>JAYKQN010000001.1:10912500-11505000 GCA_036785175.1 Eupleurogrammus muticus
ATAAAAAACTGGAGCTGTTGAGTAAAAGATTTGTGAATTCCCTCCTTTCCAGTCTGTTGGTAAGGCCTCATTACTGAGTGAGCCGTGTTCACATAGCCCGTCTGTGTGTGTGTGTGTGTGCGCACGCATGTGGCATTATTCTGTGCTTCATTTTAACAAGGTAGAAGACAGTGCGTGTGCCATATGTGTCATATGTGGCATTGCGTGAGTTTTGTGCAGACGGACACGTGATTGTGTGCAACGTGTTTGTGACGCTGCCATGCATATTGTGTTGAGTGGGGGCTTCATGCCAAGTGCGTCTGTGGCGCTGCTCAGTGGAACTGATAACTGCAGCAGACACAAAGCTGTCAGAAAGGACAAATGAATGTCAACACCCGCACGCACGCACGCACACACGCACACACACACACACACACACACACACACACACACACACACACACACACAACATTACTGTCAGATAATTGGGACACATCTTTCTTTTGTCCCCTTAAATATTCTTATATATGTCACACAGTATACTTTTAACAGTTTCCTATTGGATACTAACACATACTTTGTAAAAGAACACATGCACTTTTTGCAGTTTTTAACTTAAAAGTGGCAATAATTAGTTAAAAAAAAAAAAAAAAAACTCTACAGATGCACCACGACGTCCGTGCACATGCATGTAGGGATGATTGTAATTGATACTGTGAGCGGTGCAGATGTGAATCCAGCAAGGCAGATGCAGGGGGTTCAACTCCGGTGCCACCAGCCTGATTTGCATGAGCTGCCGCTTGCTTGTCAGTCACCGGGACGTGAATAAACTCACGACGCTCCTCGCAGCCGGAACAGCCTCCCCGACAAGGGAACGCCAGCTCGCTCGTGTATCAGAGAAAGGATGCGGCGGCGCTGCGGCTTGATTTAAATGTAAGGCCGATAAGGCCGGAACAACCTTATCATGGCGCAATACAAGATAAAACAAGACACCACTACAGCCGTGGAGCTCACTCAAGTGGATATTTTAGTTTTCACTTGTTTATGAGAAATAGCCAATGTGCAAGCGCACTCATGCTAAGAGCGAGGCACTAATTTGTGCACATACTGGCATGCTGAAGCTTAATGGCTCAGGCATTGCTTTATATTTATCTCTGCACATTCCTCACTCATTTCCATAACATTTTACTGGTTTTTTGTGCATGGTTAAGCATTGATGGGCTGCAAAAAAATGAGGCAAAAAAAATAAAAAATAGAAGAATTAGATGTCTCTGAGGCATCGATCTCTTTTTCTATCTATCTGTCTATCTGTCCGTCTAATTTAACAAATGCATATACTCTCACCTACTGTAAGGGTGCATTTATGCAAAGCTACTCATGCATCTGGTTTAGTGTTAGAGTTAATTATTGTTCATTTGGGCATTAATGTCAGAGCTGGTGAGAGTAATGGTTTGTTCATATTAATAGAGTGAGGATAATAGGGCTATAAGACTCTGGGTTCCCTGTATGTACCACATGCATGACTACAACATGTGGTACATACAGGGAGCCCAGGTAAAAACTACAGGTGGAGACACGGATACTGTAGCTATTTCTTTGTCTCTCTCAAAAGCTCATCTCTCAGTAAGTGCAAATTGTAAAGGAAATTGCAGATGAGAATTAAAGCATTTGATGTTTACAGTTTAGCATTAGTGGCCTTGTGGATGTTTTCTAATTTGTGACCCCAGAATAGACAGTTTCTGCTTGCTGAATGGAAATACCAAGGGGTAATTATTAAGATGAGTAAAAAAAGTACTAAATAAAAGTAAAAAGCACTATATAAGTCCAATTTATTATTATATTATTATTTTCTATTGACACGATTCAACCAGAATCACTTTTCCAGAAGCAGAATTTGAGCATAGCTGTTATCAAGATCATAATGGTGTTTTTATGTTGTTTTATGTTTAAGTTGTATCAATGGTTACTATGCCTTTTAGAAAAAAGAATAAGTGTCTTAAAAGACCCCCACCATCACATTTTTTTTATCTTTTTATTTATCTACAGGGTGGCATCCTATTATAGACAATCACCCTTTTTTGGGGGGGAACAGAAAGTAATTGGACAAGTTCATAGTTTATTCGGTATTTTAGTTTCAGCAAAAGTAAATTACAGGTTATCTTTTTTCATGTCCCAACTCAGCCGAACTCTGAAAAAACATCACGCCCACACACACAAACACACACACACCACATCTCCTTCATTTAGGTGCAGCAAAAGAAGAAAAAACAAAAAAAAAAAACGAGGGTGTCACTTAACGAGCAGCCAGCCAATGGTATGACAACAACAGCTTTAACAGCTTAACCCCGGCGCCCTGCAGAAGTCCCGTCTCGCAGCGGAGCTGCAGGGTTCACAAACATCCAGACTGTCGACAAAAAAAAAAATGATTCACCGGTGATTCACGTAGACTTATTAGTGGCGAGCTAGACAGCCGAGAAAACACAAACATATTAATAAAACACCTGAGCAGTCACCAGGAGGTGTCTTCTCACTTTTAGCACAGTACCTGGGAGCTAAGGAGTTTCACTGAAAACACAGAGATGAACTTAATATGATGATGATATTTGATACTGAACAAATTACTTACATTGCTGTAACATGTTACCTGTTAATGTGCAATTTTTAAAATTTTTGCCCACGTTGTGTATAGTGAGAAGAACAACAAATAGCCGATGTAGTGTGAGCTGCAGATGGCGTCGAATCAATATAAGAACACGTATGTACACATACTGTATGAACAATGCATGACCCTGACTAGAGCTGACAATCTAACGAAACATTCTATTAGAAATTCTACCTGCCAAAAAAAATAAAAAACAGTAGCAGTCATCCATGGATGCTAGTGTTACTGTACAGCTGGACACAACACCGTGGGAAATAATAAAGAAAAAATATAGTTTTAAATAAAGATGCAATGCCTAAATCCCCAAACTAATCAAACTAAACCTGATGTTGATAGTTCCACACACACACACAAACACTACACAAATCAAAGTGTATTGTTAGGAGAGAACAGATGTGCGTGCACAGTTCGAGGTCAGAACCTACTTGTGTTTTACTTCCTTATGCCACGCACACACACAATGATACATACAAGATCAACTAAGGGTCAACAAGGTTTTGCACTTGCAAAAAAAAAAAAAAAAGTTCTGTACTCAAACTCCCCAGGAGAAGTCTGATCACATGCAGGAGATCAGGAAGGAAACATCACATTAAGGAGGAGCGCGGCAGCAACTCTGAGATGCGGGTGGGTCAATAAAATGTTGTTTTATGATAGTTAAAATTTGTACTTGTAACTTGAGCATCACATTTTTGTCTATTAAAAAAAATGCAGTCATATTCACAAATTCTTCTTATGGGTGAAAAACATTTGTACACATATGTAGATCATATATGTAGGTAAAAAAAAAAAAAAACTTCTACACATGCACAATATATATATTTTGAGTAGATGGCCCTCATTTGATCACATACATACCAGATGATTTGCCAACTGCACATCTGATGATTTCTAAGGCTGCATTCAGATCTCAGCCCAAAGTGACCAAACTCAAATCTTTATGCGCCAACTTTTAATGACAGTCTGAATGACACAGGTCTTTTCAAATATGACCCAGGCCACTTGGATATGTGGTCCTAACACTGATACCTACAACTTCAGTCTCAATGACCAGGTCATTTTGCTCTGACCTACACGTCATCTACAAGCAATAAATGCCATTATACTGCACTGAAGTAAGCAGAAGCCTCCTTAAAAGAAAATAATTGTCCATGCGCTGGCTCCAGTAGGACTGCAACTTTAAAAATCACCAGATACTCACTGCTAACATCTATGTTCACTTCCTTAAATACCGAACACGCTTGCTGCGTGACTTGGTTGTGTCCTCCAATGTGCATGCAGAACAGTTTAAGGGTGTATAATGTTCACATTAGGCATCATGCACTAGTCGCATTTATTTGGAAACATGAACAACCTAGCAAAAAACTTAAATATCACAAAAAAATCCTCTGAAATGATTGTTAAGCCCGGCAGTCGAAACGTAGACTAAATGTAAGAAACAGGCGCTTGGATGGAAAAGAGAATGGGGTCTTAAAATGGGATGCAAAGCTCCTCTCCTGTGGAGTCATCCTAAACACACACACACACACAATATATCACCAGCTATAATGCAACGCATTCAAAAAAGTGAGGCCAAGCAGTTTTTTAATTTTGTTTATAGCTGTTATTCTACAGACCTCTTCACAGGGAAGAGCCTTAACATTTAGCTGCTCAAATATTGCCCAAAAAGTATTTCTATGTAATTTTTTAGTCAAGTAAGTTATTTTCTATGCCTGCTTTTTCCTCACTAGGGTCACAGGGGTCTTCTAGGACCATTACAGACCAGTCGCTCACACACTCACACCTACAGGTACTTTAGAGTCTCCAATCAACCTGGATGTTCTCGTTTCGTTTTCGCACATTGTGAGGCCTTTTCCACATCAGAATTCATTAATATCCATAGTTGACATGTTTTTTTCCACATTATTTTCCACTCTGATGCTGCAATACTTTCTTACTGGTCTACACAAGTCTATACAGCTATCTCTTGCAGGTAGTTTTTTAAATGTATATTTTTCAAACCAGTATACACATTTGTTTTTTTTCCAACAGTTTAAAGGCATTTTCTCTAAAACCGTCTATTTGCCCCTCTCCATCCAGAAAGGTGACCCCCAGTCAAACTGTGTAGGCCCGCTGGACCCCCCTCAGCCCCTCTCTCTCCTGCTCTGTCGCTCCATCTGTCCATCTCCCCTCCCTACAAACAAGCGAAAATGCAGGAAACAGCAGAAAACGGCAAACGCGGAAAGGGGGCCGGCGGCGGGGGGGGTTGTGGAGGGTGTTTGAGATCGGCGATGTCAGGGATGATGGGATGCAAATGGCTGCATGAAGTGTTTACACATGGCTAATTCCCACCTGTCAATCAACGCCGAGTCTCGGGGGATGTTAAACCCCTTCAGACACGATGGGAGTGAGGGAAAGGGTGAGTGGAAAATAATGGGGAAAGAGAGTTTGCCCAGAAAGACAAAGGGTAGAAAGGAAGACAGGGAGGAATCCCGTACACTCGTCTGGGGAAGATTTCCCAGGTGGGTACAATTACTTCTCACATAAATGACTGATTACGATGTCTCAAAGGTGAGAAAAAGGCATTTGAAGTGAGAATAATAACTATTGGCAGCTCTAAATCTGAATGACGCCCTAATTATGTACCCGTGTCTATAATTTGACCTCTATTTAAGCCGGGTACATTTCCTTTGAAAAGCTTTGCACTTGTTCCACATCTCCAACATTCAGGCCTAAAAACTGCCCAGTAAACCAAAGCAGCGTTTTCAATTCTCAACCCATCTGGAGTTCGATCTTGTCATCACAACGTTTATGCTCGCTTTTAACCTTTATTTATCTAGGTTAGGTTTGGCAACAGTAAGTGCTCCTTTACAGACAGAAAATATATATATATATATATATATATATATATCTACATTCAATTTGAACTGAACACACCATCATGTTCTTCTTTATGATGATTAAAAGCACAAGTCGTGGATTGATATATAGCAACACCACAGTGGATTAAGGTGGAATATAGCTGTATATATGAATAGAAATATAAAACACACTTTTTTTTTAATGGCTAGACATGTTATAAAAAAAGCAACCAGACATAAACTTGCTGAAATGTTGGATCTCAATTCTTCACCTGCAGCCAAGGACAGAGAACATGATCCTTTATTAAACGTGTTATTCAGGCAAATTCCTTTGTGCAGCTTTGGATTCTTTGATATACGCTTTCAACAAGTCCATAGCCATTTGCTGTAATGGCCGCTTCCTTTGTGTGTGTGTATGCCTTTAAATTAGGGTTAGGCTCTAACAGCTAATAGAGGAAAGTGAGCAAAAGTGCTGGAGGAGATATGACTTATACATTATTTCAATTAAATCCGGAATCTTTGAAAAGCGAGCTGAGCCCTTACCTTACAGCGAATATCCACTCCACTTAAACAAATGCCTGATACCTTGGTTATGAGGTTATGAGGCAGTGACTTCCGGCCGTTAGACTATTTCCACTGAATTAATCAAGGTAGAGCATGTCTGAGGAAGACAAGGAGAGTGACAGGGAGACAGAGAGAGCAGGGCCGGTTTGCGAGACACTGCGAGGGGGAGAGATGGAAGCCTGTGAACCTGGTATGCTGATGAACTGTCATCCCGGCATTATGCAAATGAAAAGCAGCTGGTTCACCCAGGGGTCAACCTGACAGGAAGTCAGTAGAGCAGCGGCCAATCACCAAGCTTGCGGCTGTCAATGAGGAGACAAGCCTACTACGGCAGTGACAAGGTTTTTAAAAAGGCAACCTATAATCCGGAAAATCTACTTTCTCTTTTCTGTTCAATAAAACATGTAGGGAGCATTTTTTTCTGTCTGTTTAAATGTAATAAATGTTTCACTGCTGCTTAAAACATTTTTATTGTTCAGATGTAATCTCTGTTTGCATTAGCATCTTTTTAATCCCATTAACTCTCAATCTCAAGTTATATATCTCTTTATCTCATTATAACTTGTGCCAACATGCTAATCTAGTGCTATTTTATTTAAATGGGTTATTCGTCTCAAAAGAAAAAAAAAAGGAATAAGGTGAATGATGAGTGACAGGTGCAGCGAGTCCGAGCTTCAGAACAAGAACGCCGACCTCAAATTGAGCTTGTTTGGTGAAATTTATCAGAGATATATTGTCCATTCCATACGACATGTAGGAAACATGCACATTTCCAGGATAACAGCGTGTGGCTCTCCCGTCTTCCCCTTCTTACATCACCTATACTTCAGCTCCGCTGAATCTGAAATGAGAAATGTCTCAGAGGAGCCTCCTCTCTTCACCTATGATTTCCACCATATTTTCTCCAAGAGTGAATCTCTGGGATGTCGCGCCCCAGTCAACCCTTCCACCTCCACTTCAGGTGACTCCCCCAAGGCCCCAGCACGCGGCTAAGGGATGATGAAGGGTCCTCTGAGCTGGCTAATTGATCCACTTGACCTCAGATGGCCATTTCACATATGTCTGCTATTAAAAAAAAAGAGTAGCAAGTGCATTTGGTCATCAGATTGATCTCACGGACCTCTACCCTCACACCCAGATCAGAATACCACTGTTATATTTCAGTGGATGGAGCGAGAAGTGATGTGTAAGGACAGCAGGGGTGTCACAAAGCTACGTATCCACCTGAAGCATGGATGGTGATAATGAGACACGTCTTTTAAAGCTTCTCAAGTGTGACGAAATGTGTGTGAGCACGACACTGTATGCAATGTTGCTTTCACATATTGTTTGTTTGTGTTTGGCATTGAATTACATTTTCACCTGCACTCAGGGTTCATTCAAGAAAGTCAAGTATTTATTTCTGCTTGCCGTTTAACCATTAGTTTCATAAGGTATAGATTATCAAGTGTATTTTTTTATATACTTACTATGCTTTCAAGGAGACAAACAGTGTGGGTTACCTCCTTTTCTTGCTTGTTTTTTGGCTGATTGCAATATGAGAATGCATGACATGCATGTGTCCTCGCGTCATTATCCATCATCCAGTTTACACCTTTTGTTTCTTTTAAGTCACATTCAGTATAAATGTGTAGTCTTCAGTGGTGATAAAGCACTGTGAATAATATTCAAATCCCTCAAATGGAAATCAACAGTTTTAAATGTAATTTCAATCTGTATTCGCATTATCCCAAAAATCAGCATCATATGTGATATCTTAAAGTTTGGGCGTCCAATTAAATCGTACGTTTGAACAATATTCAGCTGCATGAGTGTGTAATGAACCCCTGCTGAGTCAATGAGTGCTACAGCCTTTGGCCCTAATATTGTATGATGAGCATTAAACCCTTGTGTTCGGGTCAGAGGTCATGGGAGAGCTGTCCAAGATCCTTAGCCTGAGCATCCCACTCTCCTCTCTTTCAATTTTCAAACATTCATTCTTATTTCCACAACTTTGGTAAAAAAAAAAAAAAAAAAAAAAAAGTAGTAGTACTAGCATATTTGCTCCAACTACTACTGCTTATGTCTTCCCTTATCTCTGCAAATTAAAAACCTTTCAATTACTATACTTACTTGTCTTACTTACTTACTTTTTTTTTTAACTTGTCTTCTTTGCCTTCTGTCCCATAATATGTCTAAAATCGTTAATGAAATTATTGACTTGTTGTTTCTACAATTTAATTTACTTAAAAAAACATATAAGATAGGCTCCTAGTCCACACACGGGGGTATTTTTTTAAACAGACCACACCGATGGGGGTAACCATTGATTCTGTAAACCTCTCACCATAAATGAAAAATAGTCATAGCTAAGATATGAGAAGTAGTCAGTGAGAAGCTGTTTCTATTATACAGAATGACACACAAAATGGAGTCAAATTACTCATTTAAATCATTTTAGGCACAATTGGCAAGATATGCAGTTTCATGTGTGGAAAGATATAAACATATTTGGGAGGAATAGATTGAAGACAGAAAAGTAGAACGAGCGGAGAGTATGGGAGCAGTGAGCCACCAAATGGTGTTGGTTGAAAATGTCAAATTGAAGCTAAAAAGAAAAAAAAAAGAAAAGAAAAAAAGGGAGAAAAATTCAGCAAAATCTATTTTAGAAATATGCTACAGCATGTGGAAAGAGGATATGCGGATAGACATGAAAGGTGGCAACTATTGTATAGACGTGTTTAAAATTGCATGACGGAGCTGTAGAGGATTTCAAAAGAATTCAAATGCAGGGTTCAGCCAGAGTTTAAATTAGAATACTGCGCCAGAGCTCAGCTCCTTCTTCCTCTGCTCAGTAAAGCTGTGGTGAAACGCAAGGTAACACCACTTTTTCTTTCATGCCCTATGATGAAAGACTTTGTGTTTGGTTGTTGTGAGGCTTTTTTTTTCAGTGTCATGATTTAATAAACCCTATTATTTGGTTGTAAAATATACTTATGTATAAGTTATGTATTTCATACAGTCTTTTGTTTGGTCTGTGACAAAACTAATAGGCACCTTTTTATGCACTCTTTAAATGCCCATAGTGAAACATTATTTGTTATTCTACTATTTGTTAGTCCTACATTGCTCACTTGTTGATTATTCAAGCAAAGAGAGAGGTTTATGTCTCAGCATTTGACTGGTACTGTATTTTGTGACAGTAATTATAGATGTTTGTAATCTGAGGTATAAAATATACATTTTTTGTGATCAGTTTATTTCTAAACAATCTTGCTCCCTTTCTTAGGATGATGTGTTGGTAGTTATGAAACAATGGGCCTCATGCACGAAGCTACACCAACAAATATTCTGTTACTTTCATTATTTTCTTCTCCTCTTTTGTTAGTAGCCATTCATTTTCTGGGATTTATATTTACTGTTGGTTTCTATTATTTGCTCTTCTCCTAGGTGAGGGAAAAATGCAACAAGTGGTTGAGAGCATTATTACCAAGATAAGAACAAACATCTTGTTTTAACGTTCCAAAAATGGAACATAGAAAAAAAAGTCGTTAGAATTAGATTAGTCTGTTTAACACAAATTAGAATGATTGGATTTATTCATTATTATTGGTCCATTGATCCCTCTAGATGATTAATTTTGAGGCATTCATATAGTAGATCTCCAAGGTGAAAATGCAAAGTGTACCTGCCCAACTGATGTGTCTGTAAATGCCAATTTATTTTAGTATATTAAGTTACTGTGTGTCCCTCGGCTGACACATTGATCTGCCTGTAACACCTACTGGCGAGAAAGTCACAAGTTTAATTTGTTAAAGTTTATTTCACAGTACATCAATTTCAGTTTCCTCTCACAGCCTTTTTTTAATTTTAGGTAGCATCCGTTAATCAATTCTTGGGCATGTGCAATGTGACGAGAGGCATTTCAGAGAATGTTGCTGCAACGAGACCCAATGTTACCGCCGACAGTTTCATTATTCTTCTATGTTTGGACTGTAGCCTACAGTATGCCTGTCTTGTGGACTGTCACTGTACATACCATCCTTTACTGGCGGTAATACCTTTATCACCACCTGGAAAATACCTTCATATAAGAGACAACCTCATTTAAAAGATATTGCATAGGCTACTTTTGTAAATCCATTTTTCTTTTTGCACCACCATAAGTCCACCCATTATGATATTTCATCTTCTCTGACTGTTTCAACACACTGTAGCTTCTAGTAGAATCTCTAAACAGCAATACGAGCTATCAACTTTTAAGAAGTGTATTTGTCTCCCTTTTTTTAAAAAAAAAAGTTTAAACTATGTTTGTACTTCTGTGATATGTGTTATGGTAAGTGGATTTCAACAAAAGAAGCCAACCTAAAATAGACAATATTCAGCAACAATCTTTTAAATAGATCACATGACCTTTTTTAAAGACATTTGCCAGTGCAAAATCATAATAGTGGATTCCTATTATTGTTTATTTTCACAAAAACATAGTAGTACCAGTTTTACATTGTTCATTGTAATGTGTAATAAAAATGTACCTCTTACGATTTCTGTTGTCCATTATTTATATATAATAAATAATGTTCATTAGTAAGACCTAAGAGTAAAGATATACAGTATGTATATAACAGGGCATTGTGTAAGCAGTAGATTAGACAAGAGTAGGGTAATGACATAGAAGAAAAAAAAAAAGTGTAGGGGGAAAAAAAAGAGAAATAGTGATAGGGAAACAGCACACCTTAATTTCCTCATTGATTAACCCTGCTAATGTGCTAATCTGGCCTGGTAGTTTTCTCCCTGCAACACCAGCCTCCTCAAGAGCCAATTAGCTCCTCCACAGCACACGGCCATCCATCATACAGACGGACAGACACGCTCATCTTTTCTCCTTAACGTTGCAACGTACACAGCAGCCCCATGCAGTCAATACGTTTCCCCATGCAGAACTACTATAGTGTAGCGGTCTTTTTTGTGATCGATAAGCCATGAAAATTAGTGCAAGTTAATAGGCTTATTCTGAAGGAGACGAAAAAGAGGCTATGTTTATGCGTCTCTTTAAAAAAAACAAAAACTGTCAGCGCCATCAGTCCAGTATCAGACATAGTAAATTGCTGGTTCTAAACATAGCAAGATCTACAATTACCTATTTACATTTTTATTTGTTGTGCCCTTTTGGCCTGGATACCTGAATTTAATCTCAGTGAGTATTTCACCTGGTTAAATAAAGGAAATGTATTAATTGAATTGTGTATCTTTGGAGTCATAGCTGGTAAATTTTATTTATACAACTCCAATTTACAAATTTGCCCCAAAGGGTCAAATGGCAAACCTCAGAGTTTAGTTCAAACATTATCGGAAACCGTCCATCATGCTAAGTAACGAATGATTTCAGCAGCTTCATCTTAACATAAATTACTGTTAGGGTGAGGTGGTTTGCATGGATTGGTTTTAAAAAGGACGAACAAGGCTTCTCCAACACGTGTATAGCGCCTCATTTATAAAACGAGGTAGTGCTCTGGTATCGATTAGGTCGCCCATTTTAAAACAAGAGTGAGAGAAAGAGAGTGTGACAACAAGCTGAGAGAAGGAGCGAGCCAGAGCGTGAATGAGAAAGAGGAAGCGTCAGAGAGAGCAAAGCGAGTAACAAAACTTTACTTCCTGGCGGTTGATGGCGGTTACATTCTAAACAAACATTTGGATCGACAGGACATTGTTTGTCTATGTCTATTATCTATACCAATATAATGATGTGCAATGATGTGACAATGTGATGATTAAAATCTGGTTACAGATGTAACAGGGTCAGGAAAAACAAGGTCAGGAAGAGATCTTGTTTAAACATGGTTTAGGATAAAGTTCCGACAGCGTTCACCATTGTGGTACTATTTAATTATAATTGTAGATGCCTTTGAAAACGAAAAGTGTTTGGAAATGTGACAGAAAAAGTTGGAACCTGTAACCCTCAAATGAGGAAATGCAACCGTCATAAATCTCATTTATTCTATTTCATTTCGTCAAATCAATTTCTTCACCAGTTGTTTTTTGCAGAATGATTTTTGCACTATTCAAAACTATTGCATTTTTAGATAAAAAAAAGCAAAACACAAGGTTGAGATAATCAAGGTGGAACAACAACAACTCAGCTCACTCTAGACATGAGTAAAAGTAGTAGGATATGAGCAACCACATTAAAATATTCTACCCAGCCCACCTTCAAGTGGTGACATGCAACAAAGGTCCCAACAAGACTGAAAGCAAGGTCATTGTGGTTGTATTATATGCATCTCATCAACAGGTCCAGAAGTGAGTGTGGGAAAAAATACATGAATATAAAACCATGCTCTTCCCTGTGAGAGATCATCAGATGCTAAACTAAAGCCAGCAATTTCAGTTATTTTTAATGAGGTAAAGCGATTATGGATCACCCAATCTAGCTAATTTAAAAATACTTGGAGCCAAAGAGGTGGGTCATCAGTGTTGCCTTCCAATAATTTGTCTATCCTCCAAGAAAGAGGTCTTCATCTGACAAGACTGCTGTCCTTGAATGTGATGTCCTTGAGTGGAACATCAGTGATAAGGTGTGCAGGGAGAAAATCTCCCCGGGCATCTTCTTACCCTGACTGGTCATTTTGCACGTTGCACACTCGGTGTACCTTCATCTCTTCAGACTAGAAACTAGAAACTTTGTTCAGTGTTTCACAATGAGAATTGCTCTCAGTGTGACCATTATGATGCCAAGTCTGTCTGGAAAGACGGATCAACCTGTAGGGAAGGCCATGCCCCTCTCTGTATCCCTGTCACCCCACCAGATCAAATAATTGTCTCTTCCAGACAAGTCAGCTTACTCAGTTACCTGCCTACAGCTAATATATATCCCGTTACAGGAAAACTATTTCTGTAGGCTTGTGTCAATTCACTAAGTAGCCTCACCCGTTTGAGGGCTTGATATTTGGCAAACACTAGACAGGTCGAGCTAACAGTGAGTTCTTGGCTAAACAGACAAGATAAGCAACCATAACTAACCCTTAACGTGTAATTAGTGAAGATAAACTTTTACATATGAAAAGCTCAAAAATGAACCTGCCAAAACCAGGGCATGTTACAGGTAAAGCAAGTAAAAGATATATACCCACTCTCTGCTCCCATCCCCAACAACCCTTTAAATGTTAGTCTTATGTATTTATTTATTCATTCATTTTAATAAGGCATTGATTTGGAAGAGAAACACAAAAAATCTTGTCAAAGTTTGGAAATTTGTGTTTGAAGTCTCTGCTTATACTACTTCATCATGCGTACGAAGCTTCGCTGGCCCTAGCACACTGTCATTATCTCCTTATGTTTCTCGGCCTCTCAATAGAGACTCACGACGAAAAGGAGGTGTAAAATTGGTTCTAAATTGGGAGGAATGCAGGAGATTTGTGACCCTGTTAGGTAACCGGGAGAAAATCGGGGGTCCCCTGGGAAAATCGAGGGAGTTGGCAAGTATGCCAAGGTAATGAGAATAATTTATTAGAGTGACGTGCGTGAACCTCTTGGGGAAATAACTGGAGCAATTTTGATCATAAGGTGAGATTATCCTTCTCGTGCAACAATGTTTGACACGCTTCTGTTTATAAACACTGAAAATTAATTCATGCATCCTGTATTCCTTTTTGCAATTAGTTTCATAAAATTAGAGCAGATACATTTGTGTGTGTGTGTATATCATCCACATACTTATTTCTATGTGACATCTAAGCAAAACTCTTTACATACAGCGACACAACATCTGTCATGTCAACTGCTGCTGCTGTTTACTGTACAAGATATTTACAGTACAGTGACTGTAATATTGCTGGCAGATCAAAAGGCAGGAACCGGAGAGTAACACATAATCATACACTTCTATGGAGAATTTATTTATCTAGTTGGCCTGAGCTACATTTCCCCCGACTGTGGAAAAGGAATGAGGAAATAAACACTAACCCTGGGTGGGAGACAGTGACTTGTCTAGAATTAATAGAGGCTGTACACCAGTTTGTCATTTCTGTCACATCTGTACTTGTACACTGCTACATACTTCTGCTGGGTAAATACTGCCTACTAAATGAATAATTAAGTAATCAATATCAGCAGACTGTTCACACTAAGTATGCAGCTGCGTATCCCAGAATGCATTTTTTAATCACTAAGTATGCATGCTACTTTTAAAAAAAGAAAGTCGGTGGTCTTTACATGACTTTACTTGATTGACATTTAGTGGGTGTCTTTGTCTGAAGCAATGTACAACTTCCAGTACAATATTAACAAATATTAACAGAAAAATAAAATGGAAAAAAGTAACAGAAATAATGGGATGTTGCAGCAGGACCACCAGAGACAGGGCTACTCCATCGGGCATGTGTGCTCACATTCTCCCACTATTCACTCTGAGTGAGTTTCATCTGTCACACGCTCATGTGTGAAGCAGGCAAGCCTGCAACAGCTGCCAGTCACTTCCCGCCTCCTCTATGACTAGAAATGGCCTTTCATAAAGTTTTAAACCTCTTGTTTTAAAACTTTTTTTTTTTTACAGATACTAAAGTTTTAACTATACTTTTTTTTAAACTGACCGATGGTTCTTAGTCATCGAACGCCTGGATTTTATCACCCAGACTCAAATTTACTGGTGTGTCGGCTAATCTAATAACCCACCACAAGTCTTTCCTGCCATAGAGATTATGATTCATACTAAGAAAAGAAAATGGAAGAAAATTGGAGATGGAAAGATGATTACATCGTGAACAGTTGCTAGAGCCATATCCACCAGCATATGGGCCCAGACTCTGTGGACCAGGTGGGTGGTGCTGCAGTCATCAACACCCCTGCTGCCCTGCCTCTCACTGTCCTGGACCCTTCCCCTTTCCATCAAGCAGAACCAACCAGCTCCCCGGCAGCCACCATGCCAGACAGAAATATGGCTCGGGCTCCAGCCGGCAGGGGGAATCATGGTGGGATACTCCTCCCTTGACCCCTCTCACCAGAGTGTCCGTCCAACCACCCTAAAATAGGCTCTCGTGTCTCGATGATGAAAAGACTCCTCACTCACCATCATTCAGTCACTTCACCGCTCAACGCTGTCCCTTCCTCCCGATCTTGAGCTCTTTTTTTAATCCCTCCCTAGCGGGATCACCTTCACTCCTCCGGTGCCTTGTCCGCTTCATCAATAACTCCGCACACACACACACACACACACACAGCCCTGAGCAAGATCTCTGTTACTCTGTCTAGCAAGAATTTGTCCACTGACCCTCCAGCCCACTACTCCCCACATCTCCCTCTGCCACAAACAGTATGCTATCCACTTCATTATTCCACCCAGTGCTCTGATAATTGGTGACTCCATATTAGGAAACTTAATAACTTGTTTCATTAATTTACTAGTTTCCTGGTGCAACAACTATGGACATCAGAATCCACAAAAGAGTAACTAAGCCTTTACTACAACATGACAAGGCAAAAACAATTAAAAGCACATGGGCCAAAACACATGGGTGTGTAGACATAGCTTCCATTCAGAAATCATCCAGCTGTCCTGGTTTCACTCCCCTCATAAATAAAGAAAATAGTCCTCCATGTAGGCTCCAATGATGTCTGAACTGACCGAGGGAAAGCTTTTTTTTGTTTGTTTGTTTTGTCCGGTCATGTCCAATAAATGTTTTTTTTTCTTTCCAGTCCCATCGCCACCTTTCGTCACGGCGACATAAGATTCCGTCGCCTGCTGGCTCTCCACAATTGGCTTCTGTTTCACTATGTTGACACGATTGACCACCACTGAAGGTGACAAGCGTTCAGCGTTCCAACCTCGCCATTTTTGAGGACACCATCTGGGTAGTGCATTTGGGTAGTGCCACTATTGTCACACCATACTATTGTCCAGTATGGTCATCTGCATCCAAAACACAGCACTAGACGTTTTTCTTTTCCAAGCTCCATTAAAACCAGCAGTGAAAAATTAACTTACCCCTTAATGTAATGTGAAAATATCTATTGCCATGCAGATGACAAATTGAAGGATTTGATTATTGTTGGAGTTATAACTGGGATGTAGTCTCTCTGTATCCCTGTTCTGTTTCATATGTATGATTGTATTATTTTTCAGAAGCATCTGCAGTATATGTTGATTTTCTACTTCTATATTAATGCAAAGTTGCAAACTTTACATATGGCACCAGCTAATGGGGATCATTTAAATAGACGATAAATAATAAAATAAATGAAATGAAAAAAACAGTTATGCACTTTTAATTAACACGTTTAGTACAGACATATGAGAAACAGCACAACCTTGCAGCCCCTGTAGACTATAGCCACACATCAACATGCTACATGCTCATAATGGCAATGCTAACATACTGATGTTAAGCAGATGTTTCCCATGATCGGTGTTTTTTTTGTTTTGTTTCTGTGGTTCAGTGGACATTTCTTCTCAAAGGTGTGTGTGTGTATATGCAGAGGACACCGCTCTGCCTGGGAAGATTATGGTAAACTTCCTGCTGATCAGTATGAGTGCTGCAGCACAGGACCAGCTGTGTTGTCTGTGCTTTTCCCTCTCCATCTGCTGATACTACAGCTGAGCTGACACACTCCCACACACTGTTCCTTTTTTCCTCGCTTCCCAAGACAGATCTCACATACTCGCACGCAGTTTTACACTAACATCACAGCTGTGTTTGGGACGTTTATTTTTAGGCTTTCCATTTTAATTGATGTGGCCTCAACACCTTTCATACTGCGACTGATCATTCCAGTCAGTCGGAAATACACTGATCATCCATTTGCAGGATCATACAATTGGGGATGATCATTTGCACATATAAAAGTGAATGTTGTCTGTGGCATTGCATGCTGTCATGTGGAATTCAGGTGTTTCACTCCCTAATTTTAGCTTTTAATCAACTCGAACAGCAATGTATGAATGAATACTACTAGGGGGCTAGTCATCCTTTAATTCTTCCTCACCTTTTCAGGTAGTCCCAGTTCACCAAAGTTGTTTGTGCAGTTCATGTGTTTCATAATAACTGGTACAGAAGAAAATTACATTTCTTGAAGAAAAAACACTTCAGCCTTCGAAAATAAGCTAAATAAGACTTGGCAGTATTTTCCCTTCCCTAACCTAGCTGGTTTTATCAGATCAGGAAACCTTTCATAGAGCGGGCATGGACCAATAAGATATTTTGTCATTAAATGTACAAAACGCTGATGGACGTCTGTCACATTTACCTCAATCACTTCACACAGCAGCAACATCTCTCAGGTGTATGCAACCTCCCCTTTTTCCCCTGGACTGCTTTGGTTTTAGTGTTTGCGGAAATAACAAAAGGCATCCCTGAAGCAGGAATGCTGAATTAGCTCTACCTATGGCAAAGAGCTGTAAATGACAGTGTAAACTCGTGTGAAGTCGCTGTTTACCTGCCATTGTCTCAGGGGCTCTGTCAAATCTAATCCGGCCTGAGCCCCGCCTGTCGTGTTCTCGCTCCAAATTGGTTGTATGCAAATGAGTTCTGCTTCAAAGCAGATGCAAAGGGTATATGGATGTTGAATCAATTGTGGAGAAGAATAAAATAAAAAATGCACAAGCCAGCCAACAATTACGGCACATAAACATGATTGCTGCTTCTTTACTCCTGATATTGGAAGGAATGTTTGATCAACTTTAAATGAACAGAGCCCATTACAGCCCTTTATCAGAGGCATAGTATAGTCTCTTGAGATATAAAGCAGCTAAAAATTATGGATTTATTCATATAAAATGCTTTGCCTCCTCCTGTGCAAGATTTATTTGCTTAATCTAATTTTTTTTTTAGGAAGTAACACGTAACAGTAGCATATATAACATAACACGAGCAGTCAATAACAGTTCAATGCAGACTTAATTTCCTCATTTTCTACCTTATTCACATCAAGCTACTGCTACTTTTCTGCTGCTAGAAGTAATTTTTCGGGAGCGGGACTAATCTTGAGACTTATCGACAAACTCTCAGTGCTCTGGAAAAAGCCTCGCAGTGGCGGCCGGTGCTTTCGACCACACATCCGAGGCTGTTCGCCAGCTGCCACGCACCCAAACATGTGCCAATTTGTCATCAAGATAAATGTGACTTTTCCTAGACGGTTGCCAACCCCCCTCACCCCCCAACAAGAGGGAGCCTGTGGAAGTGATATCATTATTGAGTATCAGCGTGAGTCGCAGCAGAGGCGTTCACCGCGGGCGGAAGCGGAGCCTTGTCTGTCCTCTGTTATGTCTGTGGAAGAGCGGAGATCAGAGGGAGAACAGGAGCTTGATGGACAGACTAATGAAGTAGCTCAGCCTGGGGTTTCTTAATGGAGATGTCCATCTGCTGCTTTATGCAAAGTACTCCCCCACTCAAAAAAATAAAAGCACCAGAAGAAAGGGTGCGAATTACTGGAGAGTGTTCAGGGAGGGAAATTGGGAGACGTTTGGGTTGGAAACTTGTTTGTCAGCCTGATGTTACGCCATTATACCCTTTCACAAAGGAGGGGTTATTAAGCACTTACTCTGCCTTTGCTGTTCTGTACTAAGGTGGAATATGGGGTCAAATCGTCCCACTAATAGGTTAATACATTGTAATTAACTTTTTTTTTATTAACTTCTTAAAGCTTTTTGATTGAAGTTACTGTAACTGTATTACTATAGAAAATATGTCCTTCCTGTCCACAGGTAAATGTAAGTGATGTATAGCATAAAGGTATGCATGAAAGATGGAAATGATTTCAAGTGTAAAATGCCAGACCCTCTATAGACACATACCATGACTAAATATAAATAAAGACAGACAGGTCCATGAATCACTTTAGTATAGAGCTCCAGCCCTGTCCCTTTTATTCCCCCCAGCCTTGACAAACAGCAATAAGACAGAAATCAATCTGCATTACATTTACAAACTACTAAAACAACACTCACCTTTTCTCCTTGCCGCGCGGCTATTGCACTGTGGCTGGGGCCTGGAGCCGAGGAGAAAAAGCATTAAAGTAAAAGGTCATCCCTCAGATATTAGGCATGGCGCTGTTTGCTAATAGCTCTGCAAAGAGGAACAGCTATTGATCAGGGCCTGTCCCTGCTCCAACAGTGAGGAATACACACATTTCGTTTGTTCTCCCTAATTGAGCCAGGTTCACCTTGTGGATAGTCCTCTTGCTAGTACACAAACACACTCTTTCAAAGAGCTTGCCCCAGATTTTATCGCTTACATATGTCCACACCTATGTAAGCATTCATGTGCATAGATAAATACGCCCACAAACCACGGTGCAAGTAAACAAAAATGTATGCACTGACGCATCACTCTGAAAGCCGGTGAAAGATAAAATCTCACGGTGTACTGTGTGTATTGGAGCTTCAATCAATGCCACTGTCTTATCAAAATGTGCTTGTTTACGCGGGCGTGTGACTGATTGTCTTACTTACTTAGAATGGAATATTAGAACAGTTTGATTTTAGCTGAGTAAACTTCCCGTGGTGATAATTGTAAACACATTTTGAGAGAATCAGACAATTAAATCTGCGGCCTTGTGATTCAATTTTGGCTTAACAAGTAATGAACCCCAGCTGCAAAAAGGACAAAGAAAAAAACATGTTAAATGCTGATAACACTGTAATCAAATAGTTTTACCATAATGTGTGAATCCGCATTCAAAGATGCACAAAAGAGAAAACAATGCAAAGCAGATGCTATGCCAAAGCCGGTACGCTGAAAGTGATTTGAAAATTCAATGTCAGAGGCAACAGTCATTCACAAAACACAGAAAAGATGCTGCTGCACTGCTTATTGTGGGTTTAGAGTTTTGAGATAAATGCACTTCTTGTCACACCGTAGCTACATTATATCATAATGGAGCTGTTACCTACAACAGTTGTTAGTGGAAATTACATTCTAGTTATTAAATACACAATAGAGTTATTTGTGCAAATGAAATAATTTTTTACATAACATTTTTGTGCACAATATTATATATTAATATATTATTAATATATAATATATTAATATATAATATATATTTATATATTATATATTAATATATTATTTGAATGTGTATATATATATATATATATATATATATATATATATATATATATATATTTCAAAGACATACTGTAAAACGTCCACCTTTGCCACTTTAATACAGACTAAATGAATGAGGAATTTAAACAGTGTGTCTGACTCCATGTTTCAATGACTCAAAGTAAAACACGCCGGCGAGCAGACTAGTTTCACAGAGTGAACTCTCACTCCATCGCTTTCTGGAAGTGAAAACCCAGATGTTGCCTCATCTGAGGGTTAACAAACTGAATTTTCACTAAGCACACTTTCTGACCCCAGGTGAGTTGTTAAAAGGAAATCATTTATAAATCAACGCTTCGAGTGTTAAACTCCCTTTTAGCAGAGCTATTACCTGTGTGGCAGGAGAAATACTGGGGCTGACAGGGGCAGACATGTTTGTTAGAGACAAGAGAGGTTGGACCCAAGCAACAAACCTTCAAGTATAATCCATCACAATTCACCTCTACACTTCCAAAGTTTTTCTGGACTATGTCAACTTTGTGCCTAACAAAGCAGTCATGTTCTTGTTTGGTCATTTAGCAACAGAAACCACAATCTATTTTAAACTAGAAGGACACTCGGGGAGCACATGCAACCAATTTGTGACTATATTTCATAAATTGCTAGGATTTTGTTGAGCCAAATCACCAGGGCAGGATTCTGACAAATGCTCATTCAACTATTTACATTCCATCGACCGACAGGAGCCACCAACAGCCAATGAATAGCAAAACAATTATCCTGCAAATTCATGGGGGGGTGCACACCAACTTTTAATGGGTTCATCCTTGACCAATCCTGCAACCTACCGTAGTTTCCATGAAAAAATGGCCCAGTAGGTTTTTCTTTTTTCAGTTTTTCAGTCTTGGATCTCCAAATTGGCTTGTATGCAATTACGGTGCTTGCACTTTGACCTTGAGCTGCACTTTGCCCACGATTCTTGTGAATGACTTTATTCACATATTGAGACATGTTGGGGGAGCTTAGGTAGGGTATATGTGTAGGCCACTCATGGAAGTGAAAGGGAATTAAAAATGCTCACACAAAGCACACGAGTTAAGGAAGCTAATTGGAAGCACGAGTTTCCCTTAACTAATGAAAGTCTTACGAGACGTCGTTTATCTTCAGCCGCTGGACGTGTGATGGATTGCTGCAGTTCCACTAAAGCCTTTGTTCCGCGGGAGGTCAATAACTCATCTATGATCACGGAGTGTGACCATCGTGATGCACTCTGATCAAGGGAGTAAGACTCGCTCGGTGATCAACTGCAAATCTGTCATCGCGCTATTCCCGGTGACACATCCTTAAACAAATCTTCAACAGCTTGACGCCCCACACACTGTTTCATCACTGATACTGCGCCTCAGAGAAGAGAAGGTTCTATAGGGTATTTCACTCCACACATAAATCATTTTGTAATTATGCATTGTATGCAAGGCCATGGCATGTTGACAAATTAAGCAATCTGGAAAGGCAATAGAAAGCAGGGGGCTTAAACGAACCATTAAGAGATATACTTGGACCGCAGAATGCTGTACGGTACTACCAAAGACCTGGGGATTATGAACGATTTTGATCTTGAGGATACACAGTTCCGCATTGCCATATCTTGCTTTATTTTACATTAATTTGCATATATGGTAAAGAAGAAAACTGTTAAAGTGGGCTTATTTCTAGCTAATTTTAAACCTGCATATACAAGTTAGGATTCTTTGAGCACACCAGCAAAAGGTTATTGACAACTGGACTAGCAGATACACTAGATTGTAAATGATGTGTTATCTCTCCACTTTTTTTCTTTATCAGCAATGGGTAATGTACAGAATCATTGAGATTAGTCTCTCTAAATGCCCTAAATGGGCCACTAATATATGAATTCAGCGTCACGTATAACACATAACGCATTAGGAACGTGTTTCTTTAGGTAATAAATCAAGTGAGAAGTAGGGTAATTTTCTCAAAGACTTATATTTTGAAGCCAGTGGAGTCACAACCATGCTGGCCAATAGACAATGTGTTTTAAGTCACCACAGCATTGGCTTCTTTTCTTTTTTTTCTTTTCTTTTTTTTTCCGATGACCTGCTTAGGCCAAGGAAAGACATTGGAAACCACCTTGGGTTCCACCATCTAATCCAACGTGAACAAGGATTCCAGCGTTTTATCTGCAAATTCTTACAAACGTAGAATTTTGAAATTAAAAAAAAAAACAAAAAAAAAAACATAATTGTAAGCTTTAAGTAACATTTGATATTGAAGTCAATATTTATAGACCATGTTTTTATTACATTGTGTTATAACAGTAATGAGGGATACATTTATTTTACTGTAAGCAAAATGTATTTAAAAAATGGTAAAATAGTGGTAAGCCCATCATCAGTATTCTACTGTGGAATCAAGAATGTAATTCAGTACATGGATGTATTATGGTGATATTGAGTAAACTTGATAACAGTATAAGAAATGTAAAATTAACAGTAAACTGCTGACAACCGTGCTGTCAGTATCTTGCTGTTCATTTGCATGGCAACTGTTGACAGTGTATCACACCCGGTTGTGTGGCCTGGACGTCCTGATGCAGCCAACTGCACGGTAGTCGGCCTGAATTTATTCATTGTCAAATCTATGGAGAGCATCACTATGGATTTATAGCACATTCACAGAAGAGAGGTTGAAGAGAGAGTTTTGTGAGAGGGTGTGTGTGTGAGAAAAAGAGAGCGACAGAAGGAGAAGAAAAGGAGAGGCTACAGAGAGAGGGAGAGAGAGAGGGCCGAGGCAGCGCTTTGGAGCTTATTAGGATTGACTCCCCCACATTGCAGACACTTTAATAACTGTTCTTTATGTTATAATAACACAGGGCTGCCCTGCCGTGGACGGTTTCAATTTCTCTGCCAGTGTCCATCATGCGAAAGGCAGATTAAGGGCCTTGTGCCGCCTAATCGCAGACAGAGTCAGATTGCCCTTAGTGTGGCTTCGTTGGCTGTTAATGAGGCCATTTTCCTGGAGCGAGCACCACTCAGGGGGAACTAATCTCTGAGTGGTGTGAAGTGCAGAGTGCAGAGGGGGCAGAGAAAGGCACTGAGCATGAAAATAGCTGCAAGGCTGCATGTTTTTTTTTTTTTTTTTTTTATAGTATTTTCATTTGCTGTCCGGTAGGGGATCTGAGGAAGGCTGACACCACTTATTGCATATTACATCTGCGGCCTGAAGGCATGAGCTCTTTGCCATCACTAATTTATCTAAATGAGTATGAAAATAAATTTAGAAGAAATCTGGACCACATGACAAATGGCCGGTTAAAGACTTCATTAAAATCTATTTATAAATAGATATAATAATATGTGTTGAGTATTCCAGTCTCGCGGAAATGCTTTAAGCAAGGTAAGGAGAATTTATTTATAGACCACATTTCAACTCAAGGCGATATGATGCGCTTCTTGTAAAACACTAACAATGCCAATATAAACAGGCACAGACAGAAAGAAAATCTGAAAAGAAACAGACAAATACAAAATGAAACAATATTTAAAAATTAGAGAAAAAAAAATGAATAGGTAACAATAAATCACGGGACAGTGCAGTGCAGAAAATAAATGGTTTGACTGAATAAAGGCTGCAGCAAAACGCCTTTAGTCTTCTAATCTAGTTTATTTGTACAGCCTAAAACTAAAAATGCCAGATTGGCCTCAGGGGGCTTTATAGTCATATACAACGCCCCCGTGTCCTTAGTCCTGACTTGAGAGGGCAAAGAGTTATGGCAGACCAGCAGTTTCCAGGGAGTATGTCCAAATATGTGGACCTTAAAAGCTGAAAACTCCTCCATGTTTAGTTCCAACTCTAGGAGCAGAAAGCAGACCTGTCCCGGGATGACGTGGGAGGTCTGGATGGTTTGTAAGGGACCGGTAGATCGCACATAAATTTTGGAGCTAAATCACTCTGTGCTTTATAAACCAATACGAGCGTCATAAAATCCAATTACTTAGCGGACAGGAAGTCAGGACTGGGGAGATGTGACTAACTTTCTTGGACTTAGTTTGCAGCCGAGCCGCTGTGCTCTGAATTAATTACAGCTGTCTGCTTGACTTTTTAGGGGACGTGTAGGGACTCCATTACAGTAGTCGGGCCTACTGAAGATAAAAGCATGGACATTGGCTGTCTGAGACATTCATCCTTTTATTTTTTGATATGTTCTTAAGCTGACAGGCAGATTTTGTTTTAATTTTTGCTGGAGTTCAGATCTGAGTCCATGACTGCACACGGATTCTGATTATTTTGGTTGTATTTCTGTTTCTACTGTGTCCACTTCCTGTTTCCCTCCCTGGGTCGATGTGACATGTGGGTCTTCTGTGTCTTGTTTCACTCACCTGTCATTAGTTCTGTGTGTATTTAAGTCTGGTTTTCTGTTAAATCTCTGTCAGGGTCCCTATGTTCTTTTGATGTGCGTCGCCCTCTGTCTGGTTTCCTGCAGTTTTTGTCATTCGTCACTTTTACTGTCATTTAATTCCCAGCACTGAAAACTGTCTGCCTGTTCTCCTTCTGCGCCAAACAATTACCTCTATCTTTTCTTTGTTCAAACAGAGAAGATTCCGTCACATCCAAACGTTTAATGTTGATTCAGCATTTGAATGGGGTCATAGTCTCTAATATAGTAAAACTCATAAATTCACCACTGCGTTGCAGGTATTACAGCCAGATTGACCAATTTACAATTGTTTAAAGGTCCAGTATCGTGCACTTTTCCGTGTTTTATTTGAATTGCTATCCTTAACATAAAACATTTTAAGTTTAATGTACCAAAAATCATCTCAATGTGTTTTTTACATCTCCGCTCTCAAGCTCCTCTCTGGATCACTGGGAAGAACAGAGTGAGTTTGGTCTTTCTCTATAATATTCATGAGCTCCTCACCGGGTGGTGACTGTATTGGTGCAACATCATAAAATTAGGAAAGTCATTTTAAGGCGAAGTTCTAATTCCAGGCTGAGCGGATTGTGTTTGATATATGGGACAGTGGATTTTATTACACCTGGAGCTTTTCTACTCACACAGGGAATGCAAATGGACATTTCCATGTTTATGGTGTGGTTTATGGTGTGGTGGTGCTGTACACCGTAGCGAGCGTTTAAAGTGTTTCGGTGTCGACCACAACCTTGGGAAACGATTGGACATTTTCCATCAGGTTTGCATGAGAATGTGAACTTTTAATGTGCGTTAATGTGTGTGCAGACACACACACACACACACACACACACACACACTGACATTCTGCATTCCTTAGCTTCTAACCTTAACCATCTATACTACATGCCCTACACTGAATTTGACCTAAGCCTAATTCCTAAAAACAATTGGCCTTCACAAAGATCGAAGTACAACGGCACACACACACACACACACACACACATACACACATACACACACTCCCTTACCATAATAGCCTAAATAATCTAAACTAAAAGAGCATTTCACTCTGCTCCCTGTCAATAGACATATTGGCAATTGGGTTTAATTAATTGGATTCACTAATGGTCTGAAATAATTTGGCCGTCTGCTGAAGATTAAAAGGAGCTCCTAAGCATCTTGATTTCCTTCATTAAATTCACACGTAATCCATCTGCAGCGGCCTGAGCCCAATGTGGCTTTGTCAAATAACGTATTGACTGCAATATATAACGCTGTACACAAGTCTGTACATTAAAGACCAATTACTTGAACAAATGACAGAGTGGAAATTGGCTGGTGGGCGGAAGAATTAGAAACAGTTGCTGGAATGAAGATATGAATATAGTTCACTCTACAATCTATTCAGAGGATTGAAGCATGTCAAGTGTCAGCGTTTGGGAGTGAATTCCTTATTTCAAAAAGGTGTGTTACTCATTGTAATTCACTTGGATTGTCGACCTTCACTATATAGAATGGGGACCAGAGTTTGACATTTGAAATCTTGTTCTAACAGGTGCCCTGCTGAGGAACACTTTTTTTTTTTTTGTGCTGTGGCGTGGACCTGTGACCATGACTATGACATCCCTGCTAGTTAGTATTTTAATCACGGTGCAGTATGCAACTCACACAAGTACGATGTCGAAACTTGAAGCCTGCAGTCAGGACAGGGTACTATGACTACTATGACTGTGACTCGGTTGTGTTGGCGTGTGTCACGTGTAGACGTATGTCAGTTTTATGTAAATCAGAAGACATTTTCTACATTACAATTACTTCTTAGTGACAATACAGGGTGGTATGATGAGTCAAAAATCACAAAGAAAAGAATCAGTCATTTGATTCAAAATGGCCGACTTCATGTCAGTGTTAGGCTATTGGTCCGAGAGACTTTTTGATGCATGCATGTTGTACACGTGAAGTGAATTTCATTTGTCCATGTCAATGCAAACCATAAAAATACCAAATTGTTTGCCATGTGTGACTTGCATGCAAGGCATTTGGTGCCTTTTGTGTTGTGTGATGTTTAGGAAGGAAAAAGGGCCATAATTTTTATAGAAGAAAGAAAGAACGAATGAAAGAAAGAAGGAAATTATCCCTACAATAAGACAATAAATCAAAAGAGAGCAGGAAAGAAGTATGGAAGTGTACTACTGTTAGTGCAAACATAATAGTAGGGGCAATAACCACAGGAAAAAAGGTAAATTTGCATACAGACAATAAATATAGGAATAAAAGAAATATAGAAGATTGACAATAAAGGTCACAATCTCTCACTGGCCTCATTAGTATTCATATGTGTTAGATATTCAGGAAAAGAGCAGCATCTGCCAAACATTACACACTTAGTCCCTCTTTTACCTGTCATAACACTTGCACACACACTCAGACACACACACACACACACACATGCGCTATGACTCAAACATTAGCATTGCAACCTCTTACCCTCAGAGGGCCCTGCAAAGTCTCATTACAGCCACAAAATGCATCGGCAGTGTGAGAGGGGGGGGTAACGAAAGGGAAGCGGCGAGAAGGTAGGCAGTTTAGACATGTCCGTTAATTGAAAGGTGGTCGGTCAAGTTTCCCAGGCAAAAAGAAAAAAAAAGTATTCAGAAAAGATCAAGGGAGGAAAAAAAGGACAGGCAGCAGCTACAGACTGCACGGAGAAAGAAAGGACATTATCGGCGATACAGAATGATATACCGGTGACTCACAAAGACCTTGACAGGACAGGATATGTCTTTGTGTGACGGATGATAGTTTGGACACTTAACAACTGGCTACTTGCTTCCACTGACCTGCTTCTGTGGTGTATTTTGGGAAATCTAATTTCCTGCTTCCAAAAGGTTACCGTCCACATTTGGGAAATGTGATTTTGATGAGGCATTTATTAGTGACGGGCGGAGACTAAAAGGGACGACAGGGGTTAAGAGAGATGTCTGAAAAGCCGAAGATGGTTTATCTGGCGGAGAAGCGGAGGGCGCGGTGAAAGGCAGACGCGTGCCAGAATCCACCAGGTGCTGCCTGCGTCGCCTCCACAAATAGAATCCTATCATTGCAACAGGCAGTACAGTTTAAAGACCCCGAAAAAACAGGAACACAACCTTTTTCTGCCAAATGTTTTTTTTTTTTATTCATTTTTGTCATTTATTTATTTTTTAAATGCCTCTTACTGGTTAGAAGTGGGCAGTCAGATATTGATAATCCTATTAATCCCATTAAAAGTAGCCTGCACAGTGCTGATGATGTATTATGGGGGAAAGTGACAAAAAATGGGTATGTGCATATTACCCAACAGGGCGGATAATGTGTATTTTACCCGTTTCGCATGGTTAATGTGGATAAAAAAAACAACCTGCAATATCATTTTGAAGCATTTTCTGTCTGTTCGTTCATTTATACGTTGGCTGATTGTAGTATCTGGTAATCGTTCGACTCACATTGTTACCGTCGCAGGTTTGACAGAAATAACCTGTAAGAAGAGAGACATTTCCTATGAGAAACTAGAGGCATTTCTCAGAGACCAGGCCAGAAACTCTTCGGTAATTGATCGGGAGACTTACGTGCTGATATCAGCGTCTCTTCAACGACTACGCGAAAATGACAAACCCCCGTTCCACTCAGGAATATGGCTGGGAGGAGAGATAGCACCCTCATTGACAGTAATGGTGTAAGTCGACTCACCAGAAGAGGGTTTAACACACATAGCGAGCAAAAGAAGATTCATTCAGTATCATCAGCGAGGCCACATTAAAACAGGACACCAGGGCTTAACATGTTGGAAAACGTGCAGCGGCAATCATACTTCAAACTTATAAACTATATATTAAAAAATAAATAAATGTTTAAAAAATGAATTTCATTTATAAAGAGCAATGCATTTCCCTATTAGGAGATTAATTAACATATTAGTAGCTGGAACCAAATGCAAAGAAAATAAAATAAAAGAGAAAAAAAGAGATCAGCAGGAAGCTGTTAAAACTTTTAGAATTTTCAGTTACTAAAGGGGTTTTTGCTCCCACATTTCAATGGGTAGCTACTGAAGTGCATGGTGGTTATTTAATTATGAGGATGTATTATTATTGTTCTGGGCATGTGATAACTAAATAACTGACTATCTGCTATTCTTTACCTCTTGATAATTGACCATTCCAGCCCAAGTTTTAATGCATATAATAATATCAGCTCAAATCTGATAAGCGTAATCCCAGGTACAACATTCATTTATGGGCGTTATATTAGAGCCATGAATGACTAAATAAATATATACATGTCAAGAATTAAAAATAAAATTACCTCTTTCTGGGAGGGTTTGTCTTCCTCGTGTTCTTGGGAAGTCGGAAATGTCACATGACAGGAAAAACTTCTTTTGCCTAAAACTTTGTTGTCTACTCTCATGCCACTACAAAATGCATTTTTTTAAGAACATAATGGCAGTCACACACTCTGGTAGTTATAATTGGTGTTTGGGTTTAAATGAGTTAGTGTGAGAAGGTGATGAGCCCTCCCCTTCTCACCTGGTTATAAGGGGGAACTGATTAGCAGAGAGAGAGTTTCCCCCCGGACATGTTTGGATGCAGGACGCGACGCGAGGCGTGTGGAGCTGCCTGTTTGGTCCACCTGGTGCGAGGTGGACTTTGCCTGCTGACGTGAGCGTGTTGGGTTTTTCTGTTTTTGTACCGCCGTCAATAAATGTTTTTTATTTAGTGAGTTCCGCTGCCTCCTGTCTCCACTTCTTTTTCCGGTTGCCCTGATCCCTTTTGTGGGGCGACCACGTCGGTCGCTCACATTTGGTGGCAGCGGTGGGATCTGTGGCGCCGCCTGAGAAGCTGGAGAGAGGAGGTGGAACTCGCGGAGCGAGACGGTGGTTCGCGAGCGAGAGGATCGGCGGCGGTGTCGGCGAGACGATCAGCGAAAAGTGTCGGTGAGAGTGTTGGCGAGCGAGCCAGCGAGCAAGCCAGCGGAGACGGCTAGCGAGCCGCTAGCAGAGACGGCTAGCGAGGTGCTAGCGGGGACGGCTAGCGAGGTGCTAGCGGAAACGGCTAGCGGAAGTGCCCGGCGGGAGTGCCCGGCGGAAGTGCCCGGCGGAAGTGCCCGGCGGAAGTGCCCGGCGGAAGTGCCCGGCGGAGACAGTTAGCAAAGGACCCAACAGAGACGGTCAGCAAAGGACCCAACAGAGACGGTCGGCGTGAGGAGCCGGCGGAGACGGTCGGCGTGAGGAGCCGGCGGAGACGGTCGGCGTGAGGAGCCGGCGGAGACGGTCGGCGTGAGGAGCCGGCGGAGACGGTCGGCGTGAGGAGCCGGCGGAGACGGTCGGCGTAAGGAGCCGGCGGAGAGGGCTAGCGGAGGCGGCTAGCGGAGACGGTCAGCGAAGGAGCTGGCGGAAGTGCTAGCGAAAGGGCTAGCGGAAGTGCTGGCGGGGCTACGACCGGAAATGGAGTGTGGTCGAGCGAGCCCCGAGGCAGACACACCACGGTCGCGGACTTCTGTCTCGCCACCCCGTTGGCGAGACTGCAGAAGGGGAGGGAAGTGTGAGAAGGTGATGAGCCCTCCCCTTCTCACCTGGTTATAAGGGGGAACTGATTAGCAGAGAGAGAGTTTCCCCCCGGACATGTTTGGATGCAGGACGCGACGCGAGGCGTGTGGAGCTGCCTGTTTGGTCCACCTGGTGCGAGGTGGACTTTGCCTGCTGACGTGAGCGTGTTGGGTTTTTCTGTTTTTGTACCGCCGTCAATAAATGTTTTTTATTTAGTGAGTTCCGCTGCCTCCTGTCTCCACTTCTTTTTCCGGTTGCCCTGATCCCTTTTGTGGGGCGACCACGTCGGTCGCTCACAGTTAGAAAAAAAAAAAAAGTCCTACAGCCTTGCTCTGTATGTTTAAATGTTTCTAGAGGCACTGCTTTGTTTCTCACATATTGGCAGCCTTAAACACACTTACCTTCACCCGTACCCCCGCCCAGTCTGAGGGCATTGTTTTGCCCCCGCGTGAGGTGAGTGAAGGACAGTGTGCACCGGCGTGAACTCGCTGTTGATGAGAAAATCTGCTCCGGCGGTTGGAGGCTTGTCCCAAATGAGCCGGTGCACAAGCAGGTGTGAATGAGTCAATTAAGAGTTTTAATGAAGAGGAGGCCGAGATGAAGGAACGCGAGGGGGCGGAGGGAGGGAGGGAGGGAGGGAGGGAGGGGGAGCGGTGCAGCGGCGGGGCGGCGGGTGGATCTGCATACCGAAGTGAAAGCCGGATTCTGATCTAAAGAGGCTCTCATGTGGATCGGATCTCTGCCAAGCTCTGGCCAAGCTCCAGTCTGCCAAGCTCCAGTCTGAGTGCCTGCTTGTCTGCCTCTGCCAGTTCGCTCTTGCCTGTCTGTGTGAAGTCTCTATTATAAATGGATGAGGATATAGACTCTTTTGGTTTGTGTGTGGGGGGGGGACTTTGTGGCAGAAGTAAATAAAGTTGCCTGACAACTTCCCAAACAAACTGGTAGAGGTGCCCCGTGATCGAACTTGCAAACAACCAGAAAAAAGTCATTTTTACATAACGTATTACTCACCAAATCTCCTATAAAATGTGGAAATTGTTATGTTTCTTGACACATTTAGATCGGTGGCATATTTTTAAAACCATTTGCAGAAATATGCACTGCATTTCTCATTTCTCATTACATTTGCACATGCATGCAAATACTGTAAGCATGCATTGTTTTACTTGTTGTCAATACTATATACAAACTGTAGGAATTGACATTTTATTCTGAATTAAGCCACATTTTTTATGATATAGCCTATTTAAGCACATAATTATTGTATTTTTTTTAGTAATACTAATACAAAAAATGGCCAAAATCCTCACACAAAAAATGAAAGCAGAAAAAAATACAATAAACTAAAATGGGATAGAAAAAAATGTTACATATTATATGTATATGTTTACAGCATATAACATATGAAATGAGTCATAAGACTTTTCTCTAATGAAAATTAAAATAGCGGATACTTTTAAAGCAGCCAGCTAACACTTGTTTTGTTTAAATGTATCCTTTTTTTTCTTAAAGGTAAGTGGGAAATTGCGGATCAATTGATAGGTTCAACACAACATGACCTTAATGACTACACAGGCAACAATAATGTACAATAGTTTGCAGCTCTATTTATATTTATCCTTTGTACGTGCATGATGTTTTGCTACAGGTACAATGATTTCTTTGGCTATACTTGATTATTGTACCTGTAGCATACACACGTACTGGACTTGCTATGCTACAGGTGCAGCTAATAAAAGAATATCACAGAATTGTGCAGTAGTTTGCAGATTTTGATTGTAGTTGTGTCTTGATTGTCTGGGTCAATACCTTTTGGACATAATTCTGTCACTCACCTAAAAACATAATGGAGCTAAACAGTGACCTAGTTCTTGAAAAAAGAAAAAAAAATCTTTTTATTTCTTCCTCTTCTCTCTCTCTCTCTCTCTCTCTCTCTCTGCAGATCTGCTGGGTTTTTGTCCGTTCCATTTTCATCTGTGACCAGCTTCTTTCTCTTGCTCATTGAGAGGGTCCTGTCCCCAGACCAGTAGGGATAATTAGATTTGGGAACGGAGAGAATAAGTCAAAGCTCAATTCACATGCACACATTCAGGCACATGCGCAATGCATTTGAGATTATGCAAATCAGTAGCTCATGCTTCCTTTGAAATGTACAGAATGAGGATGGAGGAGGCTTGCTGCAGAGATAAACACAGGGTTCAGGCGGAGGACGCGGGAACGAACGTGGTGAACTCCACGCAATGCCAATGCATCGCCCTTAAAAATGTGCTTAAATAGAGGTGCAGCCTGCAGCACAGACACCTCATCAAGTTAAGTGGTTCATTTTCAAATGAACATATTTTAATCAATCACTCAATCTTTATTTACATTTTAACACAGGGTAATCACAGGGCAATATATTAACAATTGATTAGCAATTGACGTAGTGAAAAAGGTAATTCTGTGAGCATTACCAGAGTGTGGAATTAGGTGTTATTTGCATTTGATTGATGTTAAATGAGAAATAGTGAGAGCTTTAATTGGTGCAATGGAAATCAAAATGGAAATATTGGCCTTTCCTTTCACTATTTTCCATTGTAATAAATCGCAACCTAAAGTACCGTTTTAATCTCCTTCAAAGTACACTCAGATATTTCTTTTTCCTCGAGACGATTCCTGTAGTCCTGTTTTGTCACTGTGTCCAGAGCCTCCAGGATATCTTCAACCTCTAAGTCCAAAGTTGCATTTACCAAGATACGTGTCATACCGAATTTAGAGGACATTTCAATATTTTCCTAATCCTGTGCTATTGATTGCTTGATGAAAATTTTTGAACCCTCCATAAACTACTATCTTTTCCAAAACCTAACCAAGTGTTCTTTGGTGCCTCCACCTGACCAGAACTTACCACACATGGCCAAATGGAAGAAGAAGAGGATGCTTTTCCACCAATGGCAATTGGGGAATTTCCTCACCAGGAAACACACTCTACACCATTATCCTTACTGACGGAAGGTCACACAGGTTCATTACAAGAGGAAAAAAAGTTTGTTAGAAGAACTTCTTTTTCTCCTCATGAAAGGGGTTTTCTTGGCCATTATTTTTGGATGATGTAAGGGTCTAGAGATTAGATGCCATATATTGTCATATTTTAGGCTATACAATTATAGGATCAAGGCTGCTGAGCGTCACAACATTTTATGATGTGCGCCACACACAAACAGCCCCCGCCAAGGACAAGAGGCAACCGATAAGATGAGGAGGGCTGCTGTTGCGTTGGATAAGGACCAACCTAGATACACAGCTGACCAGAGTGAGCCACAACCCTCACCTCGACACAACAAGCCTCTCCCAGCTCCGACAACTCAACATTAACAGTCTCCCAGCCTTAGAGTTAAGGAAACTTTTTGGCCTCCATTTTGACAAATAACAGAAGGTGGGTGATCTGATGAGAAATACAAATGTTCAATTAATTATGAAATTATTAGGTATAGTATATCAACCTTGAAAGATACCAATATCTCTTTGACTTCTGCAGCCAGCTGAGAAAAACTGCAAAACACTGAACTTGGCCTGACTAACTGTTAGGTTCTTAGCGGGGAAAACTTTATTTATTTAGTGATTTTAATATTCAACACAACCTGGATTGCATTTTTTAGGTGGTTAGAGCAGTATATAATTTAACTGATTTGAATATGTTTTAACTGGATAGGACTTACTAGCACAGCACTAAGGTGCATTGAATCCTACTTAAAGGACACAAGTCACTTTGTGTTAATAGGTAACCACACATCTTAACATACAGACGTAACCTGTGTGGCCTCTACTATTTAGCATGTGCATGCTAACACTAGCTTAGAGTATGCAATAAAACAATATAAATTACCATTATGCATACGACACAAAAAAATTACATCAACATATCACTAGGAATTATAATTAATAATTATAATGCTATACAAACACTGAGGAAATGCATTGAGCTAATTACTGAATTTAAGAAAGAAATATCTGAGGCAAATATTTTTGGAGCCATCTAGGAATGAATAAAAGTCAGTGCTTAGCTTCAATCAGTGATGTTAAAGCCCAAAAACGAAGCTAGAAAGCTGGTGTGGTTATAGACTTAGACTTAAACAGTGTCATTGAAACTATTACAAAGTCAGCATAACACCAACTGGAGAATATATTAAGGCTTAAAGGCCTTATGTTTCGGCAAGACTTGGAAAAGCTTGTCCGTGTTTTTATTTTCAGCAGAATCGACTACTGTACTTTTTTTTATAGAGGCCTTCACAGGCCTCTATACAAAGTCAATCAGACAGCTGCAGCTAATGCCCCTGCTTGAGTTTATATTACACAAATAAGATTAGACGAGTCCAGTTCTAAAATCATTGAACTGGCTTCCTGTCTGCCAAAAATACTTTAAACTACTTTTACTCATTTATATAGCACTGAATGGTCTAGGGCTGATACCTTATGAACTAATGACGGTCCTTAGCAAGGGCTCTGGTTGATTAGTAGAATTGGGTTCGTAACTGCTTGGTTAGAACAAAAACCTGCACCCACACCGGTCCTCCAGGACCAGGGTGGGACACCTCTGTCCTGGATCATCTGGGACACATCTGCTTTTTGTTCCCCAAGTCAGAACTAAACATGGAGAAGCAGCTTTCACTTTCTATGCCCCACAGATCTGGAACAAACTCCCAGAGAACTGCAGGTCTGTAAGTCTCACTGTCTTTAAGTCATTTTTTATTGCCCTCTTGTTCGTTCTCTTTTTATTTTTCCCCTTTTAATCAACTGTTTTTTAACTCTATTAATTTTGAATTTCAATGTTTTGATTTTTTTTTTCTTTTCTTACTTTAACATTTTTGATTTCACTTTTTATTCAACTTTTTTTAAAAACATATGTTGATGCTATTTTGTGTAAAGCACTTTGACTTATGTTGTTGAAATTTGCTATACAAATAAACTGCCTTTAATTGACTTGATTTCTAAATATAATAGAACATCCATCCATCCATCCATTGTCTATCCCGCTTATTCCCTTTCGGGGTCGCAGGGGTCTGCTGGAGCCTATCCCAGCGCGTTAAGGCGAGAGGCAGGGATACACCCCAGATGGTCGCCAGCCAATCGTGGGGCACACACACCATTCACACACCATTCACTCTCACACTCACACCTATGGGCAATTTAGAGTTTACCAATTAACCTGAGCATGTTTTTTGTATTGTGGGAGGAAACCGGAGTACCCGGGGAAAACCCACGCAGACACGGGGAGAACATGCAAACTCCACACAGAAAGGCCCCAGACGGGTCTTGAACCTGCGACCTTCTTGCTGTGAGGCAACAGTGCTACCCACCGCACCACCGTGTCGCCCCATAATAGAACATATTTACTATTAATTACACAGCATGGGAGTTAACGTGCATCGATAGTTGCAGTAAGAAATTACAAATTAAAAAAGAATTAAAAAAAATGTCTATGTCGATGATGTGTAATGAAGTGGATCTCTGGATCCTGTGGACAATGAACTACCTAAGGAGACTAAAAAGAAACCAAAGACCTGGCAATGTGGGGCCTATTGTTGCCATGAAATGACCCATATCGAAATAAAAGCAGTTTAAGTATGCATGAATTCCGAAGAATACTGCTTGAGAAAAACAATGGATTAGCATGGCATGTAATTATTATTCACGTTGACAAATAGGAGGAGAGGCAGCTGATATGCATCCAACCAAGAAAGAGAGAAAGAGATAGAAAGAGAGAGCACCTTCCTTCTTCTTCTTCTTCTAACGTGCGTGTCTATAAATATGCTTCACCGTACCTTATGGGTGGAAATTCAGGTTATCTAAGCTCTAGTTTATTATCTTTAAATAAATATACTGGTTATACTTGCTATGCAGCAAAATTAAGGCAAATTATTTTGCCTGTTTGAAAATAGAATTTAATTTTAAAGAAAGTAAAATTTGAAAATGAAAATAAACTTGTATGTATTCAAACTAAAAATAAGCAGAGGAAACATGTTTCCGGTGAAATATAATTTGATTCAGTTCTGGAATTCGTTTAAATAAATTATTTATTTTTCTAAATCATTTTTCCAGTTATAGACTTTTGGCCTCACATTCACTGAGACTAATTGTAAAGAACTCTTGTGAAGAATTTCATATATATCTATATTTTATATATATATATATATATATATATATATATATATATATATATATATATATATATATATATATAGTATTTGTGGGAGTGAGGGGAAAAAAAAATCGTATGCAACTTTTTTACTATGTAACTAATTGCTGATACACACGTGTAAAACTTTTCTACAACTATAATTTCTACTGTCACATGTGCTCAGTTGTTTTGCTTGGATAGGAGTTTTAAATTGGAACTTGGTCTGGCAAAAGGGAGCAAGATTATTGACAAAATGTGATGCCAGTATAGTGTATGTTAATAGCCCGGTCCCTGTCTATATTAGGCAATCCTATTAACCGAAACTCAAACATCATGCTTCATCATTAGGCCATTACGACTCTGATGTAATCTTGGCTTATGAATTAAATTACCTGTGTCCTACATGACTTTAATAGAGTCTGAGCAAGGGTTTATGCCAGCAGTGGGGCGACCGCATCCCCTGGGATTGCAAATGAAACACCCTTAACGTTGGAAGTCATCAAGAAAGCATGGCATGGCCAATGTATTCTTTAATGAAAGGAAGGAAATATTTGTGAAATATTTGTTGATTAAGCAGGGTTCACCCGCTGTTGTTATGCTGGTTCCACAAAAGGGGGAAAAGAAATCTTAATTGCCTTTTTTCATGGGAGGTCACTCAGGACATTGTTAAAAACACCACATGGGAGAGTTTTTGAAAATCAATATAAGTGGATAGAATCTGTCACTAACCGTCACCTTAGCTGTGTTACATACACTATTTTTTTAGTACATTGACATTTGAAGTTTTATTCAACTTTTATATAGAAAGAAATCCCACTGGGCGTTATTTGCCTTTTACACAGAGGGAGTTCAGCACTTCAGACGCTGAGCAACACAAGACTCCCTCAACAAACTGTCTTCTCCCACTGATTTTACCAAGAGTTCACGTAGGGGGCATGACAACTCACCCAGACAAAACGACATATCAAACTATCAGACAACTTAAGACATTTTTTTTTTTTTTGCCAAACATCGGGGAGGTATAAACAGCCTTAAGGCGTCGGTTGATGAGTTTTCTTAAATGAGGCCTGGCACATAACAGTTGTTTTTCACCTGTCACTCTGTCTGGGAACATGTAGACATTCGTCTCAGGCAAGAAGACGGATGTGTGTGCGCAAAAGCGCTGTGAAGCCCCTGAAAGAGTTGCTGTTTGTGGAAGTCGAGGAGGTTTTGATCATTCTCCTGAAGCATCAAACGGGCGGCAGTGATTTTCTCGGTGCGGTAGCAGGATCGATAGATGTACTGTATGCATAATCAGCCAGGATTATGGCAAGCAGAATTATGCAACAAACGAGATGATGCAGTTGTTTCTGTATTTATGAATGCTTAATGCTAGGAGACAGTTGTAAAAAAAAAGTCTAGTCAAGGTGTTAAATACATAGTTTCATGTAGCATTCAATCCATGGATGATTGCAAACCGCCTGGGTTCATCAACTGTGCCCTAAAATGGCTGGCTTTTATACTTCCATGATTTTATGATGTCACACTTATACAACCATGCCCCACCCAACATTCACAGCCATCCCTGTCCGCCACAGAGGAGCTGGGACCTTTTAATGACTCCTAATGAGAAGGAAACAGACATAGCTGCAGTGACTACTCCAGGTGATCACTTCCCAGGGTTTATTCCAGCAGCAGCTGTGCGTCTTCTTATACATACCACTGAACTATAACTACTTCTGGCAGTTGCTCTGAATAAAGAGGTGCAATCCAACAGAGAGAAAACAACTTCAGATAGACAGAGCAGCAGTTATAAGAGAGCTGGAAAGTCTGTTAAAGAAGACACTGAAATAATTCGATAATGATATCAATGTTTGTTGACTTTAACCCATTTGCACCCACCAGAAACAATAGTTGCTGAAATCGATCACTGTGATGTTCTACTCAAAATAAAATAAAAAAAAATCTGAATGTTACTTATTATTTTTTTTTTATTTCAAAGACATCATAGTAGACAACTTAGACAACGCAAAGAAACAAAATATGTTTCCACATGCTTTCTGTCATATGACATTATTGACTTCTTGCCCCTTCCTCCTAAGAACATAGCAAAGACAAACCCTCCCAGAAATAGGTTATTTATGGAATAAATATATAGTCATTCATACATTAGATATACAGTATATAACATGGTGGTGACTCAACTGATATAATTACATGCATAAAAACTTTGAATAAAACATTTGGGCTCGAAAGGGTTAAACCTCCTGATTTACAATAATGGTTAAATGCTTTAGGTTGATCCATAGGCCTATACTGTATGTTTAAATACGAACAGACCTTTGTTTCCCTGAATGGAAGAACAACTGTGAACTGATAAAAAAGGGCTAAAATAGGTTAAAGTAATATCGGTATTAGTCCTTTCAAACAACAGTTATCGAAACAGTAATTTTGAAGTGAAACTGAAAGTAGAAGATAGAAGCTGTCAGTTAGTTGATTAATTATCATGGGTAATCATATGCATGAAAACCGTGAAAAAAAATATCGGGCCTAAATGGGTTTATGACATATTGATGAAAAATGAAAGGATGGCAACAATTCATTAGGCCTTCTTAGCTGATAACTGTTTTTTAAACACCAGCGTTGCAAAGATGATGAATAGAACCTAACTTTTACTTAAGAATTTCCACTTGTGCTTTTGATTCGGGCGTTATCTTTGCTCAAAACTAAGCCCGCCGATGTCTCTATTCACGGATTCACGGACAGAAAAAAAAGGACTTAAATTGCCTTCGCAAGGTGATATTCATAACTATTTATTTGACACTGAAATTGTCTCACAGTGACCTTTGTGTGTTCAGCGGGGATCAGTGATGTGGCGCCGGGTCACAGACCTATAAGAACTGTCATTTGAATAGGCATCCACGCGCCGGTGGGCAGATTCATGCCGGGTCAGCTTGTTGTGTGTATACGTTTGTAGAGGTCACGCTACATCCGCGCGGCGCTTTGATCACTGGGTCGTGACAATTCCTAGTAAATAACTCGACTGCCCCTCTCTGCATCCTCTACACCTCTCTGCCTCGCTCACACATGGCTAGTGTTAAGAGGTGCCACAGTAGAAAAAAAAAAAAAAAAGAACCCATCAATTGTGGCCATCAATTCAGGCTTGTCACATGTGTCTGTTGAATCATGGCGGTGCAATATGAGGGGTTTTATGAAGGGAGACCTGCTCCCTATGAAGATCTTAAAAACACAATTACTATTATACTTGAATTATTTCCTAGACATATCAATATTATATTAAATTGCTATGAATTCTGTTCTACTATATGACAATAAATCTTACACACAATACTTTTATAGTTTAGCTCACCTGATTGTAAGCTGTCCTGGCCTTACAGGTGTGGACAAACGCAATAGGAAAGTCGGGGAGCTGTCAATCAAGCACAGTCTGTCCACAAATTCAAAAAAGTACAGATATAATGATTCAAGAATACATACAGATTCAGATTTGTCAAAGATAATAGGTAGATTGTTCAAGAGTGAAGGCCTCTAAGAGCATGTATTAGTTCATCAACTTTTAGCGATTGATTGGATTAGCCATACCCAATCGTTCACTTTACCTTTGGTGTTAAACTGAATAAAAGAGTCAGGAAAGTGGATTTTACCACAGCAGTGAAGGTGGGTGCAAGTTTTCTTTTGCTGGCGATTGACTGGCCTATCAGGACATGGTTAAACGGCTGCTGTTCCATAATGTGTGTGTGTGTTTGTGGGTTTTTCATGAGGTCTTTGTTATGCTCCAAGGGAAGGTGGTGTGTTCAGCTGAATCAAACTGTTTGCATTCTGTTGTGTTCCATCTAATTATGATTCAAATATTTGTGTGTGCGTGCTGAGAGAGCCACTGTGCAATGCTATAACAGTGATTGTGTGTCCTTTTTTTGTTTTGAGGCCTTGGGCTATAGCTGTAGGCCCTATGGGGAATGAATTTGTTGCTGTTTTTGTTGTTGGAGAGAGGGAGCGGCCTTATGTAACCTTGCTACACCTATTGCTTTGGAAAACATTTGCTAAATAACCTCCATTTTTTTTTTCTCTTTTAGATTTGGTCTACCGGTTACATGCATACAGTACATCCTGCATGTTCATCACTGGGCCATTACAGGGCAAATTGCCAGGAAAGATGTATATTGTCTTTTCGAGAAGTCATTTGTTAATCTGCGGCTCTATAACCAAGTTTCCCCCGTACAATAAATGGGGACGCCACAAACATGGCCTTGTGGGAAATGGGGGGGGGACACACTGTTCAGGCTGTGGTTGCTGCTTGAATGATGCATGCACATATAGGAGAGAGAGAGAGGCAGATTTTTTTCCACCTAAGTGCCTTCAGAGGTGCAAAAGGGGATGTGAAGGCCCTTGGCGTTGGCTGGTGCGTCTAACGGACTGGAAACAAGGCTTTATATTCAGCAATTTATGATCTCAACACGGGGAAAGGAGTGTAAAGGGGGTGGAGAGGGGGAGGGAGCAGGGGAGGGAGACCTTGGGAGGTGAAATGAAGGACATCGTCCAAGACAAACTCTCATCAGCAGATGTCGATGAGAGACGCCCGGCTAACAGGAACAAATGGGATTGCTTCGATCTCAATTTGACATGTTGTTTTAGAAAGCCTTCCTCCATTTTGCATCCACTCTTCCCTCCTCTCTCCATCTCTCTCTCTCTCCCTCTCCCTCTGTCTTTCCTGCATTCATTCCCTACATATACATTATTGAGAAAAGCCCACACGCCTGTCTCACTGACGGAACAGGTAACAAGACAAACGGAAAATAGATTGGTCTATAAAAACAAAACCTCGCCACAATTTTATTTTGGGGGGGGGGGTTACTCTCATTTTTTTTGGATGAAACAACATATTCCGAGAAACTGCATATCAAATTTCCTGTCAATTTAATTTGCGTTTTGTAAAAAAAAAAAAAAAAAAACATTCCTAAAGACTAACCCTATACGGCCGTTTTTTTTTAAATTAATGATGGCACTGTGTTACAAAAAAAAAAAAACTGAATCATCTTTACAGAGACAGGGAAAAAGACAAGAGATACACTGAGTGAGGGAAAAAAACAAAAAAGAAACAGTGTCCGACAGTGACACAAACATGTATTGGCAGTATGACAAAATGCATGCGGCTAATTTCTCTTTCCTCCCATCACTCTCCCTCTTCCCCCGCTGTCTTCCAGTTTTGCTGATGGCAGAGTCACCCTATCTCCTCACGATGATTATGTTGGCAGGTAGTTATGAGACCAGGTGATTAATCCCCTCGGGAAGGGGAAACAACATTAACCTGCCTCTCAGCATTTGCCACCACATCACCTTAGGAAAAAACACACCAGTCCAACGGCCCCACGGTAAATTATACCCTAAAAAAAGGTTGAATCGTAAGCACTGTGGCATTTACCGCTGAATCCTTGAACTAATTAAAACATTAGCCCTCCACTTTAAATAGGCTGGCAGTGACGCTGTGACGTGCATGAGTGAGTGACAGCTCTCATATTCCTTCCAAACCCGGCTCAAGACAGTTTCATCGGAAATAATTTAATAAAAACTAGTCAGTAGATAACTTGCTTTTCTTGCACTTGATTTGGAGATGCGATTGCCCAGAAATAAATAGGATATGTTGCTCTACGAAACAAAAAAAAGCAACTTTTTGACTGAATAATCACTCCTACTAGTGTAAAGTACAGTACCACTTTCCTCTTGGGGGATGTCTCATGCTTTTATCTGGTGCTTGAACCCAGCGAAAGAAGGGATAGGTTTGTTAGGAATGTGGATCTGATCTCCTAGCAGTAATGGGAGCTCACTGACCTGTAAAAGGACTGGAGGACTAGAAAAGCTCACCAATAGGCAGGTAGATGTAGGATACCCTCTACAGGAAGTACGCCTCTCAGTGCATCCAGCACTCAGATAGGAACAGGAGCAGACATAAGGTAGGTCCCATTTAACAGGTCCCTGAACCTGCTATGGATGTAGAGGCCTCACATATGAAATATAAAATTGTGTTATTATTCCAACTCATTATGTTTGGTAATTACGTCTCCTGAGCACATTAAAAAAGATCATTGTCAATGATCCCGCAGCGCAATACAGATTAATGGACTATACCATCATACACTCACATTGTTGGTAAGTATGGACGCAGAACGTCCCTCGGAGGAGACATGCAACACAACATCAACAGTTATCGAAGAGTGCATTTCAAAAGATGAAAAAAAAAAAAAAAAGTAGAAGCAAAAAAATCATTGTAAACCGCTTCAAAGTGCAAACATTTACCGACTTGTTAGCTGATGGGAGCATCCAAGGTCAGAGATTTGCATATTGATGATCGGGATATGTCCCTGCCAATATTTTAGGAGGACAAACTCGTCCACATTATCTTTGGTGTGAAATTTATATATAATTCTGATATATCCTTAATAATTTTGCAGTGGTCACACACCGTATATTGTACTTGCGTTATAGTACTAGTATTAAGCGGCAGTTTGACAGTTTATGTTTAATGTGAAAAATCTACAACACTTGACAACATGAATGAGGCCCCATGACTGAGTTTGGGCCCCACAGTTTTTGCAAGTCTTGCTAATAGATAAGTACATAATAATAAGTAATTTCCAGAGAGGAATCTGAACAAGGATAAAATGAAAATTAAAACAAAAACAAACTTCAACTGAAAGACTTTAAGATGTCTACAAGAGTGAATATTATTTTGCATAAGAGAGAGGGAAGGCCATAATGCTGCAGTAACAAAAAAGATATTTAGCCCTCTCAAGGGTTATGGGCCACCTACAGAGCTGATGCATGATGCAAGTAAACTGAAAGTGATCAACAGGTTAAGGTGTCAATTCTCCAGATTTACATTTGTCGATCCAACCACTTGGTCATCGCCATTGAAACCTTGTAAAACCTGAACAACAGCGTTAGAAAACACACACAATAATACATAAATCTCATTGTTTTGTAGCTTGTAAAAGTAAGTTTTCTCGAAAAACGTATTATCTCGATTCTGGTGCCAAGCTGTAAAGGGCATAGTTACGTCTCAGTAAATGTGTTCTGTAACTTGAGTTTATGTGAACTGCCGATTTAGTGGGTGTGTTTTCACCATTAGGCCACCAGGGGCGGCCATTAGGCCACTGCAAATCAGTCTTTAGCACTATTTTCTAACACGTTCTTTTGAGGCTTCAAGGAGGTTGACTGGTGGGTTAAACACAATTATATGTGTGATTGTCTAGCGCACAGCGGTTTAGCCTCAAATAGGGCTAAAGCGAAGGGTGATAGACACATGTGAGAATTTGTTATTTTCACCAATTCCCTCCAAGTGCTGGCTGGAACTCTACATTCCCTTTGTTTCGTTTCCCGTTTCGAGGTTTACCTGGCATGTTAATTCAAAAGAAGTAATGTCAGTGTATCTGGAACTGATAAGAGCTTAAATTAAAAAAAGCCCCTTAGTTTCCTTTTTGGTATTGTAATTCTACCCAATCATAATTATAATTTAATAAATTAAAACTATTATATATATATATATATATATATACATATCTTTTTTTTTTTTTTTTTAACCTTTATTTTATTAGGAAGTCACAATGAGATTAAAACCTCTTTCGGAAGTGAGACATTGTGCAGACGGTGTAAAGCAGCGAAAGCCAAAATGAATGACAATGCAAACCCCTCAGCAGAGAAGTGCCATAATTGCTGGGTTACGGTTTGATTTGGATGCATGAAAGTACACTTGACAAGCCACTCAATGGCTTTTCAATGTAAGAGTAAGAAGAGTCTGAAATCACATAGAAGCAGTTGATTTTTTTTTTTTTTTTTCCATTTTTTAAAAAAGTCACATTTTTTTTCCCACAGGTTTTATGTTCATTTAATGTAATTTCGACTCATCGCTCTCCGTCTTCGCCTGCCTGTTTGCCTCTACCGCCCAGCCTTCTGCCACGGATTCCATCTGTCTTCCTCTGTGTTTGGTGCAGATGGAGCAACATGACAAGGGCACGGGAGCCAATCCATTCCCACCTTGTCATCTGCAGGCATTTTGATCTGCCACAGTGCTCTTCCATCTCGATTAGGGGTGGCCGGCTGGTGGGAGACAAGTCTGTGCATGTGAGTGTATGTGCATGTATGTCTATGGTTGAGTGTGTCTATGTTTTGGGCAAAAAAAAGGTTGTGTGGTCGAAGGCTGATCCAGCCTGTCCTATAACGTCCCTCTCTTCCTCCTTCCTGTCATCCACCTGTCAAAACCAAAGCCACTGTCACAGTGTGGATGTGTAGAACCTCCTCATGTTACCTCAATAATGATAATTACTCTGTGTATTTAGTGCAGTTTGCTTCTTTGTGGAAACAAAATATTCAATAGGATTTTAACTTTTAATGATAATAATGACATTTTGAATATCTATCAAAAAACAGTTCCACACTAAATCCCCCATAAATACACATGCATAAGCACCGTTATCCCATGCTCGAGCTATATCCTGATGTCGATCTGACAAACAGAGAGATATGCGAGCCACAGACACACAGAGGGTCCTCGCTTCATAGATAGATGTCCGGTCTGTCTGCCACCTGCCAAAGAGCATCATAGAAATACATAATTTTAATGTGAAACTGCTTTATTCAGTGTTTTAACCGGTTTTAATCACTGGGCCCATTTGTGGGACCTCTGAGGGTAATTCATCTCCCAGTAAAATACTCTGAGCGATAAACACCAGCTGCCTACACATTACTTTATAAAGTCATTGAAAATGACATATTGTGTGTTAAACTACACAGTATATGCATATTTATTTTATGTATTAACCATATTGCTTAAATCGCACTGTCGTTGCAACTGTTACTTTTAGTCTAGTCAATTTGCCTAAATTTAAATTTCCTTTTAGTCGACCAGTAAACTAGTCAACAGGAGCATCCCTGAATCCTAAAACATCTGTAGCCCCAGGGTCTAAGGTAATAGCTAATGTGCCCGTCATTACCCATATTACCATCGCCAGAATGGAAACTCTGCATCGCCTTGTACATACCATCACCCTAACTGTGTTTGATAGAAGCTTTGGTTCACCATAGCCTGGTGGATGGGTGTTTATTCACTGAAATGTGCCTGATTCTCTTGCTGTTTGCTTAATTCATTCTGTTAAATCCCTGTTGAAGCAAACATGGGGGGGTGCAGCGTATTACAGGGGATCTCACACACACACACACACATACACTGAGGTGGCCTGTGTCTGTTTGTCCTGACTAAATGTGTTTACTGCTCTACTTCTGGTGGACCCAAGGCTCGACAGTGCACCCTGGATATAGTTTACTGTCATAGTGTCCTTCAGGATGCATTGGCTGCTAATTGCTATATTCTTTACTATCTGATAGTATCTACTATAGGATATAGGATTGTTTTATATAGGAAGTGTATATGTGTCATTGGGTGAGCGGGTGGTTGTCTGGGGGGGATAAGATGATGTTTTGACATTCATGAAAAGTTAACATGGCACTTTACAAATTGGTGCAAGTACCTACTATGGTTACTATAGTAACAGGAATGATCCTGGGCCTTTGCTTTGGAGAGAAAGAGGTAATGGGGAGGAAAAGGCAGGCTGTGGGTGTTGGCGCCATGGTGATTGAGAGAAATAAACATCAACGGTTTGAGAGGGTAACATAGCAGAGTCACATTCTGTGCAGTGTACAGGATAACAAGGATTCTCTGCTTGCAGTGTTGCTTCCAGCGATGGACCCTCCCTTATTGCTACACAAGCCAGAGGATAACACAACAGCCGCATGACATAAGCTGGTGAAGTGCATTCTGAAAGTTCCAGCATAAGGTTCAGACTGAAAGAAAAAAAAATGAGGACTTTAGTCCAAATCTGCACAGTGTGATTGTGTTTGTTTGGTCATTATCATTGGCCTCAGGCCAGGATACGGGACTTGTTGCTATTCATTCCAGTCATTTTATTAAAGTGGGGACTCAATTAAAGTTTAATACAAGGCAAATGGGAGTTAATAGTATGGATTGCAAAGCAAAATAACTCCCTAGGGCCATTTACATACTAAAGATAAGCATTTTATAATGACATCAATAGCCAAAACATGTCATTTATTTCCCAGTTCAAACAATGTAATGATTCATTACATTGAGCTTTTTCTTTTTTTTTTTTTTTACACTCTAGATCAAAGTCTAGGGCTTAAAACAGTCCTTGACTGTAATACCCCCCAGCCTGGGAGCGTTGAGGAGAGTTTCCCAACTCTGTCCACCTCTCCCCACTACCGCACCCACTTATTTTAGTCTTCACCGCACTTAAAAACTTGAATGAGTGAAATTCTTGTATTTTTAATTGGAAATATATCACACAAGGGGTATCACAATTTCGAATAAAACCCAGAAAAGTGCACAATATGGTACCTTAATGTAGATACATTGAAGGAAAGAATAAGAAAATACTGAGACTTAAAGTGCTTGTGTGACACTGGGAGTTTTAACAGGGTTAGCAATTAAAGTATATTCTGCTTGACTGTAAATCAAAACCTAAATGACCCCAGGCACAAACTCATACAGCACCCAAAGGGAACATTTAATATCCAGATCCCTGATTGCCTCATTTTAGTAGGCAAGGCCACCGACCTCAGTATCAATCTTTCTGATTGGCTTAATGACGATGGCTTCGACCTCATTATCCTTGCTCCTCTGACCGTCTCTCTTCCCTCACCCATTTATCTCTTCTTTCTCCTTCGCTTCTTTCTCCGGGTGCTCAACTCATATATCGGGCAGATACTGGACTATGGCCTGTTAAATCTTAGGTATTCCTTGGTCCAATCATCTCCTTATTGGTTGGATGAGAAGGGTCCTGTGACTGCCGCCACCAATAGTTCAAGTTTAGTCTGTGGATGAGCAATACTATGATAATGTCACTGTAAAAACATGTGGAATGCTGTCAGATTGTCCTGCATCAACCTATGTATGCAGCAATAGCCTTTCGCTGGTTTAGTCCATCCCTCCCCTTTCTGAAAACCTCCTAACACTAAACCAAAAGCATGGTGGAAGTCAGTAAATTACTAGTGAGAGCAATGACCACCGCCCTTAACAATAAAGCGAAAGCAAGGTGAGTTACTGTAACATTATAGCCTGAGTGAACAGTCACATCCTTTAAAAAGAGTCACCGGGGCAACACACAGTACATAAAGTTTTTTGAATAAAATTGAACTTTCAGCCAACAGGCGTTAAACTTAATGAAGAAGAATCAAATCGCCCCGTATGCTTCATTTCTCATTTGTTCAGTTCAGCGCCATTATCTACAGCCCAAATGCAGTAAGGGTACCTTTGACTGCTTTCGAGTTAAAAAAAAAAAAAAAAAAAAAAAAAACTCTGCTAACTCCAAAAGTAGCTGTGGTAAATGCATCCAAGCCCCTTAGCAAATCCCGTTAGCTACAAATAGTAATCAAATGTTGGGATCCTTTTTATTATTATTATTATTATTATTATTAGTTAGGATAAGTAGCACCACTTAGTAACCACTTAAGACTTCATTTTGTTTATCTTCAGCCATTCAGAGATGGACTTGCTGGTGGGTTTCACATCATTGTCCTGCTGCAGAAGTTAAGTTTGTTTCAGCCTAAAGGCCACAATCAGACGGCTGGACATTCTCTTTTAGGATTTTATGGTAGATGGCATAATTCATGACTCCATTTATCAGAGCAAGTCTTTCAGGTCGTGAAACAGTAACTAAGCCCCAGACCACCACACCACCATTACCATATATTGCTCTCGGTATGATGTCCTTTTTCTGAAAATATGTTTTCTCTAAGGTTTTGGGGATCATCAGATGTTTTCCGGCAAAATTCTGACAACAGTTTTTTTTTTTTTTTGTAACTCTGCCATGCAGCCGTTTTCCCCAGTTTCATTATCATGGTGGAGTCATGAAAACTGACTTTAACTGAGGCAATGAGGCCTGCAGTTCATTGGATGCTGTTGTGGGGTCTTTTGTAACCTCTTTGCCTAGTTGTCTCTGCCTTTGGGGTCATTTTGGTTGGCCGGCTACTCCTGGGAAGGTTTACCACTGCTCCATATTATCACCATTTGTGGAAAACAGCTCCACTAGAATCCCAAAGCTTTAAAAATGGCTTTAGAACCTCTTCTAGGCTAATAGATCTGAATTGCTTTCTTTCTCATTTGTTCCTGCATTTCTTTCACTCCTGGCATGCTGTCTAACATTTGAGGATCTACTTCCCTTTGTCAGGCAGGTCCTATTTAAGTGACATCTTGATTGAGAACAGGTGTGGCAGTCATCAGGCCTGGACGTGGATAGAGAGATTGAACTCAGGTGTGATAAACTACACAACTCTATGTCAAGAACATACCTTCCCAGGAATGCTGCTTTCTCCACTTTCTCCACCTCATTATCCTTGCTCCTCCTCTGGAGTGAAACAACTTCTGAATGTCCCCTGATGTCATTGTCTCAGTACAAAGGTCCACCCTAGAGAATTTTATTCATTTATTTTTTTTAAAAGGAACCTGCTAAATTATTCAACCCAGTTTAGCGATGGAAGCTGGGGGATTGATTTCAGTCTCTGGTTGATCGAACAGTTTGACTTCTGTTGTCATTGTTTCCTGCCCTGCTCCAGCTCTCTCAGCTTTACATGTTAGAACATGGAAAGGCAGTGAGCTCCCAGAACAGATCCCTACTGCCAAATAGGTAATGCAAATGGGAAAATAACAATGTTCCTTTAGTTAAAAAAATGATTCTGACATAACATAAACATAACGTAAAGTAGCATAAAGTAGGATAATAAAAAAGTGGTATCAATAGACTCATTTAGAGGTCTCATTTTCTTTAATATAATGATAAATTAAATAACTTTGATTATAATATTCATGATGTGAAATTTTCAACCATTTATATCTCTAATACAGGAAGATATACCATATTTGATTTAGGGGTGCTTGTCTTTAAACAGCCTCCACATAAATCAGCAATAGTTCACATAGTAACACTGGTTTCCCTTTTATTTATTTATTTATTTATTTGTTTGGCATCGGGGACTTTCGTTCCCAGAGTAGAGCCTCCCATGCGTCACTTTCTTACAAATCTCACCTACTTCAGTGGGATTAGCAGACCTAATCTTAACAATCTGTTACACAAAGCGTTGATTGTTGGTGCTCGTCTGGTGCAGCTAGTTTACAGCCGGAGAGGAAACACTCCTGAGAGGCTTCCTGCCATGGTGAATAATCTCCAGCTACTGAGTTGATATTTCCTTTTACAGTTTTACAGTTTTGTTGTTCCATCAAATCATATTGAGATCCTACAAATGAAGCAGAAATCTTGAAACGAGATCTGCTTGGGCCCCCAAGGTCTGAGGAGGTTGTGATTGCAAATGGATAGCGAGTGTGTCCAGAGAGCATATCATGATGCCACACAGACTGGAGTACAACTAACTTCTTATTCTGTAGTGCTGCTGAAACCTGGCTAACCACACGCTGTTTAGAAATGCCTCCTGTTGTGATGTCACAACAGGAGTGGAAGTTAGTGGTAGCTGCCCCCTCTGTCTTGAGTCTGTGTACTTGACTTCTGTTTCTCTGACTGACCCTTGCCCTCTTTGAAAGGCAGGACATTTTGGGATTAAACCAATTAGAACATAGTGGGCATTTTATTATGAGGAGAGGGGGAACAGGGTTTTTTTAAAGAGTGAGTGTGTGAGAAGGCGTCTTCTTTGCCACAACTAGTCTAACAAGCACTTTTGGACCATAAAACAATAGTTGTTTTTTTTTACCAACCAGACCAGGAAAATAAAAATATGAAAGTGGGGAAAAAACAACAGAATAGAGCTCCTTTTAATCAGTGCTGCCAAGAAAATAATCAAGAAAAAGCGCATAATGATTGATTGGAAGAAATGTGCGCGTGATGTAGAGTTAGATGCTGATGAAGGTGAATTCTGACACTCAGAGAACTGGTTTTTTGCTTTGTTGACACAACAACTTGCCTTCAGGGATACATGAGTCACAGTTAACACAACACTGCAGCATTATTACAGGCATGGTGTAGCATCTGGTACAACAAAGATAATACTTTACAAACAGCGTTTTGCATAGTCATCAAATGGTTTATGTGCTTTTCATTTTTTTTTTCTACTGAAGCAACACGCTATCACCCTCTGGAAATTATTTGCTGCCAGTGACATTGCTATTGTGGTGATGGAAGCTCATCATTCCAGCTTTTGGTGATTTCCAGAAAAGATAAGCAGCCCTCTGTGGGATGAATAAAATCACCCTCCGGCTATGAAACGGTTTTAAACCACCCATGGATGAGGTCAAAAACAAGAGACAGATGTAATTATTATAAAAGTGGAGAGTCATTAAATGTCTGACCCCCCCCCTCCTATACATCACTGGTCATCAAACTAACAACATGACTGCTGCACTTTTAGGTCACAAATTTTTTTTTTTTTTTTAAACAACCAGCCTTCAAAAGTTTAATGTAACCAGGACTGCACTCTTGGCCCTATACTCTTCTCATCATCAAAACTGTCTCCCCTCTCTCCCTCTGACACCGTTCTTCAAACGGTCTCGCGCAGTGGGTTGTGCTGCATGGCGGGGAGCGACTGTGTGTCCCTTACTGTGCTGGGGAAAAAAAAAAAAAAAAGCTGCCCGGGTTTTTGGGAGTCTGTCTGTAGAAATCTGTCAAAAGTGCTCGGCGGACTTACTGGGGCCTGAGGAGAACAATAACTCCAGACCAAGAGGGCCTGGACACTTTGCACAAAAATGAGCTGGTGTGGATCAGAAACCCTATGCGCTGGTTGACACCCTAACCGCAGTCCCTATTGTTTCGCCCCAGGAATGTACACAATACGTTTCTATTTGCCCTGCACTATTTTCCTGCTCAGACATAAGCCAGAGGGTGGGCTTTATGAGCTCCCCGTGCTCCCTGTGCTGTTTCTCCCTACTCATTTCCTTAATCATGTCACTTCTCATTTCTTTGGATAAGCAAATGGACCTCCAGCTTGCTCCTTTCCTACTGGCTATACCCGAGACTTTCCTCAAAAAGGAGGGGAGGTGCTTGGATCTGACTTCCTCAAAAGTTTCCTGCTTGTGAGAGTAGCCGTGCATATAAACAGTTATGGTATGACTGTCAGCCGGGGAGCGTCAGGTGAATGGATATCTGACATGGTGTGATGATTTCAAAGAATGTGTTTGCCTTGGATTACATGAATACTGATGGGATACTAACAACACCAAGGTAAATACAATCCTCATTTCAGCCTCAGACTGTGAGTGTGTGCACAACTACGATGAGATTTAACATTACAGAGCAATAAATGTCGTACCAATATAACCCTTATTCAGTATTTAACCTTCAAAACCTATATATAGAAATATATATTGAACATTAAAATTACACAAATTAAAACTGGTTCATTATGTCATATGTTTATATGTAAAGTTTGTGTAAAGACCTGCAATAGCTGTTCTGCCTGCGTGGAAATGAGAGAATGTCAACATGACATGTCCTCGGGAGTATAGAGGGGGAACAGGAAGAAAATATTTTCTTGTTTTAGAGAACAAAACATTCAATGATACAGAGACAGACAGGGAGAGAGAGAGACGAAACTCCATCCGTGAACCCTGCTCCACTTTCTTCCAGGTTTTCAGGGTAAACATGTGCTTCCAAATCCAGCCTTGGAAACAATAGATACTTTCATGTTGTTTGAGTGCTGAGACGTTCATGCATCATACAACACTCATATCCCCACCCACAGAGACAGACAACTGGATGTTTCCTGTTTGAAATCTAATCCCAGGAATGGGGTAGTCTGTGATTTGACATGATCCCTTTTATTTCTCAGCAGCCGTGTACTCCCTTTCCTTACATAACCACGGCTCATGTTTAAAGGCTCTAAAATCCTAATCTTTGTGTGGCCAAGTTTTTTCTTTTGGAATTTGTGTTTTAACACATTCCCCTTGTTAAAGGAATTCAGAAAATCTCATGATTTTAATCATGAGCACACCCCACCTGTTTACTTTAGCTTTGGCAAATATCAGCATGTGTAATGTTAAACACTGGAAATGGGCTCAACGTGTTGTAGTTGTGTAGTGAAGGTTTACTGTAACTGCAACATACACTTGCTAACAGTCAGACATGGCATTTTGTGGATGTGTCGGTTTAAAGTTTCTGTGTCAAGGTCACTTTTTTTTTTTTTTAGACACTCTTTCTTTCTTCCTCTTATGTTGTTGAGTTTTGAACTGGATCCCATGGGAAAATAACCCAGAGTCAAATTTGCATCTCATGTTGTTTTCATTTAGTTAAAAATATATCGTACTGTTCGGCAGCGTGCGGAGATATGCCTGGTATCAGTACAGATGAATTCATAATGATGTAAACAAGCACTGATCAGGCTTTGATTTACACTCGACACGCCAGCGCATACACTTGACTGCAGGTGCTTCTGATTGAACTACGGGAATTGTACTTTGTAAAGGGATTTTGTCCACAGGGATGACAGGGTGTTTATTGACAGTTCCTCTCCCGTGTGGAGTCACTTCCACTAGCCGGCTTTTCATAGAAGGGGCCTATAATTGACCCTGTTAGGTAGAAATCTTTCCTTTAACTTTAAACAAAAAGGCTTCTGGTGCAAACCCTAGTTTTTAGTGTCAAGGTCCTGTGCTTTGCATCCCCAACACTTGCTGAGATTGCAGTGCCAGTCATTTGCACAAACGCAGCCTGTGAGCATAATGCAGACAGCAATTATGTAATCACTCACGTAATTGGGAAAACAATTTAATATATGAAGCTAATTTCTAGGAGACTGAGGTGCATTCATTTTTCATGAATGAGAATGAAATTTGGTTAAATGGCTTTAAAGAGTATTTGATGGTGGTTTATTTTAGTTTTTGGACAACCTAAACACAAGTCACCCAATAGGCAAGTAATGGCGATAGAAAGAAAACAGAGTAAAAAAAAATAAATAAATATCCCCTCCCTGACAGTAAAAAACCTCCCTCCATAACGTTGGTTACTGGGAGTCATAACTGAATTAATTTGTTGAACATTGAAATACAACATATAATGTAAAATGTTCTGAATTGAAAGTCCAGTGTGTATGATTTTTGCAGCCCCTATTGCAACACACTTGATTGTAATTAAATATAACATTGATGTGTCTTTTAGTGAAGCCCACTACATAATATACTAACTATAACCGAGTAAATTATGTTTAATATTTCTTTGTGTCCTAAAGCGCGATTTGTTGAGAGCTCTTCCACGATGAGAGACCGCTTGGACGAGCTACAGCAGAGGGCTCACGAGTTTTCTGATGCGGCCAGCGACAGTACCGGCCCTTTCTCGGCCGAGGGTGACAATGACGAGTCCGTGGCGGTTGAGATCGTCCAACCGCAGGCTGTCGTGTTCGAGGAGGAGCCAGTCATCGAAAATTTCCTGTCAGAGGTCAGGCAAATCCGAGACGCCCTCACAGCACTAGACATAGAGGTAAGAGGTTATTAAAAGAAATATACTTTCGCTTTATCCATTACATTTGTGGTGAGAGCTGAACTTTGCGAAACCTCTGATTAACGCCAAATACAAACAGGTGCTAAAGTTCACCCAGCAGCAGAAGACGCTTGTCGCTACCATGCGTCGCTTCAGCCTGATGAAGAAGGAGAGCAGCATAACCCGCGACATCAAGCTCCAGGCGGAGAGCCTCCACCGACGACTGGACGCTCTCTCCAAACAGGCCCAAAGAACCGAAGAACAGCAGGGACCCGCCGCCGTGACCACGAGAATACAGCGCTCCCAGCATGCAGCGCTGTACTGCAAATTCCAGCAGGTCGGAAATACAATTTCATTTTTTTCATATTTTCATTATATTTATTGGATGAGAGAAAACATGGTTAATTTTATTCAGTAGGGCAACATCCAGTTGGCTCAACAGAAAATTATACATCTTGAACTGAAAAAACAAAACAAAAAAACTGGTACATAATTTTGTAATGTGGCTGGCAATTCTGAGGACTGTTGGCAGGCAGTAACATGCAAATAGATAAAAATAAAACTGTGCATTTGATGAGTGAAATGATAGCTATGCTAGAGCCATCGTTGGGGAGATTTTCGTTGTCTTTTTCCTGCACTGCAAGAGATTCTGAGAATAAAAATATAAACATGAATTGCAATGTCACTTTTCCCCCTTCCTTTCCCCTTTCCCAATCTCTCTTTTTGGTATAATTATGCTCAGGTAATGCGACAGTATAATGAAGGTCTGCTGACCAAGCAGGAGTGCTGTAAGCACTTCATTATCCGGCAGCTGGAGGTATCGGGGAGAGAAGTGACGGAGGAGGAGGTGAACGAGATGGTCACCACAGGAAAATGGGAGGTCTTCAACGAGAACCTGCTAAACGACGCCAGAATCACACGATCGCAGCTTTCGGAGATTGAACAGCGGCACAAAGTGAGTCATGGCAAGGATTAAACCGGTCAAAGCTAATGCATGAGAGGCTCCCGAACACATTTGGACAGGTGTTGCCATAATTTGTGCATTAGAACAATTTTGCCTCTCCCAACATTGACTGTACAGAAATAACCCATAACCTGGCGTATTAAACCACTTACCTCACCACTGACCACTGTTCTCCATGGTAACAGCATTAATCCTCTCGCTCTTCACCACCAGGAGCTGTTGAGTCTGGAGAACAAGATGAACGAGCTGAGGGACCTCTTCATGGACATTTTCATGCTGGTGGAGGAGCAGGGCGCCTCCATCGAGCACATCCAGACCAACGTGGAGCGGACGCAGGATTACGTGGCGGCGTCCAACGAGAAATTCAAGATGGCCGCCAGGTACAAGAAGAAGAACCCGATTCGGCAGCTGTGCTGCTGCTGCTGCCCTCCATGGAGGTGCTGCTTATGAGAGCAGCGGTTTCCAATAAATGGATATAATGCTGGATATATATTACATTACCTCAATGTTCGTCCTTTTTACTATCCTGTAAGCCTTGCTTACCTGTTATTGGAGCAGGTTGCGGCGTTGGATTCAAGTACCATGAAAGTGAAGGTTATGGTACCGCGGTTTTTTGCTGTTGAACAAAGCCACGGCGAAGACGGATTCAGCAGAGCATAGAAAACAATTAAGGCTAAAGGCCAGAATTGGTATTTGAGGCACTTGTTTCTTTCAAGTGGATGTGAAGCAGTTGCTATTGGAAGAGACAGTTCAGTGAGAGCTACTCACCGGCGCCGCTGCTTATTGGAGACCTTCACTGTCGTCTGACAGAGGGCACAAACAAGGGGAGGCCGCTCCCCCCGTTACCACCACAGCCACATCAGCAAGACTGATGCTTCACCTTTTCTTCTTTTGTTTTCCAAAAGAGCCTCTCATCCTTTTTTTTTCTTTCAGTTTTTTCTGCACCACACTCCAGCTAAGAGCATTATATTTATAGATTTTCAACATAAATCATCCTTGACTATTTTCAGTTTGATTCACATTTCTCTTAAAGGTCCCATATCATGCAAATAGGCCTATGATGTCAAATAATTGAAAATGTAGTTGCCACTTTCTATCATCATGATTTTGTAATGTATATACTATATATGTATATATGTATAGTATGATTATTTCTCCAGTACAGAATGACTCATTTTCAGTCATTATCCATTTCACTTTTATTTATTCAATTTTCTTTTGGTTCACATGCTGATGAACTTTTTTTTTTCTTTTTTTTTATAATTAGACATTAGTCTCATTTGCATTTCAAAGCTGATCATTTCCAGCGAAAACGTATCATTAATTTATGCAGAGGCAGAGATACGAGTCAAACTTCTGAATAACAAAACCTGGCGGAACATTTTTCATGATGACAAAACTGCAGAAAAAATCAAGTCGTACGCCCGCTTGAGAAATCGGCATTTGGGGAAATATCTTATTTTATATGAATAAAACTTTAATTTATTATTCACTGAGAACTAGTTATATTGTTTAGACGGCGTCTGCATGCTTCATTATTATTTATATCATTTTGTTGCACAAAAAGGGAGCCATCGCTCTAAACTGGATGTGAAGTTCTTGCATGGGGAGGAGTATGAACTGAAACACTGGTGAATGCTTCTGTTTCTATTTATTTACTGCTGAGCTGAAAATAACAACTCAATGTTCCTTCCAGGATGTGGACAATGAAAAAACACATCATTAATAAAACCTGGAGCTCTCCTTGATCACACTTACTGACAGAATAGCACAAAAACTGGCTTCATCCACGATGACAGTGATGTTCCTCAGTGAGTCAGTGACCCGTGGTGTCTGGTGTTTGGTAGAAAATTCAGGTGAAGTGGGTGTGCCGGACCCAGACTGGAAAATCTGGTTTGTCTGTTATTCCAAGAAAGCTACCGCGCCACGAGCCCCTTCAGGACATGATGTGTAAACAGAACCATTAGCTTCTTCTCTTCTTAAATAAAGTAACTCCCAAGTTTGTTTTGACTTTATTTATTTTCCTATTGAAGGATAAAACTGCTTCGTCTCATTTTCAGAAAGATCCTTGAATACGAGTATACAAGTATAACAGGAAAGCAAAAGAAAATTGGAGGTAGGCATTTTTCACTAAGAATAAAAAAAAGAAAAAAAAGTTACAACAAACAAAAGTTACAAAAGTTAGACAGACGCCACCCTGATGGAACCACATCATACAGTGATCTCTAATGATGTAGAATGATGACTGTGGTAAGAAGACTGTGTGTGTAATCCAAAAAGGCTTTTTATAAGAAGGATCATGAAAGACAATGGATTTAAACATTTAAATGTTTAACATTTAGAGTAAAATGGATGATAGACAGCCCCCCCACAAAAAAAAGTGCCAAAATTATCTTTCGTAAGTCAATTTAGTAGCTTCTCCAGGGAGCGACGACTCGTTTGACACCTAGGAAACACAGTCGGTGTCATATTTTATTTAGGTTAACTGCACTGCTCCCTCCGGGATAGTAGAGGAACCAGACGCCACGTACTGTATGTGTGAGGTGTTTAATGACTTTTACTTATCTCTACGGAATAAAAAAAAAAAATCCTCTATCTAATCCTCTGTGTTTCATTCTTGCTCTGATTAGAATGACATTTGGAAACAAAGACATATAAATATGTGAAATTATGTAAAAAAAAAAAAATCAGACATGCAAATAAAAATATAATTGGAGGGCAGGGCGACACGCTTTCTGACTCTCCTCGTGGTTCAGTGGAGAAAAATGAAGTGCTGCTTCAAAATGCAGGGTTCCTGAACAACAACAATGCCATCCAGTGTTCACCGAGATAATTGCCATTAAAAAAAAAAAAAAAAAAAGAAAGAGAAGAAAGGTTATCACCCTGGGAGAAGTAATACTTAAAATGTTAACTATTACAAGGTGTGTTATCGCATACCTAAATTCTAATTACACAAGTGTCACAAGTGTCATATTGGAAAACAACCCAGAAGTCCCCAAAGTGTAAAAAAAAAAATTGAAACTTCCTCATACAGTTCATTATTCAGAACAGAAAAGATGGTGGTTTTGTTGCTTTTTCTCAATATATATAAAATAATAATAATAATATGTCAAGCAACAGTAGAACAAACCCCTCCTCTAGATTTGGATTCTGTTACTATATCTACATATCAAGCCATCTAACGGCATCAGAAATCATGAGAAGGGTCAAACCCCCCTTTTTTTTATCCCTCTCGATTATGCCTCCGGCTGACACAAGCAAACGCGTTATAGACTGAGAGCTGCTATTACAAAGGCCGGATATGAAGCATTATGCAGAGGCGTCCTCACAAAGAGGAGTGTGAATGAATGGGAGCGGAAAATCCATACAATGGAATGAGGTGAAATGTCTCCAAATATACCATCGACGTGTGGGGCAGCGGCGATCGATAGACGTCTGCGGGGCTGAGCGAACGGCCGCCGTCGCCGGGGAGGAAACGCTGACGGTTTGCATTTCCACAGGAATGTTGCACGCCGACATTTATTACGTATCATATTTATTTTTTTTGGAAGGTGCATATTTTTGCAAACACTGTTCTATGCCGTGGTTAAAGTATATATGATTTGTCTCTTGGCTCATTAACACCATTTCCCTTGGATCACTTTAATGGAGCAATCATTAAATCACAGCCATCATTTAACAGACAACTGGCAAATTGATTCTAAATCATTAAGCAAATAAAATCATCAATAACTGTCAATATTGATTACCATTGATTTTTATTATGCCTGGCTCTAGTTGGATGGCAGTATGATGTCTGATCTGACACTCGACGTGTCACACGGCGGATTTTGCCGGGGAGCGACAGAGGAAGCCTGCGGGGTTCATTAGCAGTCCATGGCGAGCACACGGACATAGGAGAGTAAGCAGTGGTCAGCTACGGAAACCTCCACACATGTGACCCGCGGGCGGTTCAGCCAAGTTCACCGGCACTTACCCAAAAGCCTCTCTGGCTTGCTCTGTAATCCAGCCTAAGTACAAAGTAGCCTCTCTTTCCCAAGCAGGACCCTGCTCCACATCTGAATCAGTTAGGATACAGTTACACACTCCGAGAGCTGCCCGGTACCGCCACAGTTTTCTAATGTTACCCGTGTCCCCCCCGCCACGGATTTGTATTGTTTACCCGCTTCCTGAAGCCGTTGCACAATATTTAATCATAAACCGCCGAGCCTGTCGTCAGCCGGGGTGTTGTGTCTGTTTTTCCGAGCCGAGTAAGATTTACTGTATAAACTTGGACTCCCGGAGCGCCGTGTCTTGGCTGCGAAACTCACGCAGAACACCCACCTCCACGTGTGACAACCTCAACAAAGCCCTCCCACAGTAGCACGTCTTTGCACATTTTTCACAGGTTTAGTGTAAAAATTCTGGCTCCACAGCAGCACTGTTGCATCTCTGGGAAAGTCTGTGTCTTCTTTATTGACCTTATCCTTCATCTCTCTCTCTCTCTCTCTCTCTCTATATATATATATATATATATATATATATATATATATAGAGCCTCTCCCCACCTGAAAGACAAATATCCATAATCCTTATCCATCACTGCCTGATAAATGGATATTATACACTATTAGATGAAGGTAACAGACTATAACAGACGTTAACTTGTATTTACAAATGTCTTAAAGGGAGAGCTTTACAGATCCATGATGATGCAATTTCACGAATGCGGAAGATTAACAAAGCGCTTCACGAAATATAAAATAGAGACTGCAATCCAACACAGTAGAACAAGTTGTTTCAAACATTATGAGCTTAAATATAGATCAGAGATATTAAAAGCAATCAAGACAGACGTATCAAATGCGAATGAAGGCTTTCCTATAAAAGAAAGTTTTAAGAAAGAGACTTCTGATGCAAGAAAAGTGTCTTGAAGTGGAACGGCAAATGTCTGGTTGTGCTCCAGAAAGAACCAGAAGCACATGGAAGAGGGAGGTCAATAGATCTAATAAATAATTTGGAGACAGACCATTTGATGCTTTAAAAGTGATCAATGCAATTTCAAAATCAATACGGAATAAGACTGGCAGCCACTGTAATGCAGGATAGGGGATATGTTGTGTTGGATATGTTTCTTTCTTTCTTTGGTGAAGGGAGCTCTGACAGGAATGACTATATATATATATATATATATATATATATATATATATATATATATATATATATATATATATATATACATTTTTTAGAGGGTTTTTTTTTGAGGTGGTAGAAAAACAAGGCTAAACAACTTTTTTGACCCGGAATTTTAGGTAACAGTTAGGGAACATATCAGGCTTTAAGATGTTGGAGGATTGGTGCCATGCAGTAAAGTTGGAATTTAAAGGTAGAGAATAAGTTACAGAGGTCTGTCAATGAGCTAAGGCTTTAAAAAAAAAAAAAAGACATGTACTCGTTCTGCATTTATTGCAGCAGCCACATTATATTCACTGCCAGTGCCAGCTTTCCCTGTGAAGGCCATCAATGTCTGATTTAATGATATAGCGAACATCTGAGCCGCGTAAGAGTTTACAACGCTGATCATGGCCGACAGACACGCGGCGGCGGCGGCGTTAGCATGTGCTCGGTGGCCTCTCCTTTCTGTCTGGCCGCGGCCCCCGTCGTAACGCGGATTCCCGAGACTTTTTTCCCGGGAACGTCTGAGCGACATCAAAGCAGCGCCCCCCCCGCCAGTGAGTAACGCCAGCTGTGGTTATAGAGAGCTGACACTACTTTACTGCCGGGTTTTATCGTCGCCATCAAAACGCGAACAGAGAGAGATATCGGGACCCTCAGAAAAGTCATAAATCACGTAGAAACTGTACGGTGAGCCAGTGAGTCTGGAGGCTCCAGTAGCAACTAGGACACCATGGCTACACTGATTTAGCGCTCGCAACAGCAGCATGTAAATACTACTTCAAAGTGGAGGAAAATTCATGAAATTGTTCATTTTTATATATATGTATGTAGCTCAGCACCAGTCTTTATATTAAGGTGAGCCTCCATTTCTTTCCCATGTTTTTGTATCTTTTGTTGTATTTATGCACAGACTGTACAGGTCCCCGAGGCAAAATCCATGATTTGTGATTTTGCGCTGCACAAATAAACTTGACCTGACTTGACTAAGCTAACTCACAGCTGTCCGGAGCTTCATATTTACGGCACATGGCATCGCCATTACTCGTTCCGTGTAAACTTTCTGCATGGAAGTGAAAAAAAACAAAAAAACTGATCTTTAGTAGCTTTAGAATCTATCTTTAAGAGACTGACTTGTGTAGTATATTTGGGATTGTTTGTAAATTGCAATGTATTCGGGCTCTAACCCTGACCTGGTAAACTGGTCTGAAAAGCCGTATGGCCGCTGTCAGAGGGTCGTGCTCATGCCATGTGTCATAATCACATTATCATACAAAGAAGTAACATATAATCTATTGCTGGCCCCCATAAGAGGTCGATTTCAGCCAGAAAACTCAATTATAATCCCAAATAATATAGACATAGAAAATCACTTAGGCGACATAGGAGTGTTATCTGTTCACTTCTTCCAGCTGTATCATTCATTTGGAGACGCTCCTCACAGCACTGTGCTCGAGCTGTAACGATAAACTCTTGTAGCTCCCATATTTGTAAAAGCGGCTGGTGTCAGAAGTTGACTGTAACGTATTAGCTATCGAAGGATAAACGCCCAAACTTAAATATTCTGTCAGAGTGATGTACGAGGCCCTGTAATGAGAGCTCTGGGAAGGTCAGCGCATGATATCCGCGTGTGAGCCATCTGTCTCGATCCCATGCAGATAGAGTGAATGGTAATAGACACATCTGTGTGTGGAGCCGCCGCACCGACTTAAAAGATGTTTTCATCTCTCTTCTTTTTTTTTTGTCTTCTTTTTTTGACAGGTGGGTGGATGAGCGAGCGCCGGCTTTAATGCTCAGCACATGTGAAACCGGTGTAAAACAAAGGAAGGGGGGTTGCGTTTTTCGACGTGTGTGTGTGACGGCTCGCGTTATGTCATTGTCACAAATTCTCTTGTATGCATATATGGCAAGGACACAGACTAATATTGCTGTTCATTTTTTTTGTTGCATATTCACAGTGTTTCTTCTACATTAATGTACATTTTTTTGTTCCTGACAACCTGGGTCCAAAATAAATCCTCTCTTTCTCTCTCTCGGATTCTCTGATGATGACGTTGTGATACTGACACACGCGCTGTCAGGAAAGATGAGAGACGAGGGTGTGGGACCACTTCCACCGGAGATGATGGCGTGCCGACACTGCACCAGTTGTGAATACAATCTGCTATCGTCTTGGCAGTCTGACACAAAATAGACTTCAATGTGTGAAAAAAAAAAGAAAAAAAAGAAAAAGTGATGTCCTTGAAAGATACACAATAACACGATAATGAAGTAAGAATACAAAAAAAATAAGTGTAGCGTAGTCAAACATTGATCATCCTCCAATTTAATTTAAAGTAGTTAAATAGTTATAGATATTATTTAATTTAGACAGCCTGATAACGTCATTATTTCCGAATGAAATTCTGTTTTCTGTTACACCCTTTTGAAAGATAGAATTGTCCAGCAGAGGGAGCTGATATGTAAGAATTATAAAATCTAAAGTTCAATCACTCTCCCCAAACTAATGAAACACTTGTTTTGGCACTTTGCTCTAGATGTGAAGAGGAGTATATTGCAGTTTTATATTGCAGCAGCCTCCCTTTGGTTTTGAGTATCGATTTGTGTACTCGAGACAGTGGAAGGAGAACATCGGGGGGGGAGCACGCAGAACGCCACTGACACGCAGGGAAGAGGTTGAACACGTGAACTGATACGTGGGTAAATAAACACATCTCTCAGGACGAGCGTACCTCGCTTTACAGGCTTCCTCGGCTCAAAGGGAAGTGTGAGCCTCCCTGGTGGTTAATCCTGTCTGTAAAGAGAGGGCAAACACATTCAGCCTCACAGGCAAACACACACACACACACACACACACACATACATACACATACATACACATTTAGGCATATAAGGATATTGGCTTTCTGCTTTAAATGCACTATAATATATTGTACAATTATTATCTCACTGGCCTTGGCTGTGTGTGTGTGTGTGTGTCGTGTGTGTGTGTGTCTGTGTGTCGTGTGTGTGTGTGTGTGTTTGTGTGTGTGTGTGTGTGTGTCGTGTGTGTGTGCACGCCTACTACATGAGTGAAGCACATTTTACTCATTAATGCTGTATGTAAATTAATTAGATGCAAACCTGCTGCTAAATTATCCAGTAATTGCAAGTTTTAACAAATCACCAACCCAGTGTTGTACTTAACCTTAACCAGTGGTGTGAAGTAAGTGCATTGACTCAATACATGTACTTTATTAGAGTATACATGGGAATATACATGCATACTTTATATTTCACCTCAATACATTTCAGAGGAAATAGTGTATTTTATACTTCTTTTATATACTGTAATTTTCTATTATCTACATATATATATACGTTTTCATATAAGTTACTTTGTTTAAAAGTAATACAATGATGATGTAGTATTTTACCTATGTATCTACCCAAACTATCCAAAATCAGCTCTAAATAGATAAAATAAAACAGTATAATGATCTCACTTGTATTTAATGAATAAAACAAGTAGTGAAATATACTATAATAATATAACACATTCTGCATAATGGCAATTTTTAAATACATTTTGCTGATAATACTTATGTACTACATACATACAGAAGTATGAATACTTTCAATTCAGGACTTTTACTATTTTTATTATTAGTTGTTTGTAAATAACATTATTTCTTCTTTTGATAAAGTAAAGGAGTTCTCTGAGTGTCCTGTTCACCACTGGCTGCTTTATAGAGTGCAGTATTTCTTCCTGGTTATATATTTTCCCTGTAGCAGGACATTACTTTGACCTTGCGCAACCATCATACACGCTATTAAGATCAATTGAGCCGATGTTGTCTCGGCCCAGTCCAGTCTGTGTAACAAGTAATACGATCGTGACTCCATGCTCTACTCTGCCTTGTCAACAAACTCTGCAGAAATTGATTAGATGGCTCCCTAAGCCTCACAATGTTATTTACTCTATTGGATAACTGTGTGGGGGAAACAGTGTGCGGTCCAGTGCAGGAGCGGTAAGTGCATTCAGCACAATTTCTGCTATCATAATCAAAAGTAGAACGTTGCGTGTAGTCTACAAACCAGATTCAAGTGCTCTGCTGACATTATGATATACAGTCAATTGCCTGTGTGTGTATTAGGGAAAGACTCTAGTCTAGACACCAAGAAAACAATAGAACCTTTTTTTTTTTGCTGTAAGAAGAGGCTTCGATTTTCAAATACAGACACAAACTGGTCACTGACTGAACTCACCGTTCCTGCCCGTTGGCCAATTTGATATGACCATGGTCGGCAGGTTTTAGGTGCTTTTAACAATGAAATGAAACAAAATAAGATGACTGATACATGCGTTCTAGCCTGTTCGAAAACAGGAACTAACATGTGGGATTATTTTTGATGCGAATAACAATAAATGTCACAAAACGTCACCGTATCTGGACTCACTTTCCTCCTGTTAAAGTAGGCGATGAAACATCTGCGTTTCCAATCAATTCCGCATCTGTCGTATCTGCTCGCACCATCAGCTCCGTTGCGATTGGAACAAAAATGATGAAGGAACATACGTAAAAGATTTTTATAACATCATGAAAGGATGAATGAATGATTGTCATAAAAACCCTTGTTGTGTTGCCATAATACAATATGATACAGGTTTGCTTTAAACCCCTTCAAGGCAAAAGGTTTGTGTCTATTTGAGTTTAAAACCATATAAAGCAAATGTGGTACACCTGCAATAACTTTTCACAAAACAAAGTTATTTTTTTAACCCTATGGCAACAAAATAATTTTAATCCTAGTACATTCACACGGTACATCACCAATTATAATGTAATGCACTTAAAAGAAGTGGGGCCATGAGATATCTAATAACAACATTTAAAATTGCCAATAAATGTGTATTAAATTGTTATTGAAGGGTTTTTCCCAACCTCTTCACAGGGAGGAAGCTAGATATTTTGTTACTCACAAATCATTTGACTACATTGTCCAAAGGCAAATTGCAAACTTTATGAACCCAGGCTCCACAACTATGTAGAATAATACTTGTTTGGTGCACTATACTATAGTAATGCACTTTATGTCATTGCATTTCATTATATTTGACACAATATTATTTAACAGATTTAAATGTTATTACAATGTTGTTACACTTTTATTACAATATTATTACAATTTAAACACAATTTTACATTGTTTCATAAAAATGACAATAAACACTAAAAACTAAAAAATAATAATTATAATAACAATAATAAAAGAAAGTGTCTCCTAAATATGTTTTAGAAAAAAATCATGGCAAACTGGCATCTGGGATGCTGTAGAGGGTTAATACTACTTGGACCATTTTTATTTTTTTTCAGATTATATGTCCTAGTGCATGAGTTTGGCTGTTGCTGTAAGTACATGCATGTCTTAGATACTAATATTTTTTGAAACTAGTTAATAATGCTCCATGTGTTCTTCTGCTGCTTCACTGATATCCTCTCTGTTCCCCATCACATCAATCTGGTTTTACACTGCACCTGAGGGAAACGCACATGAGCTCATCCCCTAAAGCATAACGAGACAATACTCATTGCAACTCAAATTAAAAGCAATGAAATGGTGACACTGTTAAAAAAAAAAAAAAAAAAAAACAGAAACAGACGAAGAACTCTCTGAGCAGAAATTGATTAATCTCCCCAGTGTTTGCATTCTCCCTTCTGATGAAATATGCACTTACAGACCCTTACAGGCGGAGGAGAGTTTGAGTAGCCAACAATCATAAGTGTCACGGTGTTATGGATTGTGGTTTCGCCTCAGTCCAGGACTCACCTCGGGGACTTCATAAAGCTCCCGACTCCAGGCCAGACTCTCATTAGCACACACATCCCTTTGCCCTCTATCTGACAGTCCTTGGCGATAGGAACTAAATACATGTCTGCGTGCGTGTGTGTGTGTGTGTGTGTGTGTGTTGAACATTTGAGTATGAGTTTGACAACAGAAACGCGGACATTAAGACCTGGGATGATTTACAGCACTGACGACAAACCCTCTGTGAAACATGTCAGCTCAGGAGCATAATCATCCTATATTCAACCAATTATTTATTTATTGGAACTCCTTTTTTTTTTTTTTTTCTTATTGGAACTTTTATACGATGAAAGAAATTAGATGAGAGACAGAGTGAGACTAAAGGACCAGGCGCCATATGATTACTCTCCCAGACACAGGAACAGACGTTTATTCCACGGGACAAGTTGATTATTATAGATTATACAGTTATTCTTCCCAATATATTTTTTGAATGCTCTAACCCCAAAAATTCAAAACGCATTATTTAAACTGTTCTCCTATAAACGGACGGATCTGACCCCTGGAAACAGTAAAACTCCAAGTTATTGATGTTAACTGATGCCATTCGCATCAATATTGCTTGTAACAAGAAAATATAGCATGATATAAAGTGTATTTTGAAGCCTGGTCAGGACTCAAAACCCCAAATATTTTCTCTTTGTCCCATAAATTCTGTGAATGAATATATCTGCATTTGCATGGCTCCAAATATTCCAGTTTTTGGTCTGACTGCATTAATTCATAAATGCACCAGACGAAAACAATAAGAACATAAAGCAAAAATAATGTGGTATATATTCATTATTTTATTGCAAATCCCCTCTCTTAATGCTGGAGTCCTTGTGGCGTCTTTTGACTTTAAACATCAGACCGGTGACGTGTAAAGCTGTGAGTCTTCATCCCTTAAAAAAGTGAGACAACAATATTTGCTCTTCAGCACTATGGAGCTACCAATTTCAGTTTCAGTTGAAATTTAAGCCGGAAGAACTTCTCTTTAATCTACTTTGATATAATATTTAATTTAATTAATTATAATGTGATTCATGAGAATGTAGACTTAAACCATTTCTTTTTCCATGCTTGTCAATGGGGGAAGCGATGTCATTCACTGTATAATGCATTCATTTTTTTTTTTTTTTTATCAGTCTGTGAACAGCCTCTTGTGTCCGTTTAAATGGATTGTATTTAAGAAGAGAGACCAAGCTTTACCCTGAAAATGACTGTTGACACTTTAAAGACATTCACTAAACTCAGTGTTGGGAATGGACGTGAAAAAAAAAAAAAAAAGACTAATCATGAATACATTTCCCCCCTCATCCACATGGCCAAGATATTCTATTTACAACGCATTTCTTTGGGTCTTTATATCCAGTTAATGAGATTTCAAATAAATGTGAAGTGAACGGCATTTAAATTGGTATTCAATCTGGAAGGCATGGCACTGGAAAAGGGAGGGATTCCACCAGATGACAGAAGAGCTATTACCGGACCTGCTGCATTCGCTGAACAGAGCAGCCCCCAGGAAATGCAATAAACATCCAGGACCGGTGAGGAGCGTTTGAGTGAGAATTTTAATCTATAGTCAAGGTGTGGAAAGGAGAGGAGGAGAAAAAAAAGAAGAAGAAGAAAAAAAAAGGTATGAGGTGTGAAAAGATGCTAATACCAGAACAGATGAAAAGCCATGTTCAAGGCGTGAGTATCCCGGTGTTTTCAATCATTGTCATATAAACCTTCAGGTGTCTATTTGAACACTTTCAACTCTCAATTTCACATTTCTATAAGACAAATTACACATATACACACACACACACACACCTTATTTTACCATGCCCAACAACTACTGCTATGAAAAACACTGTGCAATGCATGTGTTGTAGTTGTATTCTACTCATATACTGGTATACTGGCAATGTATACTGTGTTATACTGCAAGTACAAAATGAATTCTGAACGTGTTGCACAGCTAACAAACAGACCCCCGTTTTCTCAAATCAATTGCAAATCTGGACAGAACAGTAAACAATATTTCATTTTCTTGACATATTAGAGTCAAATTAATTTACAGAGGGAATTTTCAATATGTCTTTTTTTACACTTCAAAAGTAACTCAGGCAATCGATTTGCATCACGGGATAAATCTACAGATGCAACGTGGAAAACTAAAGTAAAATGAACATGTGTGAAATTATACATTTTGTTTTTTGTTTTAATGGTATGAATAACAACATGACATACACTTATAAATGCAATACAGGAAAGATGTAAAACACATTGTGCATTGAAAATGCACAAAGGTAATCCACAATCCATGCCTATGCTCTTTTAATGAAATAATATCTATTCCCTCTGCCGTAACACAATTTAAACCTTAAAGCCTCCAACTAAAGACTTTTATTGGTGAGACACACCAAAAATTGATTTTTTTCTCTTATCTTCCTCTCCATGAGAAGACCCTTTAAGCTGCGTGGTGGGGGGGAGTGAAACCACTGGAGGAATGAACAGTGATGAGCCTGAGAGGACATCAAGGTTTCTGGGAGGCTCCGCAAGACTCCGAGAGCAAAAGTGTGAGTAGAAGGTGAGAAAAAAAGAGAGAGAGAGGGAGAGAGAGATGGAGCCAGATCGAGGAATCAACTTGCATGTGAGATCCAAAGGGCCGGGGGCTTCAGGGCCCATCCGCAGCGGACCTGCCAAAAGCTGACAGCACTCTCCATGACACCACATTAGATTTCTGCAGGGACTATACATCCACCATAATACATCTGACAAGCGATTGCGCATTTGTTCAGTTCCAGTTGAAATCCAGAGCACATTATGTCTCTGTTATTTATTTATTTATTTATTTATTTTTCTTATACAGAAAAATGAGATATGATATGTATGTCTATTTATTTTTTCCTGAACACCTCAGGGCCCATTATCATACTTCTACAACAGTCATCTACTACAAGGCTGGAAATGTCGTGTTTAAATCATGTTTGTCAGTGTGTTTAACCTCAATTACACCAATATAATAAGCAGTAGAGTGTGACGGCGTTGATGAGCAGCTATTACTGCATGCTTACACGGGTGTCTGTGAATGTCTTTGAAGAAAGGTCAAATGAACAAGGCTCCCATTGGCCAACAATGGTCTGTGATTTTACCACAAAAAATCTCAAATAAAATTCTGGGCACGTGCTTGTTATTGAGTTTGTTTGTGATGGTTGTATTGATTCTAATGGATCCCCACAAGCCAATCAGAAACAAGCACTTCTCTCATGGTCGTGGCATATCTTCTTCAACAAAACAGCAGGGTCCTATCTGGAAAAATAAGGAAATATATTGCAATGAGATGTTGTCATTTTTCTGAGTGAGTGGGTTACGTTGCATCTGGATACAGCCTGTCATCGCACGCAACACTGTACTTATTGTTCTCTGGCTCTTCCTCTTCCTCTGGCCATCGTAGCTCACGCCCCACTCAGTTTCTTCCTACTGAGGATGTCATGTCTCTATCCAGGTTCAACCGATGCCGGATGAAATCAATACCTATGGATTCCATGCAAAAAAAAAAAAAAAAAGAAAAAACGGCTTGACATCCAAGTGATACAGCTGCCACAGTTGCGCTTCTAAAATTTCATATCTGAACTGCACTCATAAATACTCGCTGGACATTTTGACTTTTGAACAGCTGGTTTTCTAATGCAGCAGCATTCTTCATATAATGGTTTTAAGGGCGTTTGGTGTTTTTCTTCACAGTGGACTTCAGGAACCAGGTAATGATTTACAATCAGTCTCGTCTGGAATCCCATGGAGAAGGAACAAATTTACCCAAGATAGCATATTTATCAGGATAGCTGTGCTCGTTTGGTGATGATAATGAGTCAACGGTTACTGCTGGGCTCAGTAACCCGACTCTGTATAAGGATGTTTCAGCATTTCTCGATCCACAGAAAAAAAGTTAGCACGTCAGTTCTTATAGTCTTATTATGTATGACTTTACCAGGAAATTTGACCTTACCAATGATAAGTCATCTGACCAATGGTTAGTGGTTGTTTATTTTAGCCAAACCTCAGTTTCTCTTACAACACTTACCTCATTTTTAATTTCTTTAACCATAACCATGCACTTTCTATAACCCTAAAGATGGTGGATTTTGCTTAAAAAAAATACAAATACTATAATACTGCAGAGTCCACATTTTACAACACACTTTTTAAATTAAAATATACATATATAAAATATAAATGTATCTGTAGCAAAGTGGTCAACCGAATAAATAACATATGTATATATATATATATATATATATATATATATATATATATATATATATATATAGTGCATGTGTGTGTTTTATTGACTGCAGTGTTTTCAGTAAGTTTTATTATTGCTGCATGGTTTTATTGTGTGGTTTTACTGTTTCTTTGTGTGGTGAGTTATATGTTTACTTTGAAAAACTTTCGGTGCACCCAACTCGCTTCCTTCCAAGACTAATTACAGTTTGTCTGCACCTGGGAAAAAAAAAAAATGAGGGTTTAAAGGACGGCAGAGTGCAGGGAGGCAGGAGAAGTCTAAGCGGACATGTTGAGGGCTGGCGTGCGTTGGAGTGCGAGTCGAGCCACAGCTCCTGGGGGAACAACCCAGAGTTACAACAGCTCCGTGGTCTGTTTACCAGCAGGATGAGTTCATGAGTGTTTTCTCCAACTTTTGGGATTAGAATGTGGGTTTATCTTGCTTCTCACTCTTTCTTCGACCATGTTGACTTAAAACAGAAACCTGATATCAGGAATAAATTTTGACCAAAAGAAATAAGGTTTGTTGTGCGATACTTCACAGAAATACATGGAGCAGGTTAGGACGAGCTTACCGGGAAAAACTGAAGCTGGGAATGATGTCCCAGCCAACCTAAAGCTGATATGGCATTCCAGTTATAAAGACAGTTGTGTATACATATCACAAGAAAAAATGTTATACACATGGCAGCATTTTCATATCTACGTGTTGGACACTTGCAAACGATTGATTTAGTGCAGCAAACAACTGAAACATTTAAAAAACTGAAAAATTCAGGAACTTCTACGACTGTTTGCAGCTTGGTCCGCCATCTTGGGATATTCCCATTACTAACAGTATTACTTTTTTCAGTAACATGTAATCTAAGCAACCAATCTACTTTGTCTATAGTAATAAAAACTTTACCTGGTAACTCCTCACTTTTTTAGTGGAATAAAGTTTTTGGTAGAAGTACCTGCTAATGCAACTGCGTGTTACTCAAAAATCTGAAATTCCCAGTACAAATGGAACAGAGCATTACAGTTTATGCTCTTCTTTTCCAGATCACTGCATTAGTCAGACTCAACAATCGTGTGTTGTGACGCTTGCACATCGAGCATAAAGTTTACACTTTCCCATATTTCCCTGCTTTGCCTCTTTACTGTCATTTTTACAGACCTGACAAGCTTTAAGTATGCAGGGAAATGTTTTAGGTACTTCTCGACTTGCTTGATTTGACAGTATGAATCTCCTTGGTGACTTTATTCTCTGGAAACTCCTGCAACTAATTTTAAAAATTAAAAAAAGTTGACGACATTGTCATCTTGTTTGAGATGCTGCTGTAGTATAGGATGAACTCTATCTACTCATTATTTTCTGTTTGTACATTTACAGACATGTATTTATTTATGTATCATAAAGTGGGTGGACATAGGTTTAAGTAGAGAATATTTATTAATATTGCTATCGCAGCCCCTGGCAGATTTTTTGTTTCTGTGTGTGTGTGTGTGTGTGTGTGTGTTGCAGCAGGACAGGCCTGAATGTATCTCACGGTGCATTACCACCTGCTCCACCTTTCATCAACAGCCCAGCGTGTGCTGTGGGTGCAGATGGCGATAAGACACCTGAGCGTGCGTGCGTGTGCATGCCATGATAGTATTCACTTCCATTAACCGTTCTGTTACCAGCAAACACCTCTACACCTCTTTCCAAATGTGTCAGGCATGCGGTGGCTCGGGCTTAGATCGACGTGAGCTTAGACGACAAAAAAAGGAGAAAATTGCCTATAATAAAGACCATTTACATTTCTATTCCTTTCTTTCTGTCTCCTCGTCTCCCATCTCTCTTTCTTTACTTCACACGTTTTATCTCTACTTTTTTTCCCCCTCCTTTCCCCTCCTCCGGTCTCAGGGGTCTTCCTGACAGCTGGTTTCACTGACACGTGTTTGCTAACAACAGGCCTGTGAACACTGATCACTCAATCCTCCGCTGTCCAAATATTTCAGACTGTTTCCATATCAGACCTGAATCACTGGAAACTCCACGACATCTCTTATTCATGCGGGGCATAAATTATTCTCCCTGATATGAGCTCCAGTCACGTAAGGCAAAGCTGGAGACTTGGAGCACACTTTGACAGAGAGATAAAGACGGATGGAGACAGACGTGCAGAGACGGAGAGAGGGGGGAAATGAACAGATAGACGTCAGGCAAGGGTCGAAAATAAAAAAAAAGGAGATTTGGAGGGTCAACAGACGTGATTCCGAATGGGAAACGGCAGGTAAAAATAATGGAACAATTCCTTCTTGGTGCTTCATCGCATACACATGCGCAGGGCGAAGTAGTGTGTGTGTGTGTGTGTGTGTGTGTACTAACAGGGTGTATCCACTGAGACCTGTGAATAAGCAGGGAGGCTTTTAAGTGTGTTCTGCAATGTAGAATTCAAAGGGACACCTGTGGACTTCAGCGTTGAGCCTGTGACATTTCATTAACACCCGCCAGTTTATTCTGCTGTTTATGTCTAATTAGAATAATTTAAACAATAAATCAAATATTACTGATGATAAAATCATTTGCTTGGCACCTTTCAACCAGAAATGCAACCTTGAAGTGCTTCACAGCAGATATGAAGAAAATGTCAAAGAAAACATTAAAAACCCCAAAAGAACATTATACCATTAAACCCTTTTTTAAGACTGAGAGCAGGAAAAAACACAAAACACATAGGCTGTGTAAGAAAAATAAAATCAAATGGAATTACATTTACTTAATGGCGCTTATTGTATACACAGCTGCAATAATGCTCATTTTTATGAGCTAATTTCTAACAAGCAGTACATATATATGACAGTATCCATGTGCATATTCAGTCAGAGTGAATAATATGCTTTGGTAAATGACACACACTGGTTTTCATAGTATTTTTTTCTCTTGCCATTTTACTGCCATATCTTACAATTTACTCCCATTTAACTGTAAATGTTTTGAGTTCAGCTATTTAAGAAAAAAAAAAACTATTAATCATGATGTGAGCAATAGGTTAGCTGAGACGCTAACAGGTGGTGCAGAAGCAGAGCTGTGCTGGTCATGTAACAGCCTGACAGACTCCAGCTTGTGTCTCTCTCTCAGTAGCAACGCTCGCGTCCATTTCAATATTTTTTCATGTCTCATGTTATTTTTGGCGACATTAACGAAATAACAACTAATTCTGCAGCTCCATGCTTTTTATTTTTTTTTTTGTCTAATACTTCGGTGCCTTGTTTCCTTGTTTTGATAACTGGTTTAGACTTTAGTGCCGTGAGTCAGACGACTTTCATCGAGACCGAAAACCATAAGCCGCATTTTTTTCTGCAAAACGAGACGTGCCAGAAAAGCTCGGAGTGCTCACTTTTTCCGACACTTAGACAAAAGATGCTGAAGCCAAATGGCTCTAAAAGGAGAGTGAATCTTACGTTGGTTAGGTGGGAAAATATAATAATAATCCAGTCTATATACACATTATATACCGTTCCTTCGGACTTCACATGCAAGTGCAAATATTGTTGAGCTCCAATTTCCCGTTAAAGTAATTCATTTGTCACAGGTAATAACAATGCTTTGACTTGTTTATGACAGAAGGCTTTTGATATGGGTGCACTGGTTAACCTGATTTTTTTTTACGATGGAATGTTTAACAAGGCAAATGAAATAAAAAAAAGAAAAAAAAAGAAAAAGTCTGGAAATTGTCCCTGTTGTTCCTGGATAAAACGGATAGACGCATGGGTAAAAGTGAGTCACTTACCGAAAAAAAAAAAAAGAAAAGGACAAAAAAAGATCGTGTGAATGTGAAATTTGACTTGCAACTTGTAGGAAATAGTTGTAACATTGTTTTACAGCTGGTGTACTCACACCTCCAGATGCTCCCATTTTTCAGAATCATCCTTGTCTGAGCATATGCCATTACATTTCATTATCATTTCTTTCTATTCAACACACACACACACACACACGCACACACAACCACACCTGCACTCTCTCCCTCTATACCACACAAACACATACACACATATATTTTCTAAACACATTCAAGGTTATGTGCCTACAAGCAGCGTGGGGGGCAGGTCAGCGCCATAATAAATCAGCTCCGTGGATGCTATTGTATTGTGTATTATTGTTGAACCAGACATAGCATCGCACTTAAAGTCTCTGATCCATGAAGAGTGCCGTTGTGTGTCACAGTGATGGATATAGTCATTACCATGCCCTCCTCGTCTCTGTATCCGTCCTTCTGTTCTGGAGCTCGTCGTGTTTTCAGCTCGTATTCGCCTCGAAACGTACACTTGCGTCGCGATCCACGCAGAGACGCATGGGACATGGATTTCAGGAAAACAAGCTGGATTGATTTATTTATTATATCATATATTTATTATTTTGCCTTACTATATAATCTCCAATTATTTTACAGTTTACATGTGGTTTTGTGTTATTATCAGCTTTTACACCACTAACCTTTCTGAAAGGTGCAGTTTTATCTATATTGTGATAGTACAAATGTTTTGCACTAATATGAACATTCGATCACACAAAGAGAGGAGAAAGCTTCTATACAAAAGATTTAAATATATATACATATACCATGCTATATAACATGATTAATTCTTTAGCACTTCAGTTCTTGTAGTTCTTTAAAAGTCAAATATTTGGTTTCTGAAATGCACTTCCTGCAATGCAAGTCCATGATTTAAAGGTTCAGTAGCCAGTTCACTGACCTTTTGTTCAGCAGATGTATGAGTTCATGCAGCTTTTTTTTGGCGTGAAGGAGAATCCTGGCAATATTCTATATTTTTCTCTTGGCCAACAAATTCCATATAAATCAGAGCTTTAGACCGTCTGAGCCGAAGCATTTGCTCCTCCTGCAGAAGTGGACCTCTTTCAAATTGGCCACAAATCATAGTTATATTATTATTAAAAAAAAAAATCAAAATATTTTTTTTATTATAGCCCCATGATAGTGTGTATGTGTGTGTGTGATTGACTTTAAATACTCTGAACTACAACTCTTACAGCAGCAAAAATGTTAATATGTATAAGGCTTCACAGAACACATGTTTTAGAAAAAGAAAGAAAAGAAACAAAGAAAAAGAAAAGAAGCTCATTCACTTGTGTGATGTTAATCAGCTAAAAAGTAAAAAATTGTGCACATTTTCATGCATTCTCTGCTCCCAATGACCTAAATTCTGTGTCAGAGGAATTTCTGTGCGGTTTTAGGACAAAACGGAACGATTACAATTACAGTGTTGGTTGGTTTCACATTACTTTCACCCATATCTCCTCGTTCACACACACTCTCCTCGTGAATGAGTAGATTTCCTGCCTCTAAACTTTTGACTTCCACCAGGCAGCAGTGTTTGAACTCTCACACCACCGGGCGTAGGTGTAGGCTATCACATCAGGAGGTGACAAAAAAAGCCTCAATTCTCAATTCACTCCCTAAGGAACTTTCTAGTGATCTCACACTTTCTTTGGGGTGTGGGTAATACACGTATTATCTAACCCGTTTGGGAGGCCGGTGAATTAGTTTCCTCTCTATTACACAGCCAGGGAGTGGAGCCTTGCAGACCAGAGGAGCGGTACTGACCAGGAGGCGTGCCGCTGCTAATGAATTCTGTTGGGGAAAAAAAAATAAGAGAGAGACCACACAAACACACAAGATCTGTAACTCTCCTCAGGGTGTCTCCGTGTAGCCAAACTTCAGGATGGATAAAAAAAAAAAATCTCCAGTTCGCTAGGTCTGATCATGTCCCTGCAAAAAAAGAAAGAAAAGAAAAAGATCCTTGTGAACAACTATATTTAGGCGTTGGAGTTGGACAATGCCAAACTCCTGCATCTATAACAAAAGAAGCAAATGGAACAAGCGTTTATTTGAATTTCGTTCACTTTTTTCGTTTTGGATGATAATGCCTTAAAATTGTGTAATATATATGTTATACATATGTGTGTGTGAGTTTTATAGTAAGGGTGGGGCATCTTTTGATATCACGTAGAAGTTGATGTTAATCAGATAATCACAATGGTATTGTAATAAATAACTGGTGTTTTGCACACTCACAGCACGCATGCAGGTATTGAATACATTTGCATGAATTATGGGTAAAAATAAGTCAGAATCTGAATTTTTTTTGGTTATATATAAAGCTTTGGCAACTAAAAGGCAGTTAAATAGGTAGTCAAGGTGTATTAGCGTGAGAGAAACAGCAAAATTTGGGAGGTTTCAATCCAAAACTATATTTCAGTAATAAACAAGAACCCATTAAACATGGAATTCCTGCTTTGCTGTTTTCAGATTATACAGCTCATTTAAAAATACACAGATGTCGGGAAGTAACAGCCTTTATTTCATTTCATGATAAGGTGGGCTTCATTTCCATGTGCTTGCAGTGGAGTTTTTAATTGAAAATGGAAATTTCTCTCTGTTTAAGCCGTGATTATCATAGCAGGTGGAGAGCAATTAAAATAAATGAATGGTGATGTGCCTCTGTCCCTGCCTTACAAAACGCTTGGGGCTACTTAACACACATTCACACACCTTCATCTTAGATCTTCCTTCCACTCTTAGCCCACTTTTCATTTAACATTTGGCCTGAATTCCAAGTAAAAATAAAACTTAATTGCATTGGACTCAATGACTGTGTGAACATGCATGTGTGTGTGTGTCCAATTTGTGTATGCATGTGCACATCTGTGTGTGTGTGTGTGTGTCCCGAGTAAGAAAAGACGGTTTATATTCAGCTTTTGAGGACTGAACAGCTGAGAATGCAGGAAACTCTGAGCGTTTGCCTAAAGCGTCTGTCATCTGTCAAAAACTGAAACATTCACATTCTACATTATCATCATCATCATCATAGAAACACAAAAGCACACCCACACACCTACACACACACACACACACACACACACTGACAGGATGAATTCCCACAGGGAAGCAGGAATGTCTGAGGCAGGAATAAAATACTTCTTCACTTGTGGTCAGAATAACACAATTGTTTTCTTTATATTAACATAAATATATTACATTAACACAGACGTGAGGTAAAGTGAATGATAACAAATTGAACACTTTTATTCTCACTTGTGCGTATGGCATACTTAAAAACGCTTTTAACTCAATTCTGCAAAGAGTGATCTGCTTGCTTGAATCTATAGCCTGCGTCACTGATCACTTGTGGCAATGTCTAACCAGGGAATATAAATTGTTGTGCACAGTGAAATCTAAAGTTTCAGGTATTTGTCAAGAAAATCTATCTTTGTTTTGCAGTAGATGCGTGTCTGTAAATTATCCCCTTACCACAAAATAAGCCTGTTTCATGTAGGATGGGGTCAGTAACATAGGGGTGGGTTGCCTTCTGATTGGAGCATGTCGTGTTGTATTGTATATCATCATACCGCTTCAAGCACATGCCAGATGCTAGGGTTTAAATTAAAGCGATACTACAAATAGAAAAAAAAAAAAAAAAACAATGCTCTAGTGTGTCACATCTTACACAATTTCAACTTAAAATAAGTTGTGAACGGCCGGTTGACGAGGCACGAGAAAACGAGACTAAAAGCGAAAGCGGGGACGCACAGAGAAGTGGCAGGGTAAGAAAAGGGCCTTCGCAGAGGTGTGTTTGACAGGAAACACAGCCGCGGTGTCACACCATGCCCCGGCTGGGTGTCGTCCTCAGCCTCAGCCCCCGCTGATGGATGATGAGACACCAGTGGGAGCCGAGGGGCGAGGCGCGGAACGGGAATTGGAACCGACGTCTGGAGCTGACTCTTTTGCCATAAATTAAAACAGGAAGGCGAGTATTGAATAGCACAAGTACCTCTTTTTCTCTCCCCATGTGTGTGTGTGTGTGTGTGTGTGTGTGTGTGTGTGTGTGTGTTTTCTGTTTTGAGAAAAGGTTTGTGATTTTGATGTAAGGAGTGAAGACATTTTTGTGATGTGAGATCATTTCTTTGGTTGGAATTTTACGGTTTATGAAAGGGTTATGGTCAAAATGTATTTTGTCTCTTTCTTTTTTTTTTAATAGTAAAGCTAAATACCTTTCTGTGGTATTTATTATTTATTACCCATGACATTTCAGCAAATTTATGTTGTATAAAAACAAACGCATCTAAAGGTTTTGCACTTTAGATGAATGTTAGGAAATGTAATGTGTGTGTAGTAGTTAATAGAAGCTCCTCATGTCAGGAAACAGTGTGTGTGTGTGTGTGTGTGTGTGTGTGTGTGCAGCCCACACTCCAGAGAATAAATGTTGACAGTTCCTGTAAACCACAGATACAAATCACTTATGATTCGATGTCAACGTTTCAGATGTGGTGACGTAGTTACAATGATGTTCCTCTCCACTTTTGGCTTTTGTCAGCGGGAGGAGAAGCGTTGGGTGGATGCGTCACTGCTGTGTTTCATGGGCTGGAGTTGGAACATTTTCAGGAGTTAACCGGATATACTGTACCATCATGTCGGGCATTTATACAGACGTTCAACTGGATATATTACATTACATTACGATGTCTGTGTTTCTCCTTTTGTTTCTGCAGAAAGCTAACCATGCATTAAACACAGCTTTTCAACACTGTACAACTGTATTAGTGAAAATATGCATGTATCAATATAGCTTAAGAAGGTGTCCACATTACAGGGGTGGTATGTGTGTGTGCGCGTGTGTGTGCACCAGGTATTCCTCATGTTGTGCGGACGTAAATCTGTTAACACAGACATATTGCAGGGACTCACCTCCCTTAGGGGGGACAAAAAGCAATTCAGCCTTGGTGTAAATCAATCATTTTAGGGTGAAGACTCGGTTTAAAGTTCAGATTAGTTTAGGGTTATGTTAAGGTTAAGTTTGAAAGAAGGTGGTCCACGGCGTAAGGCTCTGCAACGGCATGAGTAAAATGTACGGAAAAACTCCTCTAATGACGAGATAACCTCATAAAAACGCGATGGTTAGGGTTAAGGTTTGGAAATAAAACGCTGATCCCAGCCATTCTCACTCATTGGGTTGTTAGTCTGGTTCTCCATTGGATGTGAGCAGCTATGGTTGAGTTAAGGAAAATGACTGAAAGACAACGTAATGTCCTTTGAAGTGATGGAAACACGAATGTGTGTGTGGGTGTGTGATATTGCGTAGCCGTGTGAATGATAGATGTCTGTGCGTATGCATTTGTGCGTGCTTATCCATGTATGACTATGCGAGTGTATTGACTCGCATGTGTTCGGGAGCTCACGTTACATCCAGATGTCACGGCAAATCAATTCAAGTCAAAGACAGCCGAACGTGTTTCATAAGGCTCGCCAGCCACACGGCAGGTGCAGCCGCGCTCGCAGCTTTCAGCAATGCGTTTGTAGTTCGTCGGATGATTGGAAATGTCTTAACCTCGGTGAATAATGGGATATCTTTTGAGTTTTCTTGTGTAATACTCAATCTCAAAATTGGATTTTGACAAAGCTATGGACATCTAAATGCCACTTGATAAAACAACAGTTGAGGTAATAGATGCAAAACCTGTAGTTTGCACTGTATGAAAGAGTGAATTAGGTCACCAATACTGGATCATGTGTAACATTAAAACAGATAAACTGTAATAAAACATATCGTAGTTCCAATCATATCGAATTCCAATTATATCGAAGTCAACAGAGACATTCACGGAGACATCTGTGGATTCCGTATGGAACATTCAACACCTCATGGACATCTGTTACATCCGTAATTCATATCAAATTAAATGTCACCATAAAGTAGAACTATATAGATAGTAGGGAGACAATATACATATACAGGAATTAACAATTGTTAAAGTGTCAGCTCAACAAAACATGTACCAAACATGCCAGAGCACAAGCATACGTGTTTTTTGTGAATAAATGGTGATTGCAATGATCGCTCTGGGACTTGGAATGCCTTTAAAGTTGGGTTGAGATAAATTGATGCTGAATGTTTGTGGTCAACAGTGCACAGGCACCACGTGTGTTCATCACCACGTGTTTTAAGATGGACTGTACACTGCCAATCAGGCCAAAATATCTTGTTTGAATACAGTTAGTTAATATTAAGTAGAATTATCATGCATTTCATGTTGCATTGCCAGATTTTCTTGCTTTCCTTTTTTTTTGTTTTTCAAAAACTCTGATGTAAAAGTTTAAAATATAAGATGAAAAAGCAACATTAAGAAAAAAAGTAAAAGAATTCAATGTCAAATTGTGGAAAAGAAATAAGGAAACATTTCTGCCAATGGAATACAGTCATTTAAGGAAATCCTACTCAGTTGTCCCACAAATAATACATTTTCCTTTTTTGCAGTGTATGTTTGTAGTACATAAAATTGTTTTCCTCTTCGACACAGTATCTACCTTCCTGCCCATGAGGCAGATGGCTTAGGCAGATATATTGCTCTTCGATAACGACATGATTGTGTTCTTTGGACAAGTTCATGGGAAAGTCTTGTGAAAATCGTATACATACACTGGGAGAAATCTGTAGTATTGGTGATTTATGTTCCACATTATGATCTACCTCTCAATCACAGTCATGTGGAAGCATCGCAGTCCCAATGGGCCTTGTTACCAGCATGATCCTGTGACCCACTTGCACATAGTAGTGCTCACACTCTCTGGTGGAGGTGCACAATCCATGTATGACACGTTGATGAAAAATATCTGCAACAGTTTCTACAAGCCAACTATTTCCAACCTCCAGTGTCGAATCCTCTGTTGCTCCACCAGAACATGATCCATTATCCGAAAATTTATGTGACAAATTGTCTTAAGCGAAATGAAAGTCCAGCGAGTAGCGAGAGGATCGAGGAGCTGGATCTCTGCTGGAGAGAGGAAGGGAGACAGTGAGGGATACGCTGTCAGCTGTCTGGCTCGGTTCGTACCCGGGGAGAAAATGTACTGCGGGTGCACAAAGAAAAACACAATAAATTATTCTTTGCACTCCTCATTGTTGGATTATCAGCCCCAATCCATACATCACAGTGAGAGAGAGAGAGAGAGCGAGAGAAAGACGCTTGCCTCTCACACATATACGCAGCCAAATAGAAATATTCAGGGCTGAGGAAACACACACACACACACACACAGACAGACACACAAATGCTGAATGCCAGCCACAAGCTATTAATCCACTCTCACAACTGGGAGAAGGTCCAAATGGGCCTGTGTGTGCCGAGGTGTCTGATGTTTTCATAGGAGCCAACCTTCTATCTTTTAAGGAGAACACACAGGAACTGCCTTCAAATCATAGAGCCACAAAGGACTTTTGGAAAGGGGGGGGGGGGGTACTGATAATTTTATATATGTTGTTCAAAGGCCTCGCAGAGGCACAATGTTGGAGCAGACAAGCAGAGAAACTGCCAGCTCAGCCCTGATCTCCCACAGTTCCGTAATTAAAGGATTCCCTCACCCCCTTCCTCCCCTGTTTTCCTAATTACCTTTTTAACTGAGTGAAAAACAAAAAAAAAACTTGGACTTGTAAAAAGATAAAAATGACCTCCACAATTCTAATTTGAACAAACTAAGACTTTCAGGTGTCTCGTGTTCTGCAATAATCTGACCCTGCAGTAGAAGCCATGTTATTTTCTAATCAGCAGTTGACTGTCATAGTGTTTTTTGGACCTCTAATGGTCCCATTGATACAGTACATGCATCATATCCCACTCTCATATTACACCCAGCCTTTAGCTGGGAGTAGAATGAATGTGTTACAGTCTGCCTCAATATGGGATGTTTTAATATGATTCACATCTTAATTTGGAGCTGTAACTAACAGCTATTTTGATAGACGATTATTGCCGATTGTATGATTATATGATTATATGATTTGCTCAGAACCTTCATCATTTAACATTACATTGAAACCTGTGGAAGCACAAGTTTTCCTCATTCTACTCAAAATAACAAATAGATTTCTCCATTTGACAAAGTGGACATATCTTTTTAATACATGATGTAATATATTATATAGTTAATACAATTACTAATATTATAAAAATGATATGCAACATGCAAAACAAACTCGGGTATTTAAAGGCTAAAGTAAAATATTTAATGAGGTTTCCAGATTCCTTTTGCTTAACAAATTGAATAATTTACCACTACATCTTAACAATTGATAATAATAGAGAATAGTCTTGGAGGGTAATAATTGAGGCCTTTGTTTATGAGTTTTAACTGGGGTTAAAGCCGTTTCAGTGGTGTGTTCTGAAACTGGACTGAAACTCCTCTGATGTATTGTTTTTGCACGTAAAAGTATGTTGCTAATGGAATGCAAGGTCATCTACCAGCTTATATTATCATCCAGCTTAGGTTTCTTCAGTGAGGTCTTTAGAACAGCTGTTTAGAAGGAACCGGGGAAGATTTGTGTTTGAAGAGTCGTATTTACAGTCGTCAGGATGTGACTTAGCACAGCGCCGAACGCCAGCTTCAAACATTCCGTGGGGACAAGGTCGATACACGGAGTTACAGGCTGTGACCGCCTTGCAAGGCCTCAGCTAATGTAACACAGGTGGATTTCCCAACGGTTACCTCATTTTTTTACAGGATTTGCTGAGATCATCTGTGTTTACATCAGCATCAATGCACCCTCTAACAGTCACAGACAAAGACCATCATTAGCATTCGTTTGGACCCGTGTTCCTGTCTGCTGGACAGGGACACGTGCCCTGCTCTGTCCCTGCCACTCCACCAACAATTCTGCATCTGTAAAACAATAAATGCTATTATCTTCAAATGATTGATTGATTAGTGTTTTTGCCAAATACACGACACTGTGTACAAAATTGCGTAAAATTAAAAATCATTACAAAAATCTTAGCCCTGAATATTGATGTGTTAGGTTTAAAAGATGCTTGTTTCATTAATCATTGTAGGAAGCACACACACACACACACACACATACACAATTCATCAAGTCATAGAAAACCTTAATTGTTGAGACCTTAAGAAGGTAAAATGTTAAACGTTAAGAGCAAGTTCATCATTTAAGCTTTTTGTAAAGTCACTCTAAGCGTGAGTGTGATCGCTCTTGTTGCAGCATTTCTTTTTATATAACACTATGTTTTCTATCTCTAGGAGACAGGTATGAGGGCAGGGATCATGAATTATATTCTTTAAAATAATATATTACAAAGTGTTTGGCCCGAAACGAGCGCCACCCACTGCTCCTTTTCAATGAAACATTGACAATTCCGATGACAAACACAATAAATATAAAACATGCATGTTTTTTTATCATAGTCAATTAGGGCCAGACATGCAGAGAAAAAACAAGCTGAAATTCAAACCCATTGCTAAAAAATGGCAGTACAAATCACAGAAAGTGAGAACGTGATTATCTGTGAAGTTGGACATAAGGGCGACGTCTGCCTCGCTCTGTGACAACACCGGGAAAAGAAAGTGAGATTGCGTTTTTTTTTTTTTTTACACACAATTTATTTCTTACCCCGGCGCTTGGCCTCTCTCATTCTGGTGGACGGAGGATGTGTCAACAGAAGAGGGTGCCGCATCGTCCCTGGAACGTGCCGATGACGGCCGATCATTTGGCCAGCACGCGTGTGTGTAACACATCATTTGCAGCTCCCTGTCCGACCACCTGCTCCCACACTCATTTGCTCCAACCAATAGGTTTTAACACACAGGCAAACGCAACGGCTCTGTTTTATTGCGGCACAAAAAAAAACAAAGAACCACTTCTTTTGTCAACTGGGAAATTAGCTTGAAAAGTAAATAGGACCAGTATATATCGATTAGATCTATTATATCTATTCTGTTCGAGAGGAAATGATTGATCAACTGTAGCCTACCGTTTCACATGCTTTTCACACAACTCTTCCTCCCTGCAGTCTGCTCTGTAATGTTTTTGTGGGCCGGCTTCATCTTTTCATCTATATCTGAGGATTGTACGGTAGCTGTAGAGCAGCACTTCGGACGCACCTGTTTGTTTTGTGCATTGATGCGCCATTGCCCATCAGTAGAGCCACTCCCGCCATCGCTGTCTCCATAAGGATGCATTTGATGTGGAACTTTTGATCCCTCTCCATCAGGCTTTGTACACATGATGCCGTCTGGCGTGTTAGACGCTGCATCCCTGTCTCTTTGGTGCCATGTATGACTTTAATCTCTGGACTCGCCGTCATCAAAAAGCGTGTCTTTATTTCTTCTATAATTTTTTTTTTTTTGTATCTATTGATTTTTAGTTTATACAAGAAGAACTGACTTGATTTAATTATATACTCACGATAAGCCTCGGCTTCTTCTTAATGACCTTCAAACCCAAAGGATCATTTTTATTTTGTTGAAACCATTTTTTGGGTTTTATTCGTCTATTTTGTTATTTTTTCAATCTTTTAACCCTTTAATTGTTTGAAATATATTGTTAGATAATAATATAAATGTCATTTATTCATTCAAACACATACGGTATATTCATGCCACTAGAATACACTAGCAGTATAGCCATAGTATAGTATAACCAGTATAGCTGCTCGTTCTGGGAATTTACAGTGGGGGAGACTGGGGTTTATTGACCCACTTTTTATAGTTTTATATCAATATATTATATATTTCTTGAAATCAATACATCATATGAAAAAGTGTACCAGATGAAAGACTTAAACCTCATGTATGTATATTGCATTCATATCGTCATGCAGGATTATAGGCAACGTTGCCGCATATATTTTTAACTTACGAGCATATAGAGGGTTAAATTTAGCATGTATACAGGTTAAGAATAGCTGTTGTGTTTGATTCTTAGCCTCAAATATCTGTTTCATCTTTCTTAAACTCACACACATTTGATGACAATTTACCCCAAAATGACGGAGACTCTAGAGTGTGATCTTTGTAGCTTAAAGTTATCTTAAAGCAAGACAATGACTGAGGTATGACAGGACGCCTTCATTCTTTTTCTTCTTTGGTTAATTGGTGCTCAGTTCACAAATGTGCTACTCTCTTCTGAGACGGGGTATGACAACTGATTGTGTAAAGGGAATAAAAAAAGAAAAAACAAGTATTCCACTATTTAGTTGCTCTCTCTGGTGGGGGAGATAATTACGACGTGACACTTGCCGAGGCAACGAATGACCCGGGTCTCCCCTAGTACCGGAGAGACCACCTCCTTCAGACGGCAGCAAACGATCACATTATTGCTTAAGCCTGCCACAGCGCGATTGAATCATGTGGGTTAATGAATGAGTAGGTGTGCGATAAATGGTTTGGTGTGCGATGTTGCAACACGGAGCGCTGTGCATCAGACCGTTGAACGCGCAGTCACTAGCTGATTAACCCGCTCATCCCATCGTGGTCATTTGCTAGTTCAAAAAAAACAATAAGACCATGAATTTCCATGTTTCGTTTTTCATTCCTGTCGTGTTGCTGGACATGAGCCATTGAAATGACTCAGGTTGTGAGGTCACAACAGGAGAAGAGGGTTAATCGTAACCGCCCCTGGATCCATGGATGAATCCATCCCTTCCTGTGTGTGGGTCTTTCAGAGTGAGTGTGTAAGAAGACAGACTGCATTGCTGCTACAGGTGCTGCTAACCAGGTGCTTTTAGACCATAAAACATGCAGTTTTTTCATAAATATTAATATATTACAATTGTAAGTAAGTGAATTAGGACCTGCCTGTTCTTATATATTTCTCACAACTTCTCTACCTGCTGTTTGTATTTGTTCTATATATTCTTTTATATTGTCCTCTTCTCTGTTCTCTTCTTTTTTCTGTAAATGAAAAGACAAGCCAGTTTATTAGCAGACGAGATGGATGGCTCGGGACAGTAATATAGATGGTGCCGTTGACCTGTACTGGCTCCTCAGACTCGTTCCAAATCAATCCATCGTTCCATCACTGTGACCCAGATGCCCATCCTTCTCCTCCCCCCCGCACCCCCCACCCCACCCCCCCGTCCCTATCTCTTGCCAATCTCCATTCATCAGTCTTTCTATCTCCATTCTCTCCGCTCACCTTCTCTCACGAAACTAAGCGGAGTCAGACTTTTTTTTTTTCTTTTTTTCCTTCTTTCCCCGACAGTGAGAAAAATACTTTCTCTTTTGTGCGCAGCCTTTTAGAGAAGAAAACGAAATACATGAGAATGAGATGGACCTTCAAAAAGAAGTTTGCCCCGAAACCTTTTGTTCCGTGGCTCTCATGCAGTATTCATATTCTGGATGAACTCTCCCTGGCTTTGCTCTGGTTTCGCCCCTCCCACCCCCACACCCCCCCATAACAAATCAGGGACATAGTTAATGACCTTGAGGCATTAGCAAAACAGTGTGACTCACATCTGCCTCGTCTTTGCTGAGTGTGTGCATGCATGCATGTGTGTAATAGGTAAAACGGAGAGAAATGCAATGTCTTTTGTTCTTTTATTGCAGTTCATTATCAAAAAATGAATAGATATACAGTAAGAAATAGGGTGAAATGAATGACTCCGAACATTTCAGCTTTACAAAATGAGACTGGCAACGTGTTTATTGTATCAGCAAGGCATTCCATGGAAAGACAACGGAATAATAATTGATATTAATGAGTGTTGCTGGAGCAGCCAAAGCTTGATATGAGATTCTGCTCTGCTGTGCAAACGCCATTCGTGTCCAAGAACTGCTCGGCGTGAAGGATCGACAGGGCTCCCCTGGGTCTGCTGGAGCATGAACATTACTGTCCTGGAGCTGAAAATATTCACCGATACATTATATATGTGCACATATCTGGCTGAAAATAGCCCTCGACAAATCCACTTACTCTTGATTGAGTTACATTTTCTAAAAAATATTTTTTTTTTATGAATCTATTAATTAAAAATTAAATAAATGTACACTGTAATGTGGCAATAATGACTCAGTATAATGGAGGGCAGCCTTATTGATTTAACCCATGTTAGCTGGCTATCTTTCTGTGTTTCTTTAAAAGATGTGCGACATAAAATCATGTTATTTTACAGTCTATAATAACATGTTTATTTTATTCCACCTTCGCTATTAACATTCCAATTATGTGACTCTGTCCGCGGCAACGGCCGTGACTTTTAAACCAAAGTCAACACCAATTATTCTAACCATACCTCTGGTAATATGGTAGCTTGACATGTCATTGTGGTATTATGTCAGGAGCAGACTGAGATCGGAGTAAATCCCTTCTTGTTCCTTTTGTAATCCTCTGTCTGCTTTCCGACAGGGTATTGGAGCCTTAGCAGAGATGTGAATCGATGATGCTATTTGCACAGTTCTTATCACACCACATATCTACTGTCATAGAAACCCAGGGATTACATTCACCTCCGGCTTACCACTGACAGATATGGAAGCGGGGGGGAGTTTCTTTCTCTTTCTCCCTTTTCTTTCTTTTCTCTCCTGACATGCATCTGACTGCTTTGCTGGCACAAGTGTTTATATATATATATATATATATATATATATGTATGTGTGTGTGAGATATTGTGTTTCCCCTCGTACCTTTATCTCGCTCGAAAAATGTATACGCGCAGACTGAACCGATGGACGTTTGGGCGCGGGCAGCTGATCACAGAGCAGCGAGATTAGGTATGGATGTGAACATTACAGAACATTATACATGAACAGAGCCAGAGGATTACACGGGGCTCATGACATGACCGAGACCAATACACAAAAAAAGGAAGGTGGGGGGGGATAGGAGGAGGCCAGCGAGGGACATGGAAACCGAGAGAATGGACTGAGCTAAAACATTGGGGAATTTATGATTTGAGAATTAAAATCAGTATTCTATGAGAACTTTTTTTTTGTACTTCTTTGTCTTTTTAAAAGAATCCGAGTAGGTTGTGCAGGGCAGAAGCAGAACAAAGAGTTGCAACACACATCTGTCCTCTCTACTCTGCATGCAGGAGACCACCTCCAGCTGTCTGCATAATGAACAATCTCTGACACACACACACACACACACTTGTGCGCAGCAAAAACAAGCAAATATGCAAGCCTGCGTGTGCGCACACAGACACACACTCGCACACTCGCACACTCACACACGGCCTCTGTGCACAGTGCACATTGCTGTGAGCATGAACATTAAGATGTTGTAATTTTTTGGATAATTAGTTAGCCTGTCAGTTTTATGGCTGTACCTTGCTAGCTCCGAGATTAGGCCTCCGAGACCTCCTGCTCTGCTGCACAGCACTGTGCCATTGTGTGTGTCCTTTATGTGTGTGTGTACGCGGGGGAGAGCGAGAGAGAGAGCGAGAGAGAGAGATCCTGAGGCAAATTTGTAGTTTGTGATACTGGGGATTTACAATGAAACCGAATTGAAAGAGGAAGGCCGAGTGAATGCCACAGAGAGGGAATTATAATGCCACTATTTAATTAGCAAAACCTCATTCAACTTCACGTCTTTCATCAGTGATTCTCAAATGCGCCCGCCATTAAGTAAAAGAGATACACTCCTCTCGGTCATATATTCTAATGAGTATTTGCGCTCACAATCATTTCAAAATCACGTCCGCGATTCATATTCATTCACATTTTGTAGCACTCACAGCGAAATATCAATTATTTCAAGGTAGATGAGAAATATTTGTAATAAGCTTGAAAATCAGACAATAGATGAGAACATTTTCAAAGATTTAATTGTAGTTGCAGCAGACTTCTTTATTTTAACGCCTTCATATCCCAGATGGGACATGTGAAGTAGAATTCACCACATTAAATGGAATGGTAGCATAGATTACAAATAAATCATAACGATGCAGTAACATTGGGAGGATACATAATTCACGTAATAAAGCTGTTAGACTAAACCACGATTCTTATGATGACAATGATTTTCGATCCCATAAGAAGCTGTATTTCCATATATATATATATATATATACATATGTGCATACGTTTACATTAGTTTACTGATAACATGCATACACACTTTCTCCAAGCAATACATGCAGCATTGAAAAGTCAGAGTGTTATTTTCTTTTTCATTAGTAAAATAGGGAAAATGACATGGAGGAAAAAGTGTGCAAACAGAAAAAAAAGTTTTTTATTTATTCATTATTTTTATTTACTTTTATGTAGCCCATGCTACAGCTTGTGGACATCATAAACACTGTTTAAAAGCCACAGTCCATTAGCTCATGAGGCCGTTAGTAATTCATTACTTCACACATACATTACCTTGTGTGCACTGAGGACACACACTCGCTTTGGTGCACGTGCATGAAGCAATCATGACTTAAAACAAAGAGAAGGAGAGTAATTAAATTATGTAAACCTGGGAACCTGGGAAATAAACCTGCTGTCTCCGTGTACTCCCAGCTTTTCTTTCTGTGCCTTGGCATTTAGCCTACATGTAGTACACACACAGACACTGTCACACACGCACAACATGCACACTGATACTATTGCAGTCATCAAACAACAAAGCTGACCTAAAATCAATAACATTTCATCCTTTCAGCACACAAGTTTAGTTTTGCTTGTTAAAGAACTGGTTGAAAGTCATTAATTTGCTACTTGGAGCTTATAGAACGTCATACACACTGAGAGATACACAGTAACAGTCGTTGGGAAAACAGTATTTACAAATGGTAGGCTGGTTTTTGTAATAAATTCTTAAGGGAAGGCAAAAATATACAAAAGTATTATTATAGTAAGTGGTCCATGTTGTGGTCTTTTCTGAAAATGGTTTCCTCTGAGGTCATTGACCACTAATAGCACCTCTGATTATGTAGACACATTGTAATACTTGTTAATGGCAAATATCATAACAGAAAATATGAAATGTATTGATTGGATTCAGTAGCCTATGCATGAGGAATTTACTCTGACAGTGAACTTTCTGTTAATCTATATTCCTGGATTATTGTAAGATACAATTCCAATCATACGAGATCTGGCTGACGAATGGTTGTAGTGTGAATGCAGGAGCTGCCAGCGTGGGATCACGTCTCCGTCACCGCACCAGTGATCCTACTGGTGGATTGAGGTGTCTTAATTTTTTCGATTGTATATATTGCTGCCTAAATAATGTCTCCGCCGGCCCGCTAAATCCCAGCTGGTGTTTGGATGATGACTTCGATTATCGTCCGTCTCCCGAGGAAACAGATGACATTGGACACATGTTTGCCTCTCCGAAAAGCTTCGCACTTCACTTTCCACGAAGTGTGAAAGTAGAAACTGTAAACACTTCAGACAGACTATTAACATATAAATACGGCTCAGGGGTGTCTTTCTGTTTTTTTGGCAAGGGGGGGCAAGACAGAAAAGGAAAAAAAAGGAAAATCTAATTTAATATTATTAACATAGATGGGAAATATCAATCTCAAAATGGTGTGTTTCTATTTCAGATACTAATAGGGTACTACTACTGACCCGATAATCTTCATATTTATAACATTATTACCTCCTTATGTTAGTCTCTTTTTATCATAATGTCATGTATCTTCTCTTATATTTTCATGTTGTACCTTCTTATCATATATATTACTGCCATGTATCATCTTTGTCTACTTTTTTGTGCTTTTGTGCAACACGTTTAATCTCTCCTGCTGAAATGTAAGTAAATTATCTTGGCACTTTGCTGTAGTACTGTATTACTATAACACCACAATCACATTCTTGTGAAAAACGTGTCAGATGCGATGAATCAACGCCGCCATCCACGTACGCTTCAGCACTACAGACTCCCCCGAGTGACCCGATGACCTCTGCAAAACAGACGGCATCCAGCGGACGTGGAGGCGGGTCTGAAGAGTATTACCTCATTCACCACATATACAAGCACACAAACACACACACACACACACACATTTCCCCTGGCTCTGTCCTGGGCAGCATATGGCAGACCTTGAAGTTCAAGGACACCAGTTTTTCCACAGATTTAGAAGATTCATCACTGACAGACACACATTCGTCTCAGTCTTAACTTGAGCCTTAACCACACACACACACACACACACACACACACGCACACACGCATTCATGCATGTGCACACACACCACCACGCATGACAGAAAATGTCGGACAGCACCAGAGGTAGCCACCAGCTTACAGATTACTTTCTATCTGGTAACTGGAGGTGCATGACAGTGCCTTAACACAAAGGCCCTCGAGGGGAAAGCTGAACTCAGACACACACACACACACACACATCATCGTTTTTTTGTTTGAGCTAGTACAGATCTGAGAAAGCATACAAAAGTTCCAGTTCTTTCTGACAATTTATGTTTTTTAAAGCTGCATAAATCCTCATTTTGCCGGCGCTGATGTGAAGGAAACGCCCTTGCTTTCTTGAATGGGATTAGATTTATCTACCCACACAAACACTGAAATATGCAGACACACTGTACATGATGTGGAACACTGATCCAGAGACAAAATGCAGCTTATGTGTGACACAGAGTCAACAAACAGCAAGCGTTTGGCTAGCTCCTCTTATTTGTCAGCGGCCTGGCCTTGGTGTCTCAGCCTGACATGTGTGAATAATCCGGGTTGTGCTCGAATAAACACAGCTCCTATCAGCCATCTCCCGTGGATCTGATGGATCAAATCTGTGGGCCGAGGATTTGTCACAACAAAAGTCATTTACATTACGTTTAATACCTCACCTACCATCCGCTGTCTATGGAGCAACGAGCGCCACTGGTGTTCTGTCAAAGGAAATGGACCGACTGGGCACTTTTGATGGAATTCAATATTTATATACATATTTGATGTATTAGATTGTTTTATTTAAGTGTTGAGCTGGACTGAAAAAAAGGCCTATATGGCTTATTGTTGCCATAATAGTTGCCTTAATAGTGCCATATCTTCTTGTTTGCTATTACTTTCTCAGCCATCCGTAAGTGATAAAGGAAATAAAAATGATACAAACCCATGATTTAGGTCATTACATTTTTTGAAGGGGCGAAACTTTGTTTAAAATTAAGTTTAGGGTTAAGCAAACTGAGGTAGTGTTTAGGGTTCAGGTGGGTTTTTATGAAAATGAATGTAAGTCAATGAAATGTCCTCTGAAGTGATGGAAATGCAGCAACGAGTGTGTGCGCAGTGGCAAACGTGTGTGTGTGTGTGTGTGTGTGTGTGACTGACTAATTAGCTTGTTTGTTCTACATGTTTTATGGACCCTGGGGGACAATAGGAGATGGGGACATACACACCTTGCTCCCCACAGAGGCCCATCTGTTGTACAGACACACACACACACACACACACACACACAGACACACACACACACAGCAACTATAAAACTGCTGATGAGGGAACATCGATATTGATGGGATCACTCATTTGAGTTGTCTGCTTGGAAATATTGTTGTACTGACTGCAGCACTGCCACAGTGATGAAGAGGAAATGAAGAGAAAAATAACAAGGAAAAGGTGGGGAAGGGCTAGGCCTGGAAATTGTTGATGTTTTCTTGAATTTAACCATTAAGGTCGACACCTTTTCGTACCTGCAAATGTTTATGAATCACAAAGCCTTTTTATAGGGCTACATAAATAAATATCTACATAAAAAAAGTATCTCTATATATATATTTATCTTGGGTAAGATACTGAACCCCAACCTGCTCGTAAGTGTGTGGTAGCCATCGCATTTAGTGCATTATGGCTGAATATTAAGACGTCAGACCGTTCTCATTCCCAGGGTGTCAAACGTTATTTCATAGGCACAAGGAGTGTGTATTTTAACATTTTGATCACCATATTGTGCATTCACTGATTTTTTTTATTTTTTTTTTTATCAAAGTCTAAATGGAATCTAATCAGGCCTTAACCAGAGTTGCCACATAATTGTGATATACCATAAATACCCGATTAACAGTCATTGTCTGCATCTTATCCAGCTCATGGTGATGGGTGAGGGTACCTTTTACCTCAGTGTCAGACATTGAGGGACAGGACAATGCAGCGGTAATTCGATGCTCCAGGAAGTTGTGATTTCCTGTTCTCACTGGCTAGCAAATGCACTTTAGTGTAAGGAAAAGTGTAATTACATATACATATATATTTGATCGTGTTCCCACTTACTTATAAATGGATCTTCTAATGGTAGTATGAACAGAAGGAGGAGGAGACCCAATATGAACCTGTTCACATACCTATTCTGTCTGTATGTGTATGTTTTATTTTATTTATATTTGTTTTTCATTTTTTAAGCTGTTTAACTAAAACTTACTTTCTCCCTGTATACATTAGGTCTATACTTGACCATATGTATCCGTCTTGCTCTATTATCCAACTCCTAAACCACATGTTCAATAAAAAAAACAATGAAAATCAATATAGAATTGATTACCTCACATTCACAGTGCTAATCTCATACATATTATGTGTTCAGCAGCCTGTGTGGGGGCTTCTATTTTCCCAAGTTCAAATACAGAATCAGGTTGTTCTCACGCTTCAGGTGTGTTTCAATCGATCACGGATGGTCACGACCTTTTCAAAAGCTTCTCTCGCCATATTTTGCTTGTGCCTCCTATCCTCACATTTCTGTTAGGTGGTAATTGATTTTAAAAAAGCCTTTGCAGAACAACAAAGAAAAGCCAGTAACAACATCTGAAGTCTTAATATTACCATAATTATTCTCACATATACACACATATTGAATACATTCACCTGGATTTAACAATTGGACTGTACCTTTATGCCCTAAATATATTCAATGGTTTTATAAAATAACACTTTTGAAACAAGCAAACAGACCAATCTCCAGAGTTGAGGCTGTATACATAATATCCCCTGTGGAATCTGTTTAATAATCACACTGCACGAACGTTGCTCACACCCACTGAATTGTACTGAAACAACAGGGATCCCCCACTGTACGGTATGACAACTCCCCAGCAGAACAGAGACAGGTACAGGAGGCAATATTCCACCTTTCTGAGACACACACAAGTGTGAAGCTGAGCTTTAACACATCACAAGCTCTTTCTCACTTGGCTAACCCTGAATGAAACCTCGGATGAGAAGAAAATGCTATTTTCACCTCATTCCTGAGCCAGAAGTGCCTGCCCTGAGAGTTGTGTGTGTGCGTATGAGTGTGTCTGCTTGTGTGTGTGTGTGTGTTGTATTATCACTCAGTTTCATAGATGTTGATGTTGGGCAAATTTAACTTTCAAGAAGTAATTAGTTATAGTTGCTAGTTACTTATATCAGTAACTGAGTTATTCAATTATTAAAATAACTAGTTACCAAAAAAGAAGTAATTACTGCTTTACTTTTTCAGGTTTAAAAATGTATTTCCTGAGGGTCTTGGAATGGATCTTAGAGTAAGACATTGCAGTGAATGAAAAAAAAGGAAAGAAGCAGCACTCAATAACTTTTCTTATGAAGTTTTGGCATTGGCTGCGGCTACAGCAGCCTGGCTATGAGTTATGAGTAAAGTAGTAGCTAAAGGTCTTAACTTAATTTACTCGCTCAACTTTCAGAAAAACTTTTAGCTGAGCAGTGGGCCAGTAACACATAGAAACAGCGTTATTCTGATACTGAATGTACTGAAAAAGTAATTGTTTGGATGATTACTGAGAAAAGTAATGCTGTTAGCAACAGAATTTATTTTACTTTTCCTGACAACTAACCAGCATTCACATACAAAGAGCTGAAAACACTACAGCCGCTAATAAAATTGAGAAAACACACTGCAGTTGGAGCTTGTGTTTTCTTATTCACAGCATGTGTCTGCATCTGGTTTTGTTGTTTCACTTGTGGATTCTTCCTTCTTTCCCTCGTATTAAAAGGAAATCTGAATCAAATAGAAAAGTGGTTTGATATTGGCCAAACCTCTTCACATACCTCTCATTTTTCCTGTTTTATCTGGAGAGGAAACTCCAGATCGTAGGAGTGACAAAACTGTTTTATCCATTCAAGCCGGGAGATTCAATCACGAGATGAGCGGTTCAGTGAAATAGTGCAACTCAAATAAGGGCTCAGGCCCAATGATTGCAAAAAATCCTCTTTACATGTAAAAGTATCGCATTCAAATTTGGATGACATCTGTGACACCAACTATGCAAAACTAACGTGAATTTTTGGCAAGATGTCGGTTGGAAGTTGTTGTTTTTTTCTATTAATGCTGCACTCCAACCGATCTTTTGGTTAACTTTCAGCAGCATTGGCAGTGAACAATTCTCTTTAAAGCAAACATTATTCCTCCCAGCATGTGTGTGAGTGTGTGTGTGACTGCGCTTGTGCAACCATCAAAAAGTGAACCTTCATGTCATTTCACATTCACCAAGAGGCGACTTAAATGCCGACAGTGTACATTTTGAAGGACGCGCGTTAAATCATGCTAAACACATGTCTAAAATACTTGGAATTTTTGTTACTTTTGCCAAGAGGGGACCTGGGGATGTATATATACACATATATATATATATATTTATGCTCAGCTCTTGAGTGTTTTTCTTTTTTGTTGGCCTTGAGATATCAGATCCCATCTCTCTCTCCCGTTCTCTCTCTCTGTCTCTCAGTGGGATCCTGGACCCTAAACTACTTTCCCTATGGCCTATGACCCCTTGTGGCACATCCTCCCCGTCCCTGACCTCCAGAGTCACAGCAGCCTTGGGAAAGCGCTGGCGGACTGATTTACTGATATGCAGGACAGTGGAGCACCAGAGGGGTCAGCGGGGGGGCTCACGTCGCTTCGCTATCCCACGAGGTTATTGGTGATTTAGTGATAGGGTGTTCTGGATCTAAAGGGCGATGTCAGGGGACCCTGTTGTGGGAGGCATGTGGTAATCTGAGAGGTATGTTGCAATGCACTTAAGTCACTGTTTGCAACTCCATCATCTGAGACAAGCAGCGGATGGGACGGCGGCGGCTTCTTTAAATGTTTTGGTACAATGACAGTCAGATTGACCAGTCTCAGTACTGTATCTTACACAAACTGGGCCTTTGCATTCCAATGGGCACGTGTTGTTCAAAAGCCAATATTCAAAGAAACACTTTCTTTGTGATTCTAAAGAAGGAGAATTCAATGTTAACATGACACTTAACCGATCCCTGTAGAGAAATTATTTTTTTTTTCTCTCGCCCCCTTTTTACCGAGAGGTCAGAGCACAGGGTCAACTACAAAGCAGCTCCACTGAAGGTGGAAAAAGCTCAGGTCCATCTCAGAGCATGTAATGACAAACGGTGCCAAATTTAAATCCCGTAGTCTGAACGCTTTTGCCATTTATAGTAACATGGCCCCAATTCTAACTAAAGTTATTATGAGAGACAGGAATGAAGTTCAAATATACTGTGTGAACGATAATCATCTGCTTTATTTGATATGGCCTCATTTAAACGTGCAAAAGAATAAAATAACTTAAAACATAGCCAGATGCTATAGAGTATATTTAAATCACTTTTAATGAGTTAGTTTGAAGTCACAAACGGTGTCATAAAACAAACGCAGGGAAGTCAATAATATACTTTACGCTATAGTTTATCAACCACAAAGTTTTGTGGCAGGACTCAAAGAAACCCTGTGGACATGAATATGTGGCAGAACAGATAGAGGGAGTTATGGATTTAGAGAAAAACCCAATCTTCATGGATTAGCTTCCTCCTGTGCATTATCAGAGAGCGGTTTTCAACCGTGTGCATGTTTGTTTATCTGGCAGAAGGGATTAAACACATTGTGTGTGCCGACAGAACCATGTGTACACTCTCCAGCCAATTAGCATCATCCATCTGCCATTATATTTTTTGGATGCAAAAGCATAGTATCTCATGAACCTGTCATCTCACTCACTCACTGGCTGCCACGCTCACTCTGTCACCAGTGGTGGGGAAAGTTTCGTTTAACATGTGTTCCTCTACGTTTTACTTAATTCATGTGGTAAAATGTAATGATTTGAATAGATTACTTTTAGAATAGGTTGAAAGTTTAGGTTCACCCTTTTGCAGCTGCCCAATGAACAACAGGTACATTCTTAACTGCTACCAATAGGGTATGATGTTATTTACGCTTAATTGACATAGCTATTTGACTTCTAAAACAAGGTTTTACCAGCTGATAACAGCAGGAACAGGCAGCCGGGGTGTAAATAACATCCTAGAATTTATGTAAATTTAATTACGTAGAGCGCTACCAGAACCCTCGTGCTATACATCACATTGGTTCTGCATTTCCCGCGCTCAGCAGATGTTTCAACCCATCAAAAACAAAGATTTTGATAATTTATCTGCCCAGGCCCAATATTAACAGCAGCATTGATGTGTTTGATCACAATGCCGTCATATAATTTACTTACATATTTAAAAGTTTACTTTCTCTTTCATAATGGACAAAGAACAAAGTTCATCCCAGTAAACTCATTAGCTATGAACCACGGTTCATCCAATTCATGAAAGATTGATCTTAGCAACTTTTTCCTATGTAATATTGAACATTACTGTATAATTTTACTGTCAACAAACTGGACTAACATTGCTGTATGTAAGTACTTAATAGAGCTTTGACCCTGCCTGCAGTCTCTCCATCTCGGTGGTCCTTCATTAATTGCCTCCATTAATCATATGGCAGTCATTTATTCAGAATCACATGGATTTGTCTCATAACAAACACAGGCCACTTGTGGCATGTTTAGAAACAATGTCAAATCGTCTAATGACAGCTCGCGCTAAACAGGCGGCTCAGTGTGTGACCTGTTTTCAGCTCTGTTCATGTTTAGGGCTTTACTCAAACAAACTCTTTCATCAATTTTAGCCCGCTGATGCTCGGCCTCTCTTATAATATGAGGAGGGAAAAGCTTGCGCGCCACATGATGACATTTTAGGAGCTTTCCCTTCTAAATGTTATGCATGTAAAAACAGTTTTCTCCATAAAGTAACAAACTACAACCATGTCAGTGGAGCCCATACAGTTTTTTTTTTTTATTTATTATTCCTTTATATAAATTACAGATTTAAAAAAATAGTGCAGGAAAGAATGATTAGATGATCTCCTATCATGTTTATAATAATATTGAATTGTGATCTAATACCAAAAAGGTAGCAGCCAACATTACATCATTATCTATTTGTTTTTTATAGACAATGCTTCCATCCTTATTACATTTCTACTTTTCTTTAGTTGTCAGCATGAAGCAGGTCCTGAAGATTGTTTTATTTTTAGTGATGTTACTGACAAGACGGATCCTCTTGCGTTACATTCCGTCATAACATCAAATCATAGCACAGGAATAAACGCGAATACACCTCCATCTGTTCTCTGTCTGGGCTAATGCTTGTGCTTGTGTTTGTGATGGGATAGTATCTATTCCATCATTGTTTGATATGTGCGTATGTGTGTGCATGTATGAGAGAGAGCAGGAGGGTGTGAAAAAGAAAAAAAAAAGAAAAAGAGAAAACATACACACACACACAAACTTCCGCTTTGCAGTCCCCTCACATGCTTGCCTCCATCCTCTGTTTTTTTCTCACAACCGCAGCCTTTAACATCAAAAACAAATCAGTAAATCCCCTAAAAAGCTACAGCGGGCCCAACTCTTCACACATAGGAGCGGCAGACATCATGCCAGCCGCACAGCAGCGTGTAATAGTTCTACAGCACATACATTACGTACAGTCGACACCGTCCGTACACCGGACCCTCTGAAATGCAACAGTTGCTTTGCTCCAATCTGTAATAAGCATACTGTGCTGTGGGGCACACATTAAACATTAACACTGTTTCTATACAGGCATGTAAACCATGCGTGAGCCAAGAGCAGCACAAACAGTTGAGCAACACATTTTTCTTTTCTTGCTTTCTTCTGAATGGCATCAGCTAAACAGTGTCTAGTTTCAGTTGATGGCTTTCAGTATATTCGTGCACCTGCTTTTGAGTGCACAATAATGACTACGTTGTATAAAAGGACCAACACATGATTATTTATAGAAACGGATAAGGGATATAATTTGAGAGGTGATTAAAATTTTGATGATGGTAATCAGAAGAATAAAGAAAGAAACAGACCATATCTATTTTTTTAACAGGAAATCTGTTTTGCAAGATTGCATTGCATTTTTCTGTTATTAAAGGTACAGACTACCCTGGGATACGTGCACATTATGACCAATACAATGTTTTAGTTACACACTGTTTAATAAAGGAGTGGCACAAATAAACACGGTAATAACATTGTTTTCTACATATAGAGGTGAAACAACATGAGGAATGTTGTATGTTCTGGGTGAGAGAACGTCACAACAGGTGGTTCCACCGTTGTATGTGTCAGGATGGTGAAGCCTTGCATGGGAGGAAAACCTGCTGGAACGCAAGCATGAGCCATCAAAGCCTCTTGGAGGTTTAATAAGCAAATTTGCATTAATGAATGGATCCTTGACGCGCGCATTCGAGACGGATCATTTCCCTAAACAAAATGGACAGAAGAGTAAATCATGTCTGTATGTTTGTTGACTCACTAGGGTTATTATTCAATTATAAAATTGGATCTATAGGCCCATAGATTTGCAAGCAATGCAGATGCATTATAGAGTAATTACTTCTATTTCAATTGTCAACAGGTTTCGAAATTTTGCATTTTCCTTCACACATATAAAAGCATAAAGGCCATAAATGCATACATTTTTTTAAACTGAAATCATTCATGGAATCAGATTTTATTTCCACTTTCAGTGGTGTGTTTGGACTGACTGGTTCGGCCAGGGCCTGTGACACAACCCCGGTGTCGTGAATGCCACTGAGCTCATTGGATTCATCATCAGTTGACCACACTTCCCGCTCTTTTCATCAGACAATGATTGCTGCTGTGCGTGCATGTCTGTGTCTGTGTCTGGTGTCTGCGTATGTGCGTGCGTGTGTGTGTGTGTTTGTGTTGGTGATTGTGCGTGGCAAACAAAGAGTGAGTTGTATACTGCGCTTCACCCTGGTGACAGAATTCCATCATGGTGGGGCAAAAAGAGAAAGGCTGTTAGCGATCCTTTCCACAGCAACACGTACACACACACCGTACACACACACGTATCTAAAACCTGGTCCTGCTTAAAGCGAGGAATTAGGCTGCACTGTGTAGTGGTTTGCAGCTCAACTCTGGTATTAATTGTAGGCTGGATAATCTGCTTTATCAGGAGCAGATTGCAGAGTCCATGTGATGTAAACTTCCTTTTAACGGACTCCAAATTGGCCTCAGTATGACTCACTGCAAAAAAGAAGAAGTGGATGCTGTCTGAATGTTTTAGATTTTTTAGTTTTTTTTCTGACTTTACATTATTTTGGAGGTCTGTGAGTGATTTACATTGCTTACAAGTAGCGTTAAGTTGTTTTTCCTCCTTTGACAAAAACACAATTCAACTAAAGTGCGGGTAGAGTAGGAGGGCTTCAGTTTCTTCCCTTGTTCAACTATTCCTCTCTCTCATTATCGATGTATTGTTTGGGGCTATGGTGGTATTTTGATTGATTAGGAAGGCACCTGAAACCGTATGGCATCAGATTCAGCGCCGCAACATCTACCGTCTGAGATCTGAATCCTATTAAAAAGCCCACATTGTGCTTTCAATTTAACGCTTGTGTATAACAATATCACTGCGAGTATGTGTGCTGTTTCCCCCTCAGGCCGGTGTCAAACTTGAGAAGGCCGCTTTGAAGGGAACCAGACATGCTACCGCAGCTGTTTAGCAATTCGTCGGGTTCACGTCAGATCCGAGCTTTTCCCCCGCAAAGCCATTTAGTCGAGAAAACATTCAGCGCGCAGAAATGTAATGTTTACAGCTAATAAGATTGATTCAACCCCAGCTGATCCTTTGCATTTCGACACAGTGGAATGTGTCTATTAGTGGTTAATCAAAATAGAATCCAGTGCTTTGCTTATGCAAATGATAAGACATATTCCAGAGTATATGGTACTACAGTGAGTGGGGAAACGGAAGGTTAGATGTAGTTATACACTACAAATAAATGCTTAAAAAAAGGGTTGGGAAAAAAGGGAATGCATAATGTCTGACATCTAACCATTAAATGTCTTTTTACATCAAAGATTTAATTCATGCTTAAATGTTTCTACCTTCTGTAACTCATAAATTGACACTGCAGAATAGTGTCAATTCTGTTATTTTATCCATTTAGGCTCTTTTTGCATTGTGGGCTCTACCTTTATGACAATAGCATTTTGATGACTGGCAGCTATAGTTGCCACTTGCAAACATATTCCCATAAGCATGAAACAATTTATCCCAGGTACAACATTTTTATTTTGGCTTATTCAAGACATTTCTATCAGGGCTGAACGTCATAATAAGTTATATAAACTAACCTCTTTCTGGGATTCTTGTTCTTCAGCTCTTAGAAATTGTAATATTTTTGTTGCTTAAAACCTTTGTGAATTATAGTTGCTGGTGGGCTTAAATGGGTTAGCAAGGACCTTTTAGGATGGTTTCCAGTATTTTAATACTTTTAAATACAAAATATTCCAAATTAGGAAACAATACTGTATAAAATGTTAAATATTAAAAAAGATAAATAAATCAATATTAGCTCCCATCACCTATGTGTGAAGATAACATAATCCAACTCAACGCATTTTAACCCATATTTTTCTTTTTTGTGAAAAATATAATTGGCAGTCTTAAAAATGCTATTTGTTTCAAAGTAGAGTACAAAAAAAGTTGGAAAAAAATGTCCATAAATGGGTTAATTTGAATTATTTGTTGTGCCAATGAACCGATAAACGAGTTGATGAACTTGTGTGGGGTGCGTTTTCCCCGTAGTTTTGGTTTCTTTTCACAAATAGAAAAAAAAAAGAACCTTCACTTCCCTCATTTGTAAGATGTGCCTGGAGCGAGATGTTAAACACAGGAAGAAGGTTCCTGAAGGACGCCCACCGGCCAAACACAACACGCTACGTTGCGCAACGTCCGACCTCGATCCGTCCTCCGGCTCGCTGTTAGCGACTCTTGGATCCGCTCATCCGCGTCCCACTGAAAGCTGTGAAAATGCCCTCGCTCTGTTACAGGATCGGAAATGTTCATGACAGCTGCTACTGAACTCTTTGGCCAAATTATCAAAAAATCCAGCACACGATTTGACAATAATTTTGGTGGCAGCACGCTGAAGTCTACCACTCCAGTCTCCAGTTGGTGCTGCAAATTTGAACAGGCGTACAGTAATAAAATCCAAAGATAGATTTTTTGTATTTATTCTTTTAAACTATCTGATTCAAGCAAACGTCTTTTTGCCGGCAGGAGAGAATGTCAGAGCACAAACCTGCCAGCGATTGTGATTCAAGCCCACATTATGTACGATATAGCGCGCGGGCCAAATATGCTTGATGGCATAGTAATTAGGAGCCATATATTTTCCCGAGCGATGCGACGCCAGGATCATTACCGGCGTGATGAATGTTTCATGAGATTTAGTGGTTGTGAATATATTTGTTCACGTTCTGTATGTACATATTAAAAAAAAAAAAAAAAAGTGGAAAGTTACGCCAAGAGGTAGCGGGAACATTTTAATTCCGGTTGCTTGTCGAGTCATTCGGGGAAACAGCTGTAGGCTCGGATGCTGCCAAACCGAGCAAACAAAACGCATAAATGGTGGCACATTCTTCAGAACAAGTATGTTTTTTAATTCATTATTTTATCTTTTTTTGTTTAGTTTTTCTGTTTTTTTTTAACTCTGTCAAGAATCTGAGTTTGTAGGAAATACATTTGATTTTCACAATTTTTGCCAAATTGGCTCAGGTTTTAAGTTCCCCTTAAAAACTGCAAGGGCCTTCACTATCATGCAAGAGCCCCGTGTCTGGATCCGTTCGACCCCTGTGGAAATGACAAGTTTCTCGGAAGAAGAAGGGGGAGGAAATCTGAAAGTACAATAATCCACGAGATGCAGATGTAAACCGAGCATAAAGAAATGTAAATAAAGACTACTCAGTGTTTCCAGAGGCGTAATTTATCTCACACACAACTTGCCCACACACACACACACACACGCTTCTTCCACGGTGACGTGCGCTTGCGTTTGCACGTCTCGCCCCCCTCGCGCGGTCGCACACAAACACTTGTGCAGGTGCAGCTCCTTTTGACTGATGAGTCTCTGAATGTTTCCAAAGAGCGAGCTGCTCTGAGACAGCTGTCTCTACGTAGACTGCTAACACGAAACTCTCCATCCCACTCTCCCTCCTCTTTGTTCTGTACCCGGTCTCTCCATCCCGCTTTTCTCTCTCTCTCTCTCTTTCTCTGAATTGACTCAATGCTGGAGTCAATCTTTCATCCAAGGGAGTGAAAGTGCCAATTCAAAAAGGTACGGTAATAAGAATAAAACTCTAAAATAACTTAACTCTCGCTCCACGAGACTGCGAGGGCAGAGTGAAAAGCAATATGTGGTGGTTTTGGGGTTGAGACCAGAAAGGGGAAGCAGCTGCAGCGATGCCAGTGCCAGGAGTGCATTTCTATCTCCACACATTGACAGAAAGTTTTACAATTACCCCAGAGCCCAGCCTCAAAATATGATTAGCATGGACCCAGATGATAATGGCTTTTACATGCAATTACGCCAAAGGGGGAATTACCCAGTGTATGGGAATAGTGTAGCTGGGGAATGAGACAATTGCTCACTAATGTCTGTTGTTGTTGGCTGACCCACTGGAAATTTGTTTATTATAAGCTTTTATTCAGACTGCGTCTGCAGTAAATCATGTGATTGATATTCATAAAATAGTTTTGTCTTTTCATTCAATTAGTTACATGGAAAGTTTTAAGTGTTTTGGACAGTAGGCGTACAGTATATAAGATGACTGAGCACCGAACCAAAAGATAATAATGGATGCAAATGGAACTCATAAAAGCAAAGTAAGATGTTAGTGTCATAAAAGAGGCAACTCCAAAACTTACACAAATTAATTTTAAGTGGAAACTGATGGGAGATAGCTGTGTGTATGCATCAGCAAGAGAAACAAAACCTGCAGCTACTTTGAACTGATTACTTTACTTACTTTACTACATACTTTATATATATATATATTTTAAATTCCCTGAATATATGAAATCTAATAAGAGATATATACGATTTTAGTGAATTCTTAAAAGACATAGTAATAGATTAAACAGAGAACAAAAAAGGAGGAAAAACTGATTAATATTTAGTATGTAGCTGCTAAAAAGCAGTATTTCATACCATATGTGTAAACTAAGCATGTTAAATCTGCATTATAAAAAAAGAATGTTAAGTACAACATTGTAATATTACTAATTGTTACCATAAAAAGAAGTTCCAGTGTAAAATCTGCCCCAGCACCATGTAAGACATATTAAAATGCTGACTACGGCTGGAACATATCACCTGAACCTTATTCATCACTTCCGCGGCATTCCAGTGCGTGTCTTTTGTTTAGACTACCTTGGATCAGAATGCTTGTGAAAAGCTGCGGGCTGCTGCCGCACAAGGCCTGCTGCTTCGCTGGAAGTGATCTGCCTGGCCCGGCAGCGCTGAGTAACCCCTGAGTCAGAGCTCTGCGGCTTGTCTTGGTGTAAACAGATGGTCTCGGTCCCCGATGAGTAGTCCCTGATCTCACCCAGATAGAGATCCAGGCCGTCGGATGGGATTTCCAAACTCTACGGAGGTGAAACAGCTGATTGGGTTTGAAATAAAAGTCCAAGGTCCAATTTCCTACATGGGAGAAATATATTCAGATAATCACATTCACACCACGTCTAGGGGGACAAGCTCTAATGTAGGAACTAGTGGTATTCTGCATTTACAGGGGTATATTTATATATATGAAACAGAATTGTTCAAAGCTGTTCAATTCAAAATGATTTACTTCTTTTTTCAAGGTTTTATGCATAGGGTATTCATTTGGGTTGCTGATTGGAATCCTGTTATTGGTCAATGAAAATCAATCAGGTGATAAAATTGATGATAGAACCATCACTTAAAAAGGTTTTAAACAATAAATTTGGTCAATGCAAAACTGACAAACAAGTGCAGAAACAAGTTGGATACCTGGGAGCATCTAGTTGTGGATTTTGCAAATGTAAGCTAGATCAAACAACTCTGCATAATGTGATGAGCAAATTATTTTTTTTTAAATGTCCATAAAAAGTTCTTTAAAACATGACTATTGAGTGTGTACCGTATTCGCTATTTGGATAAGACGCACATCTTTCTACACAAGTCCAGTTGCGTACAATTCAATTTAGGAAAACGATGACCTAGATGAATGAGGATATTCACAGACTTATATGTGAGTTCTAAAAGAAACATTTTAAGAATCTGGGAACATGTGATTGTGAAGGATGATGAAGCAATTTGCATGCGTTATCCGTTCTGTGTTGGCAACCTGTGAACAGGTCGTAAAGTAACCTAAACAATGAGACCCTTTCCGCGACTTTCTCGGTTGCCTTTAACAGCCTGTGGACTGATTTATATGTGAAGGGCTTGCTTTCGCTGCCTTTCCTCTCTCCCGCTCACACCAACAGGCGACCTGACTCAAGCCGAATCAACAACACACACACACAAAAAAAACAGTGCTATCCAGCTAGAAACACCCTGCATACATTAGTTCCCCCGCTCTGTTTCCCACCAGGTTGGCTGGTGGCTATCCGTAGCCGTGCCAGCTATCACAGTTTTTGGCTACGGTACCTATGTTATTTTTTGACTCAAAGCTGCCTCCGCCAACCACAACATATTTCACCAAAACAACAAAAAAAAGAACAGGGCATCAAATAGCACGGTTGTGTTATGCCCTCTCAGCATCTGATCCTGGAGGCCTGCACACAACATCCTTTAACCCTTCAAACACCCCCATCCGCTCGATTATTAGACATACTGTTACAAATCACTGTTAATTAGGTCTATTATGGTGATGGTTTATGCTCTGATAAATGCTGCTGTTAAGGTTAGGTTTGGGGATAAAATATTCAGTATATGTGATTAGAAATTTTAACATGGTGGTAGAAATACAGAGAGAGAGAGATGGTTCGCTGGAAGGTGCAAAAAACAATGTTCTCTTCTATTTTGAAAAGTCAAAGCAAAGAAAAAAGTCATCTCCATTGCTTGCTTGTGGACAGAAGAATGCTGACTACAGCTGTCAGGTGCCAATAAAGTACAGTATTGGAGGACAACATTTCATTTGTACAGAGAGTTAACTCACATGAATATAGTAGAAGCTACTGAATCTTCCCAGAGTTACCCTGGAGGTACTATAACCAGTCGTAAACGTTTGGTCACGACATACGTCATGTGCTGGAACTGGCAGGAAAAAAAAACTCACTAAAGATTGTTCTTGGTCCGGTTTTAAACTGTGGATGTTCTGCACGGCTGCTTATTATTCCACAGCAGACCGGATGGCTTTGCTCACGTCTTTCCCCACCACCATTACATGACTAACAACCATAGACCAACTACAACTACATCTAGCGCACAAACCTCGATGTCAATGCTGATTGGGTAGTTAAATAACTGCCCAGAGAAAACCCATAAAAATATACAGAAAACCCAGATGGAGTACTGAAAGAAAATGGAAATTTAGCGGAAATATCCTTTTATAAAACTTGCAACCCCCAAAGATCTCAGATCAGATCACCTAGTGTTCCAGGAGGACCAAACCCCTCATTGGAAACCAGTAGCATGAACCATCCTCCACTTTGCCAGTACTTTTCACAGAGTGCAGGACACGGCCCTTAATATGATCCAATAATATCTTTGACCTTCACTGTTGCATTCCTCATACACTGACCATATTATTCCGAAGTTTGAGGACAGTGCACTGTCTCTGGACCTGAAATGAGAAATAAAGATCGACTTTTCCAAGTGGGATGAAGTGATCGTCTGTTCTAGGTATTCCTACTCCTAGAGCTCACGAGCTTGATGAGGACCAGGGAATCCAAACAAAGCCTCGCAATACAATGAGAATGCTGATCTCTCCACCTTGCTTTACAAATGGGAGAAGGTGGTGGAGGAGGGGGGGAGGATTTGGAGGGCTTGTATGGATTGTATTTGATCGCACTGGACCTTTTAATGGGATCTCTCCTCACATTTTCCATCCATAGACGCTGAGGCACTAGCAGACCATCACATCATTACAAGGGCTTTGATAGCCATACCTCTGTTATAAAGGAAAGTAGGCAATGTGCCCTTTGGTGTGTGTGTGTGTGTCTGTCTGTGTCTCATCTGCCAATGTTAACTATTGGAGTATGCCAAGGTGTGCTCCAAGCTGACATAAAAGATTTGGTCAACGTTTAAAATTTGTCTTGATTTTTTTTTTCCCTCTGTTGCTTAATTGTTTAAACAGATTTTCTATTCATCAACCCTTAAAAATAATATAAAGATATAATAGCGGATTGTTCAAGTGACATATATCTGTATATTTGCATTGGATTGCACCTTGATATTGGTTTGCAGTCTTTTTTCAAATAAATTCACAATGTTTTTATTATGTTTAAATTCTCCAAATATGCATATATATGTTTTCTAACTTTCCTTTTTTCTTTCTCTGTCCGTCTTTTCTTTATTTTGACAATGGGCAGGACCTGACGATGATGACATAAAGATATTTCTGAGGGCTAAAACAAAGGTCCACGGAGCTAGAACAGGCCATGGTGGAACTATGTGGTCCGGGTCTCTGCAAAATCTCAGCTAGCAGAATGTCCTTAAATTTATTTCTCTTTTGATTGTCCTAATAATATCACATTAAATAAAACATGTATCTGTTTCTTATTCTCATTACACAGAAAAACAGGCTTGCGAAAGGTTTTTGGTTTGAAACCTTTCTTTTTTCATTTTTTTTTAGATTCTCTGACATTAAAAAGCCCCTGAGAAAGATACATTCCTTCAAATAGTCTCACTGGAGATGCTTAACTGATTCATGGAAGTGTGATTATGTGAATCTGAAGAAATGCAGTGCTTCAGACGTACATGACTCCACTCTATTTATTTCATTTTTTTTTTTTCTGTCGAAAATATTTCTTGACCGTGTAGCACTCTATACATGCATCTATAAGTATAGTCACTGGATGTGATCAATATGGGAAAAAAAAAGATTATTGCCCCTAAATGTTGGGTTTGTTTCTCCAAGGCCCTGCTACGAGTCTGTATTAACAACATAATGCCTCCATTAGGACAAAGTGTCATCTTACCAAATCAATACGGACATGTCTGACAGTCCCCGCGACTCGTCCATATGTCCCTTGCTAACTGTTCATGTCATTAGTCGATTACAGTGGACGATTCCCTGAACCGCTCGGACGGCTGTAACTGGAGAGGAATCAGAATGAGAGAGCATGAAAATGCTGGCGATAGCGCTCGGCTCGTTAATGTCATTTTCCCACTGATGACAATCATTGCTTCTACCGTTTCTGATCCTAACAATGAGCCACATCCTGTTCCTGAAGTCTCTCGCTGGGCTTTTAAAAAATGGTAATCCTTCCTTTTATAGTCTCCTAAGTACTAGGTATTTAACTGGTAAATACATGGTAATAATAGTATATTATTTAGTAATTACCACTGGAAAGTAATCTGTAATTACAGTCAAACCAATTTAAAATAATTTCTCTGTATTTATCTACTTACTACAAGTGGTAATTACCCAATGATACCATATATTTACTGGGTAAAATACCTAGTACCACAGCCTTACGTTCTCTGTATTTAATTATGCTATTGATATGATTAGCAATTATGCAACAATATTTAATAATTACCATATATGTAGTGGGTAAATACATTTTAACAATGGATCTAATCATTTACCTATGAATTACCAATTCCTAATTTTTCAACGGTTACATATATTTGCCAGGTAAATACCAAGTATTTCATCTGTATTTTGACTTTTTTCACCTACTAAATATCAAATGCATACTATTAACACAATATATTACCTGTTACCTAGTAATTAGGGGACATTAAAAGGAAGGGTAACCTGTCAAACTTTAAAAGCATACATATGCATGGAAAAAGTCTCAGAAAAATGTCCCACACATTGTCATTTATCTAGTTCTGTGCATTTTAAAAATCCCCCCAACACACACATATGCACAAACAATAATGTCCCCATGAAAGGAGGCAGAGATCTAAGGGGACCTAACCAAATTTGACAGTCAACAGCCCTGTTAAAGCAGACCCCGCTGCAACCAAACACAGCGGTAATTGTAAATGTCAGGCAGAATTAGCTCAAAAACAAATAGCTTTACATTCCTTATGTGTGTATATGAGAGCGAGGACGGAGGGAATCATTACAATGGAACCATAAGACACAGAGTAAATCAGTCATCAGCGAGAAACGCCGCATGGATTCCGTATAATTTTAATCTTAAAGGGAACATGACCTACGCTCGTAAGCCGTCAATTATATGTCGTAACTGTATAAACAGATTACTCATATGTGAACCATGTAACATTTATGACTTTTCGACATCATACTGTACATTTACCATACCATTACACTTGTATGTGTTTTCCACATTCTCTTCCTCTGCATGATCACATTGCAAATGAAATCACTCACTCAATGAAAACGGGGACCGGACTCCTCCACTTCTTCTTTCTTTCGCATTCTTGCAGGGCTGGTGTGGTATGACTGACTGGCTGGCTGACTGGCCGGCTGACAGACGTGCTGTGGTAAAAAATCTGAACCAGTTTACGTTGGGGAAAGGCCAGAAAGAACTTGTCATGTCTCCCGCACTGACATGGAAACACACAAGAGGAAAGAGGAATAAAAGTGTGGAGAGAGGAAAGAGAGAGACCGATAGGGAGCCTGTGGGAGATAGACATCTTGCTTTATACACTATGTGCAGGCATCCATGCATGCAGGCCTTATGGTCTCAGCGGTGCGTCTGCTTGTGTCATTTGTTGATTTCGCTGTGTTATGTCCCGATTGCCCAGTGCTTTGTATGCATGTGTGCGACCACAGATCCAGTGTTGTGTTCGCTGGTTGCGTTAGGTCATGGTTCCTGGCCCAAGTTCTCCGAGCCCGGGTATAGATATGATTATTGTTCTGGGAAGAGGTAACCACACGACGGCTTCACCGCCATTACACAAAAAAAAAAAGTGCCGTCTTTGTCTTCACAATCGATTTTCAGCCAGAAAGCAAACAAATGGTACAGACGAGCAAAGTGAAACATTTAGATTCGACTGTGTGAAAATGCAGCCACTAGCAGGAAACACTGACACTAGTATTCAAAAAAGAATGAAACTCTATTGAAAATTACAAGCCGCAGTTCATACATATATATATATATATATATATATATATATATATAGTCATTCTGGAGCCACTTTCACTTGCCTAATGGTAGCAAATGCTGCTGCCCCTAATTTGTCAAAGAAAAGTGACTTTTAGTAGAAGCTGGCCACACTAATCAAATAGAGGTTCAGTATGCCAATTCACTGAAGAATAAAAAAAAAAAGTCTCCAGAGGCCATTTCTTAACCACTGCAACAGCTGGTGAGGGCTGTCCACATTTTTTTGGACTTCAGCTGTTTAAGTCAAAAGTGGCATTAACATGTGGCTTTGCAATTCAGGGAGGTCAAGCTGAGCGAGAAAGCATGAAAAGTGCTAGAAACACCAGTAGTCAAAGAGAGCCCTTCTCAGAAACCCTGTGTCCCTGACCCTTGACCCCAATCAAAAAAACTCAGACACAGAGGAAACCCACCAGTAAATCAGCCTGTCGCTGGCCCTCTCACACTGGGTTTGATCCTGGTGATGTATGGCTTTAATATGTGGACGGAACAATGGAGCAATGGGGAAGAGAAGGGAGGAAGATGTAGAGACAAAGAGAGGAGGAATGGCGGATAGAGCGAGTTGGAGAAGACTTAACACTTCCAGAAAAAAAAAAAAATAATAATAATGTCGCAATGGCACGGGTGACGATAAGCGAAATGATCCCTCCAGCCACCCAGAAATTCCAATTTGCTCGATATAAAGGGGGTAGGAGTGGTGGGTGGGAGGACATGAGTCTAAAAATTATTATGGTATAATTTCAAGCATGTATATACATAGGTTTATACACAGGTTATACTGCCGATATTCAAGAAAAATCTCAGAAAAAAAAAAAACTTTTGATAATCAATGTGACTATACTGTGTATATACTGATGGAAAGTAGTTTTTCACAAATTGTGTTTTGTACTGTATGCCAGTACTATAAAATGTATAAGTTTTGATGTCAAACAAATCATATAAACGGGTTGTGAAAGTATCCTGCGACCATCTGTTCGGCGAAAAAACCTAAAATGGGCACACATTCCCAAAGATCGACATGATAGATAGTCCAAAAATATTTCCTGTGTCTAATGGCGTGTATCTACATAAATGTAAACTAGAAGCAAGGTGCTCTACCTCACAAAGTGCAGTTCAAACATCTCCTTCCTTTGGCAGGCATGTATAAAAGCTGGATACACGGTAAACAAAAAATCCATTTGGTCTCAGAATAAAGAGCTCAAGCGTGTGAAATGAATGTATGCAGATGATGCAATGAGTGTGACAGCAGTGGAAATTGGGCTCTTTATTTAGCATCACGGCGGTGTAATCGTCCCGCCTGCTGCTGTAGAAGGAAAAAAAACAGAGGGAAGGAGGAAGAGAGCAGGCGACGCCAAGCTGTTTATGGTTTAATTAGCGCTAATTAGCACTGTTAATGTTCATAATTTGGCGTTATTGCATAATATAGGTAATGCTAATAGAGCAGAATTAATTTGAACGCAGAGAAAAAATGCAAAAGAGAGGATATAGAGTGAGACAAAATAAAAACTATTATTAACTATTATTATTAATATTTATCGTTATTATTATAATACACTGTATAGAAAAGTAGCACTTTTAATTTCTTTTATTGATTATGATGCTTTGGCAAAATTGTTTTTATGACATTCATGCCAATAAAGCAAATTTGAATCAAATTGAATTCAAGAGCACTGGGGATTGAGAGCAAAGAGGAAGCAGAGGAGAGAGAGAGAGAGAGAGAGAGAGAGAGAGAGAGAGAGAGAGAGAGAGATGACAGAGTGCTGACATCAGAGACCCAGCAGTTCCTCCACATCACTCAGCTTTCATGGAAAATCAATTCTCTTCGGTCTGCACATTGTCAACAGCAGGCAGGGACCAGCCACTCTTACAGCCGCGCTTCAGCCATTAACATTAACAGACGGAGCTATCATTACGTCCACTCTGATCATCATCTATAGGCTGCCGGGCTCAGGTCCTGAGTACGGCCTTAACGTCGTGGAGATTGATAATAGTAACGTCCAGGTTTCAGAATAATTTAGTGAAAGTTTTACTAGAGGCACTAAATCGATTACCGTATATGACCCAATCCACAGTGCAAACAATGACCAGTTATGATGGAATTTGGATTGACAATTAAAATTTAAATATATATATATATATATATATATATATATTATATGTATATATTATGTCACTGAGAGACATTTGAAAAGCTGTATGACTCTTTATGTTTTGATCTTATTGGTTATGCATTAAATGGTTTTCCTATTACACTGTGTTAAAATAGCTGAAAATATTCAATTGTTCCTTTTTTTAATTTGTTTAAAGTGTCTCAATTGTTGGTCTATTATATGTATTGTAATTCTACTATATAGTACTCAACACAATATATTCATTTTTTTGCAGTGTCGACATCACTAGCCTTCCTATAGTAACTAGTGATTAATGTGCAATAAAGGACAGGCTTACATTATAAATTACAATATTAAAGCACATCAACTTAATTTATAAAAAAAAAAAATACAGGGATCTTGGATCTGATTTGTGTGTTTTCATTATAAAGAGACAGCTGTGTGGAATTATTCTCTAATGTTTCTGCACCAACTAAGTCTGTAAACACTTCGCTGCAAGATTCCACTTAATCAAAATCATATCGCATAACCCATTCTGACCCTTTCGAAAACCACAAGATGTGTTTGTTTTTTTTCCCCTTTCCCCGGGACCTTGTTTTATCAAAATGAAGCTTCCCACTTAACAAGAAAAAGATTTTTGCAGTTGTCTTCGCCATGCGATGAAATGTTTGCTTCCTCTTGTGCCGTCGCCATTTGTAAAAGTGACAGAGTCGTTGCAGGCCGCCGTGCTGGCGCGGGATGGCGATGATAATGCGTCACGTTACTTTGGCAATAAAATGATCGAAGAGTCCGTGTGCGTTTAGGTTCCGTGGAGAGCACAGGCAGCACACAAAGCCAACAACAACACCATCCATCTATCCGTGTGGGCGTGCGTGTGCGCTTGTGTGCAGCGGAGACAATATTGTGACAGATTTCCGCTGACACTGCAAGGAGCACCCTTCCGGTGAACATGTGTACATATACGATTTTCTTTGTGTCAGCACCGCCTGGCTTTGTGTGTGTGTGTGTGTGTGTGTGCGTGCGTGCTTGCACAGTTTTGTAAAACGTCGAACGACGCTTCCCACAATCAATTCCTGCACAGACAAACATTGTACGCAACCAAAGATAATTAACACATGACATCCCCGCGCTCCTTTGTCAGTGACCTTTGAACCCGGGATGTAAGCTTAGACGGATGACATCCTCACAGCAGGCCGCAGGGGTAGCTGAACCAAGAGCTATGAGACATGGCGTCAGGCTCTGCGAAGCAGCTGCACACAGCTGGAGGCCAGTTTCTTTTTTTTCTCAGGAAACCGAAAGGGAAGAGTGGGGCGATGGAGGGATGAGGCTTCAAAGGAAGGAGACATCTCCAAATGTGGGTGGGTGGGGGGCGGGGCATATGGGTTGTGGTTCTGCTTTTTTTTTTTTTTTTTTAAAAAGGGGACAACAAATCAGGCACATTTCCATCAGCATCTGTCTAAACAGCAAAATACGCTTCATAAAATACAAACGAATTATCCATACTCCAGGAATGAGCCATCAGGTTTCTGGAACACGCAAAGTCATTATTCATAAAATCAAAACCGTGACATTGTGCAACTCCAATCAGCAGCATTCACATACAAAGCAAGAAGTAATGTCTTTACCACACAACATAAAAAAAGAAAAAAGAATGAGAAAAAGAAAAGAAGGGTACCATTTACGGGAAAAATAAACCTAAAAAAAAAACATGCAAAACTAAAAAAAAAAATGTTTTTTAACAGTTGCTGGGGTAAAACTGGAACTGTCTGCATGCCCAAACATGATTAACAACACACCTTATATTCTCCAAAAAATTCTCCAAAAAAAGTATCATGTTAAATGTTGAAACTGTGCATATCTTTAGGACTAAATTGTTGCTAGTATAGATCTAGCTGTCATTGGCATTATTGAAATTGTTATAATTATTGCTACCATTATTATTAATGATATGAGTAATGAGTATGTTTCACAATAATGTTATTGTCATTAATATTATTGACTAAATATTACTATGATTAGCACATTGATATGAGTGATAGAGAGTTAGAATCAAATAAGTGTATACTTTTTCCTACTCCTTTTCAAATGTGTAAATTTAGGTGTTAAATAGTAGTATTCAAGATTTTTGTATTTTTCGAAAAAAACAAAAACAAATTTAGTACACATTTATATTCTCTCTTTTTCTTTTTTTTCATTTGTCAAGCATGTGCATTTTTTTACTCTATATCTCTGCTTTGGTTTATATTTGGCTTCTGAAATCCATTTTGAAATCTAAACACATATAAATATAACAGTGGTTGTTTGTTAAAGGTCTTGGGTAAAAAAAAAAAAAAAAGAAAGACGCAATGTCTCATAGCAGAACTGTGTAACTGATGATTACAAATTACTCCCGTTCAAAGTGGGAAATGAATTTTACACATTGTGACTTTGTTTTCTCATTATCATTACTCTCCGAGTGGAACTGGGCCTACTCTATCTGTGGCGGCGAGGGGGGGAGCGAATTTTCAACAGCTCACCTGCCAAGCAAGATGATGAATGGCGGTTAATCTCCTCGCGCGTTATTGCATTATCGTGTGCCATTGTCCGCGTAGTTCTTATCGACTCGGGCAGGACTGATACATGGCGCTTTGGAAGAGCACACCTGCCTTCTATCTCCCTCTCTATAGCTTCATCTCTGTCCACTTTCGCTCTCTCCTGCGATTCCCCCGCTTCCGCCCCGCCTCTGTGTTTCACATCACCCCGGTGGTTTCAGCACCATGGAGGTTTTATAGATAAAAAAACAAGACCAAATTGGTGGGTTGTCAAGCATACTGTGTTCATTGTTTCCTGACGTGGGGCGGGCAACGTCCTGTTTTTTTTTTTTTCTTTTTTTTTTCCGTGCACATCTGCCTGGGAACATCTGGATAGTGTCAGCCTTTTCAACATCGAGCAAAGCGACCATCACTCTTTTCCCCCTCTCGGACATATCACATCTCCTCCCAAAGTACAAAAAAAAAAAATAGAATGGAATGGAAAATCTTCCATATTAAAATCACCCAACGAGCACTTGATGATCGGAAACAAAATGCTTTATTAGATGTGGTTTGGGGAAACAAGGCGGAGAGAGCAGGATGGAAGGGATTAGAAACAGAGACTGAGCTGGTTACCAGATGTGTAAGAATTTGTGGACAAAGGGGTCCAATATAGACAGGTACATGAAACATGTGACAACGCTGTCAACGAGAATGAAGGTTAATGCGGGACGATTGTACAAAACCCTGGATTTAGTTCTTAAAACTTACTGATTACCACATTGGCTGCACATAGCACCTGTGCATATGGGTTAATTTTATTTTGGACTTCAAAGTAAAAAAGCACAAACTCTATACAATTCCTAGCATGCAACTATTGGACGAATATTTTTGCATTAAAGTATTCGTGTGTGTTTGCATTTAGCTGGAAATAATTAGAATATTCATATTAAATCAGCCTTTTCAAGCATCACTATTCCATCCCACTAAGACACACTTTGACAAAACAGTGATCTATGAAATTTAAAGACAAACAGATGGGCTCTTATTACATATGGAAATATATTTTAAACATATGGTTGGTGAGGACAATCTCCATAATGAAGCTGGTTGGCTCACAGAATGTAATCACCCCCTAAAATAAGGCACGAGTTTCTAATAGGCTTTGAGGAGGTAGTAAACACATTTTTTTGAGCTGCAAACTAAATAATATGACTGTGCTGTGATAAAACCAAAGGGGAACAGTTTATATGTGCATATGTGTTGAATGCGAACATTTTATACATACATGTATTTCAATGTTTTTTTGCTACATGCACAATTTGACAAATACTGTTTTATGGAGTGGTGGTGCCGGGGTTAAGATGTGGTCAGATTTAAACACAGAAAGCATTCGTTGAGGGTTAGAAACCCATCGTGATTAGTTCATGGTCAAAGTGACAGTTTAAAATATCTGGTTAAAAGTGGTGTTGAACCGGTTTCTCCTGCAATTTCTTCCAACCCCTGTCCATGAAGAGAAGACATACAGCCTAACCTTCCCCCTGTTGCTAAGAAAAGTGAAATCTAAGAGGAACTTTGTCTACACTACGTCACCATGTCTGAAAAAATATGCCATTCACTATATCTGTGGTTTCACTGTGGTTTTCCCTCCGGTGTCTGAGAAATTCTGCACTGTACGGGATGGAAATGGCTCAGTCGTTTATCTGCTGAGCAAAATCTGTGTGGAAAAAGGCTGAGACGATGTGATGTGTTGCACAACATGAAATGTAAATAAATTAATAAATGGTACAACGTTAACATGCACCTTGTGGTGCAGTGATATTTCATTTTTTTTCCCCTTTTTATGCAATTCCTGCACTTTCATGTCCATGCAGCGCTTCCTCCTCCCCTCCTCAATAAACCCACTCTCAGCTCTGTGTCCAATTTTCCTTTCTTTTTCTTTTTTTTAAATTTTCAAATTATAAAATGGATGGCATTATCTCACCCCTTTACTTCATTGCACAGTATCCACAACTGGTCTGGATTTCAGGCACATACACACACACAAATCCTTATTGATGGCACAGCTGTTGAATGTTATAAATAAAACAAATATATGTTTTATCCATAAATACATTACACAACGAAAGATGAGGCATGCCATACTGACTTAACATCGTGCAATGGAACCATATGGCGGCCATCTTACCTGAATCAGGTTTCAATCTCTTGAAATGAAAGATGTGGGAAAAGAGGATTATGTTGTCACTATAACCCTTGTATTTTTCCACTAATAAGTCACTATCATTTATTTAAAGGAATGCATATAAGACAAATATGCCTAACTGACCAAAAGGACTTCTCTCGATTACCTGTTCAGAAAATGCATTTACTCACTGTGATTTCGATAAAGTAAAATTTTATAATAACAATCATCTATAAATGGTTGAATATAAATTGTATCATTATTAACTTTTAGTGAGTGGTTATTTTACTGTGTGATAATGGTTACTATTTGGTTATTAAACCATCTATAACATTGTTTGGTTATTGTAAATTTGCAACAATTATATTTTTTAAATGGCACTACTATGTAGTCCATCAATTAAGCATTTTGGATGCTTGTTATAGATGTATGATAAACAGTTAAACCAAACTTAGTTTATAGGTAATGGTTAATACTTGTTTTGTAAACCATATATAAATATAATCTGAAGGTTTTTGTGAAGTGGCTACCAATGTTTTAAAGTGTAACAATATTTTACAAAGCACTTACTAAGCAATGACTATATATCAATTACAACTTTATAATAGTTATTAAAATATTGTTTATAGATGGTTTGAAAACCAAAATATTAACTTTTAACAAACAATAAAATAACTAATATATTTCTATTGACCATTTATATATGATGGTTATTATAAAGTGTCACAAAGATGGATTTCATATTATCATAAGCAGCGTAATTGTTTAAAAGATAAAATAAAAACACAGGAACAGGTCTATCATCATCCGTTTTTTGGAAAATATTTTGCCAATATTTATTATAAAAATATAAATGTTTCCACTACAAATCATTTTACATTAGTAGACAAGGCCATCTACATTTGAACACATAAACTCTCACACAGACACTCGGGTCAGTCTTGAGACAAAAAAAAAAAAGAAGAAAAGGAAAAAAAAAGTGGGATCTCGATATGGGGGTGCGTAACAGTATTGCTCTCTCAGATGTCCCAGGTTTATAAAGTAAGTCAAAATCCAAAAACACAGATAACACTGACACATAATTTACTGTATGCTACAAAAAAAGACATCAACATTGCGCCGTATAATGTTAACAAATAAATAATAACGTAGTCACAATTGCCTTTTTTATTGTAGAAAATAAAAACAAAACAAAGTTGACAAATATATTTCAAAATAAGATAAAATATAATACAGATGATTTTTTTCTCTTTTTTCTAATTAAAAATGTTGCACATGTTTTATTTATTCTTTTATACATACAAAAATTTGTACAAAGAGGGATGGCCATGTACACATATAGTGGGATCTGTAGGGGCTAGTTGCTATCATTACGATGGTTTACATTATGTACATGCTAATTAGACCACATAGCAGCAACAGCAGCATCCACAGGTAGACCAAGTAACAGAGGACCGACTGACGCAAATGAACAGGGCTGGGTTTCCCAAAAGCACCGAAATCACCCCTGTCCATTAGGTTTTGGATAGCCAAGGCAAAAAAAAAAAAGGAAAGAAAAAACATTCCCGTTCAAAGCAAAGTGCTCAAATATTGTAGGGTTATATATCGTAAGTGCTCGGGACAAGATTATAACTCATCCGACAGCACAGAATACCAAAGTGCCGGTTGCACTGAAGGATTGGCTGGATGACGTCAAAGAAGGAGACTACCATCTTTATGTGTTTTTGTTGTATCATTTAAATTATAAGGTGCCTTTAGGAAATCCCATCCTGGATATACAGCACCAGGAAAATATTTGGACACGCCATCCCATTCGCTTGAATGAGAAAGTGCGTCCGAGTTTCTGACTCGTACCGTATGATCAGAATGCGATTAGAAGTGGTACATCTCTCTTAGGGGATTTTCATACCGTATTGGTTCAGGGAACTGATAATAAACCACGTCCATGTGAGAACGTAGAAACTTCGACCAAGACTTTGATGAAACCAAACTAAAACTGGAGCTTTTTTTTGGGTGGCGATCCCAACACGATCCGAATCCAACCCAAAGCACATGAGGCACTCTACTTTTTGCATTAAACACACCAGAATTTATAGGTTAAGAGCAAGTTTTAAACTAGAAACTTTGTTTCTTACAACTAATTCAGAAGAAAAAGTGCCAATGTGGCACGTCTTTTGTTTGTTTTATAAATTGTGGATTTAGATCAAAGCAAGGAGACCATAGGTTTACAACGTCTTCCGAGATGGAGTGTTGATCTCAACTTACTGAGTAGAATATATTGTATATTGTTTATGGTTATTGATGGTAAATTGTCTTCCCTGAAAAAGAAACTCAAGTACAAACACATTTCTTGTCCCAAATAATACTGCTTCCACTCGTTTCCTCATCGGTTTCTCCTTCAGTTTCCCACTCTTGTCTCTCCTAACTTGCACCCTCAATTCCTGGTTCTGCTCCATTTACTTGATCCGTTTCACCTCTTTAGAGGAAAAAAAGAACAAATAACCTATACATCCTGAGATTTCACACAAAGTTCATTGGGTTGAGGGATCAGTACTCTAACTGTACACTATTTGCTCATAAGCACATTGAACATAGATACCATCGAAAAGAAATTTACCTGTGAGAAGTGTGTTATGGCCCCTGTACCTTCAAAGCACAGCGTTCAATACATAGTACATGTGGCAGACTCATGGCTTCCATAGAATGTGACTATTTTAATGTATTATTTATAATTATTGCTTTTATGTGACATGTCTACTGAATGCAAATGCTATAGGTTAGAGCATACAGAGTTTATTGTCTAGGTGTGTCCGTAGATATACCAGCTCATTCTCTCATGGAAAGAAACAAGCCTGTCCTACCAAGAAAAAAAAAACAAAAAACATTATAGGTTGTGATGTCAGTCGACAACACGGACCTATAGTAACAATTGAGCAGTCATAGTAATTAGTAACCAACCGGAGAAGTGACGCAGTTCAAGGTCACATCTGTATAAGGTGACAAAATTTCCGTCTTCGGAGGTGGTTCGTTGTGTGGTTGGTTAGATCTGAACTTGCAAAGAAAGTGGACACAGCGGCATTTTGTGTGTGTGTATATGTGTGTGGAGTCACATTTCCAACCACGTGTCAGGACAGTTTAAAAAAGTAATAGAAGAAAAAAGAAACACAGAAGTACAATTGTGGTGTTTACCGTTGCCATGACGGCAAACATTGCCCTCAAGGAAGTAGTAACTTTAACACACCCTATGTTTCAAGTGATCATTTTTCAACCCAGACAATGATCTCCTTTTTTCCCTAACCCTAACCAAGACCTTAACCACAGCGTTGTCATATCATAAAACATCATTATTTGTCATTTAACAGTGATGTGTAAGGGTTTTGGAAGGCACAGACAAATGACGCTGTCCTGCAGGTTACTGCCGATAGAGGCGCCAGATTAGGGAGCGCTCCTATGGGTCGTTTTTCGAGTGCAAACGACCTAGGCGGCCGCTTAATTTTGGAGGACTTGTTGAAAGAGACGGTAAAATGTAGGTAGTTGGAACGAAATTTGCACGCCGCGATGACTGCGTTAGTCCGGCGTAGGTTCCACATGGGTGTCAGCTGCTGCTGTCTGCCATGACCTTTCACGCGCGGGCACACCGTCGTTCTGCTGCCGTTTCTCCGCCGGTTGGTGCGGTGGAGGGAGACTGTGAGCACGCCCGTCCCCAGATGGATGTAATGGAGCGGGGAGGGGCTCTGCTATCCAGCCTCACCTGTTTGGAAGCGGTACAGCTTTCACTTTGTCCAACCTTTGCCCCATACCCCAGTCCAGTCACAGTTCGCATCACTGATCCAGATTTCTTGGACCTCCTTGGCTCTTCTTCCGCACTCTCCATTCCACCACCGACTTCCCCACCCCCCTCCCCTCATTGTCTGTAAGGCATCTTAACTCTGGAAATGGAAGGACGGAGGGTTCGAGAGTCTAGCTGCACTGGACACTTGCCAATTTCTCTGTCGGGACTCGATATCGTCTCTCAACGGAATGAGAAAGGGCCCCCGTTGGACTGGTTTCCTATCATTTTCGCCATTTCCTTCCATTCAGGGTTCCAATACACCATCCACTGTGTTAAGAGTGCATTATCTCCCAATAATCTGCTAGCGCAGACCGGCGGACAGGTCTCTGGTTGTTTTCATTTGTTCGACTTTGTATTTTTTTGTTGTTTTTTTTCAATTTTTTTTCAATATTTTTTTTTTTAAACAGGTACCGGGCCGTTCTTGGTGTGGGATTCTAGGGCTTTGAGGCTGCTCACGATCTTCTTTTGTGGTCCTACGATAGTCACTCCGACCTTTTTCAAATCCCTGGTGTGTGAAGGAGAGGGAGATCGAGGCAGAGAGAGAGAGAGAGGAGGGGCGGGGGGTGGGGGGTAAGAGAGGTCAAATACAAAGACACAATCAAGGGAGAGAGAAACAGAGGGAAAGATTGGGAGAAGAAAACAAAGACAGAGAGTATATGTTAGTGATGAAGGCTGTGACACCCATGTGACATTTAATGACATGCCCCCAGCGCTGCTCCCTTCACTTTCTGCCATTCACAAAGGACTGCATTTCCCAGAAGACCACCGACCTGCCACATCTCCATGCGAGATAGGAGGGAGGGAGCGTTTGTCTCCACTCTCCATCACGAACAAACAGCGAGACGGGCCCCTTGGAGCCACACTGACAGCTACTATTATGACCCTGTCAGCGGAGGAAACAATGCATGGGAGGGCCACTGTGGCAAAGAAAGACCTACTTCCCTCAGTTGTTGCATTGGAGTGCTTTTTTTTTTTCTTTTTACAGTCATGTAGTCTTATGAGGAAAAGGAACAGCGCTGGTACATGTGTAGGCTATAACATGGTATAAGACGAGTAACGTAAAGATGTTAACACTCTTTAAAAAAGATTTGGCATGCATTCAAGTGTAGGAAAAAAGACCTTGTGTTAAGGAAGACTAAACTCTTTTAGAGCTACAGCTTTAGTGTCACGTGCGTTATTTACAACAATGTACAAATCAATTACACACAGTAGTTAGTCATACTAACACAGTCAATCCAATGAATACATCCTAAAATACATAATATGTACAAAGAAGGACACAGAGTTGCAATATTACAGTGCACAAGAAGAAACAGTCACATGTCAGGGCTAATCGCTTTTGTTCACTTGCTACAGTAAAGGTATTGTATTAGTAGAAGCAGCAGAGTTGCATTGGGAGTGATAGGATAACTATAACAGACATATTCAGCCACTGCGACATTTTAGTGTCACTGAAAATGTTAAAATTACAAAAAAACAAGAAAAGAAAGGTTTTTATTATGAAAGCAAAGCATGTAATTTGCAAAAAAGCAGCCAAAACAGCACACACTCAGACATATTATTTCACTCTATGATATAAAGGGATAGTTAGCTGAAATCAACTTATTTTATTTTCCTGTGGTACCTATAGTCAATAAATAATTTGAATTTAGATACAATTTGAGTGTAAGTAAACCAGATTTACATCCACACACACTTAAAAAGAGATAACTTTTTTAAGTCACATTTTGACAAATACTAAGGTCACCCATATATGAACATCAAATTACCCATAGGCATGTGTGTTTTGCTATTGTTTGAATTTGCAGCTTTGGAGTAGGAATAAAGCTATCAAGTCTATGCTAACTATCCCTTTAAAGTCAGACTAAAACGGAAAGCCCCCTCCGGAGTTGTATTTTTCGTTTATTGCTCCCTTAGGCTTGTTCCGCCACCCACCATCCAGAGCCCGAGGAGGCGGAGGGGGGCCGGGCGTTAGAGGGTGGTGATCCCCATGGACGGCTCCCATTCTGGGCAAGTGGCCGGTGTGACGTGGACCTCCGTCAGAACCACTCTACTGAGAAACAGCCGAGCCCAGCGATGTTAACACATTGCACTGGATGTTATCAATGTGTGTACATGCCTTGGATTGTATTTGACATCAAACAGTAGACTTAGCAACATGTGTTTTAGACATGAAAAAAAAAAAAACATGTTGTAGTCACAAGTAAATGATCCTTATAGTGAAAATAGTTGATCTTGAATATAAGTTAATTATTAGAAGACTTATTGCAGACTATCCTGATTTTTCAATATCTCTATGAAACAGGGCTAACAAGCTCAAAGGAGTCATCTGTCTATCTTAGAGACCAGTGATTCCGATTCAGACACAACAATGAAGAAATAAATGTATAAATAACACAGCATTAACTCAACAGTGTTTAGCTAGAATACAATTTCATATGAATATGAATTCATGTGCAGTTAAGATAAACTCATTTTGAGTTTAAATGTACTTCCAAATATGTCCCAGGATTTCGGGAAATCCAACTGCACATGAATCATCTCAAGAACAGACAGTGGTGCGAAAAAGAATACACCGTGAACCCGTGATTTTAAAATGAGAAATGCAGAAGGTATGATTACAAATCAAACAGGTAGCCAAGTTCAAAAACATCAATGGGAAAAAATGCACACTCTAAAGTTTCCTCCTGCGGAGCTGAGTCAGCAATTCCGATCATCATCCTCTCGGCAGGATGTTTACCTTTAGGACAGTTTAACATGATGTAAAACTATTTTTCATGGAGAAGACCCACCTGTTTTATACACTCGATGCAATAATTTAAACAAAATGTTATTTGGGCTTGTCAGTAGCTGTGGATGTGATACAGTGTCTGCTGATTCTGGCCTCTGATGGTTTTTGGTGACAATGACAACACCAGAGTTGGTGTTAACCCATGCTCTTGTATATTTATATCCATTGTGTTTTCACCCATTGTTAGTTTCTTTTTGTATTTTATGGTCTGCAGTGTTTGAACCAAATAGCACTGAAGCACTAAACCTACTTACTCCATTCCACTCTAACCGCCATATGGAGAAGGGGATGCAGACAGGGCCATTCTTGAGCACTGGTAATCATCCCATGTGTTGCTCTGTCAGTCATTAAATTAAGTGGATATGGGATTCAGCTAGGTTGTGAAAATCCTTTGTTCGGCCTGTCCTCAAAGGACCACAAAACCTAAGTAATAGAAAAGGTGACAACTGAAAACTGGATTGAGCCCCCAGAGCACTTTACAGTTGTCCTCAATCGCTTAGGTGCGTTTGTCACATCACTATTAACATTTGCACAACAGTTGATTCAACCTCCACAGCATTTAGTCATTCGTGCATCACAGTGGCAGCTTCCGATACCTTCCAACAAATTCCAAAAGCTTTTAGGGATATGTCAATTTCTTTGCCAGGAACACTATCATTTTCTTATTTCATGTCAATTAAAATGAACTGTACTTGTGAATGATGAATAGTCAATTCCTATAAAACTAGCAGTGCTCATTTCATTGCTTGAGTCATTACATACAAAAATGATGAACTCATTATCAAAGTTAGTTAAATACTAAGCATTGGAAATAGTGTTAGTCAGAAATGCACTAAAGCAACTGAAACAACCTGTAAATAACATATTTGTCTGTAAGAAGTAGCTACTGTAAAGTGTTTCTCCATGTCTTCATTTGTTCATCAGATATGGTCAATTGTGTCACTTTGCACCTAAGCAGAAACTTTGCATGCACTTTGTCCGAATGATGAAAAAAGGTGCAAACAACGCAGTGTTTCCGCGTCAGTCCATGCTATCCTGCCTCAAAAAAAAGACTTTAATGACGCCAACAGATGAGTCAGCACATTGCGGCCAAGTATGATTACAGTTCCTCAGAGGTCACAGTGCTTCTAAGCCTTGTGCTGAATATCAGGGACTAGATTAAGACGGTATGAATCAATAGAAAGATCCATACTGAGCAATGCATAGTTTTCAAGCCAAGGCTGCTAGCCTTCTAGATGAACTTGCCTTGGATGCCATAGCCTCAGCCTTCAGTGGACTAATACTGCATCTAGCTCCAGAAAATGTGTAAGCCCATGTGATATCTACAAGATATCTTACTCTGGCACAGTTTATTTGTGATGTACATTTTTCATCAAATGTGGAAGCTTGCTTGCTTTTTCAGAATTTAAAAGTTGGACAGTATGTAAGGGGGGGAATCATTTTAAAATGAAGGAACATTGGGAAATGACATCACTGTTTTCAGCAACACTACATTAGTTGATCTTCAAGTATATTAACAAATAAACATGGAAATATAACATTTTATGTCCAACCTTAATTCACATTATCACAACGACTTTTTGGCTCATTACCCCACATTGACTCTGCCAACCCCAGACATTCACAACACTAACAATGTTTCACTCAAATGTATTTGTTTTTGATGATGACTAGTTTATTTGTTTCAAGTAAAACTTTTTTTCATTATTGCATTAGTCCAACTAAAACTGGACTCCTAATGTACATATTTACCATGTTAGCTTGAATAAACTCAAATATGCATAGTCAGACTAACACACCCAGATAATGTGACTAAAATCGAACTAGAACTGGACAAGGGGATCTGTGCATTCGCTAGAGGTCTAGGTATATATCAGCACCTATCATAACAGAGGCAACATGACTTTGTCAATAAATTGATTTACCACCCACACATGTAGACTGGGAGAAGGACAGTGGTCAAAGTAGATGGACAGAGCGAGGTATTACCACAGTCTGTCTACCGTGATGTAGCTGTGCATGAAAAGGTAGAGACTATAACTTCCAAAGAACAAAAAGAGTGTGTTTGCTACTAATCAAGGGCCATGACAAATTACCATTAGGGCCTTGCTACCTGTAAATACTGCTGACATAGATGGATAGGGTAGCTACTGTGTGCATGTGTGTATCTGTGTTGACTTACTCTGTGGAGGTCTTGGCTAGGGTATCACAGGAGCTATAGCTGACCCCAGAGAAGGCCTCCTTGCATGGCAAGGTCCTCATTCCATCCATCCAGTCGCCCATCGTCCCTACCGCAGGAACCTCTGAACTGCTCCTGTCCAACAACAAGTTGGCTGGCCTGAGAAGAGATTGGAGAACAGAGAACATTGATTGGATTGGACATTGTTTCAAGAATAGAAAGATACCTGTGCCAACCAGATCCTTGGCTGACCACACCACATCTATAAACACCCATCTCTGCGATGGGACTGGACTAACGCAAGCAACCTAGGTAAGGTAAGTAACCCAAGGTCAGTAGCTAACGTATTGGTTGCTCAGATGCATTTACTCACATTTAATAGCCTGACAAGTCTGCTGACACGTTTTTTGGCGTGAAGCCTTCCACCAAGGATGTGACTGCAGTGAGCTCTCCCATTATAAAAGACCCATCATGTTTTCAGCAATCAACAGAAAATGCTCTGAGTGTATATCCAAGAAGGGGGGTCCTCCGCTTTCATTTCCAACCAACCAAAAAAAAAAAAAAAAGAGCAACCACATGGTAGTAATGGTATGAGCAATATCACAGCATTATTGTGGGAAGAGCATTTTTATCTTAATAAACCATCTGGTTGCACACGGGGCATCTGCTATCGTGTATCTTGCTGAGAGAAAAGTATGTTATGTGAGTGCGCTATTACTTTGCTCTATTATTGGAGTCATTTGTTTCACGACATACATGTTAATTGGTCACTTCTGCTGATACATTGTTTTTCTAATCACTGGCAACCAGTCAGATGCGTAGACATACAGGCAGAACTGTTCATAACTGATTTGTCCATAATCTTTACTATATAAGTGACATTTTAGCCAATTTGTTTCAGTGCTGTGTCTTCTTTCAGTTGGTTGAATTAGGGTTTATTTCAATGTAGTTTATCATTGTGCTTGGATACACACTACACTACTTAATAAAAAAAAAACATCCCACTTGACCTGAACCCTGGGACTCTGATGGCTTCTTTTGTATCTGTTGCATTGGTTTTCCAGTAAACCTGCTCAATTATGCCTTTGAGATCTGAATACACAGGGGTAATCAAACCACTACACAAATTATTTCCATAATATATTTAAAATATTCAAGAGCAAGATTGCTAACAAAAGAGGAATCTGTTTCTGTCTAATGTCATTACTGTTTCCTGATATACATGTAAAATGCAACATTGGCTTTGATTACACTTGATGGTTTCAATTGCATCAAATCAAATTAAATGAACTGCGTTGGCTTTGGAGTGCTCAGTCGACAGTAGAGGGTGAAGGGAAGGCTGCAGGCTCTGTTCTGACTAGCTTTGATTGATAGTTGTCGGGGGGGAAGGGTATGACAACATAAAGTGCATAGATCAAGAGAGGAATATTACAGCTGAAGAGTGGAGGGAAATGTACAGGTAACAGAATGCTGTTTTCCTCATCAAAGTCCGATCTCTGATGTCACTAATGATGCTGCTTTTATACAAATATGATTCCTCTGCCTAATCACATCAAGACAGGAAATGCGAAACCAGGCCAAACCACATTGAGTCAAACTTGTTCTGAAAAATACAATGAACAGTGAAAACCAAAGCAAGATTAGTAACAGGATGTCGCATGTTCATTGCTGAATTTGTGAATCACATTTAAAACATGCAACTGGCACTTTTTTTCCTGGATCGTTCAGATGCAAATAGTCAAAAAAAGCCTTACAAATAGGACAGGACCGACAAAATGAGCAGACCTTCCTCAGTGGATTCTTATCAAAGTTTTGTAATAAAGTTTCACAAAAAAAGATATTTGAAGTGTTCAAGAATCCCAGTAAATTATCTTGCACTTTCAAAAAATTATTTAAAAATTGAAATGTTTATGTAGAGTAGCATTTTTGTCAAACTAGCATTAGAACTCACTTGCAAATTTCTAACTTTTTTTTACTTCAGATAAGAATCTGTTTTGAGATGAAATGTATTCATAGTCCGTTCAAGTCAATGATTTTTTTTTCTTTTTTAATTTTTTGTTATATTTTATATTATTATTTTGTATTTCAACATTATTTCAGCTTCCATTTGATTAACAGCTCATTTCAGAACAAAACATGAATGAACAAATGAAATCTCGTGTCAGCCGGGACCGCTTTTGTCAAAATTAATCACCCGTTTTCCATTAACTTCCATTAATCTTCCATTTCCAGTTTCATTAGTTATATTTGGCAGTATGGCTCCGTTCTGGGAGCTCCCTTCCCTTCCACGTGCTTACATGGGAAGCCTGAGGCAGCGAAAGAAACAATGAAGATAAAGATATTCACATGCAGACCGGGGAAGAGCGGCGATGACAAATCTCAGGTACGGAACAGACCAGGCAACAGAAATGACATTGTTTAAGTCCAATACGGAATGTAAGGAGGAGCTGCTGTGGATGTGGGTTGTAAGCAGTTTGCAGAGGAAGCAGCAATAGTAGGTAGATTGAGGACGATTTTATATATAGGGCGCCATATATGTGATTTGCTCCAATTGGAAAAATACAAATAAAATAAATCTGACAAACAAAACAACTTGCTTTTTTAAACAATAAATACTGTATACATTCAGATTATCTATGGAACCGCATTTGAGAAAATCATCAAGCTCAATGTACAGACATCTCAAACAGAGACAAGGGGGGGGGGGGGTGAGGAGGTGCGGTTGAGGTGGTAGAGTGGGTGTTGTTACAATGATTGAGTCTTTTCCTGCCAGATCAGAGGCCTGTCAAAATGCTGAAGGGGCCCCCAGGACCCCCTGGAGAGACTGGTGTGCAGGAAAAGGAGTGGATCGAGGGCTAACGGGTGGGGGTGGTTTTCGGGGGGTGGTTTTCAGGGGGGAGAAGTCTCTGAATATCCCTGAGAAGACAGTTTTATCTTTTTTTCTAGAAAATGCAAAAGAAAAAGAAAAATAATTTATCCCCAACATGCATTTGCTACAAAACCAGGTGGAATGAAAACTGAGCTATAAGACAACATGTCTTATAGTTCATGTTCAGAAGTTTTGCAGGATTATTGATCGTCTCCCCTCCTGTTATTTGCTCCCACTTTTCCTCTGATCTCCTCTCCTACCATTGCCTACTTTCTTCTTCCCTCTTCCATTTCTCCTCCGAGAGCTAAACTGTAAATGACCTTGTATGTTTTTGTGCTTCTTCTGTTGTTACATTTTCAGCAACATCTCACAGCAAATGATTGGTGAGAACAAAGAAACAGAGGAACATGATGAAAGGGAAAATAAAAGAGTCCACCCCTCATGGACTTAACAACACCATAGCGGCACAGAAAACAGACGCTCAAGAGAAGGAAGTATAAATACGCCGGAGAGAGAACAAAGTATGCCCCCCTTCTAGTTTTCATTTCCCTTCCCCTCTCTTGCTCTATCCTTCATTCTTCTGACGTTCAAATAACCCTTCTTTTTTGTTTTTAGAGCTCTCAAGGGAGAAAGAGGGGGGGGGTGCATGACGAGATGAGCTAGAACTCATAAATGTAGGTGTGTGATAGGAATTCACCTTAGACTGTTACTGGGACAATTCCCAGTGTGTCCCTAGAAGAGGTTAGATCCACACATAGGGATAATGTTGCCTGTTTAAAATATGCAGCTATTTGGCATCCTCTGCTTCTCTTTCATATGATGGATTTGATCTCAGCTCAGTTCCATTTAAATATAGCTTTAATCAATGCTACTCAGGTGGTCTGAGGGAAGCTATTAACCTAAATTGCCTGGTGTTTGACATTCTTATTTGATTTGACCCTTTTATTTATAGGAATAATTAATAATAATGATGATGATAATGGATTACATTTATATAGGGCTTTATCCTGATATCTAATGCAGAAGAAGGGGGTGGGGGGATTTAAGCCCAACCATCTCCAATGTGTAGCCCCCACCTGGGTGTTGCACGGCAGCCATTTTGGGCCACAATGCTGTTCACAGCATGAGGTGGGAGGGAGGGAGGGAATCATTGAGCCAATTGCACCGGGGGGGATGATTAGGTGGACAGATGGAGAGGTTGGGAATTTTGCCAGGAGACCCAGGAATCCCCTACTCTGACTACGGAGAGTTAGGATCTCAGTTTAAAACATTGTATTCTTTGGGTTGGAACACAGTAACATCCCAACAACTTCCTGATAATTCAACATTTCAGGAAGAATCATCCAACCTCCCCCTACCTCATCCTACAGACCAGGCCCACCAGCCCTGTTCCATCTGCAGCAGCCCCTGTCCCACATTCCTGCACCAGGAAATGGGTTCTCTCTCATTTTAACTCAAACCAAACTGCTCAACTTCTGAACAAGAACCAAAGACAAGATCCTTATTCTCTAGACAGAGGTTTTGTTTGAAAATGAATCACAGGTGGATATAATATAAATTTGATTTGTAGTTACATGTTCACAGAGGCTTGTCGTCATAAATTCTGCCTTGTGCGGCTTGGGGGGAAATGTTTACTATGTAAAAAAGCTATATCCGACGACATCTGTAGCAATACATCGCTGACCCTTGCAAATAAGTAGACTTGTATTCTCGCCCTTTGGCTGCAGCCGTTTCCCTGCTTTGTTAAATACAAACACATTACTCGGTGGTGCCATTATAACCTGTGAACCCATATGTTTTAGACACCCTGTAAAGCCAGCCTGATAGACAGTGGCCTCTAACCTTGATTGGACTCTTGCTGGCCTATAATTAGTCTCTGACAGCCAACCTTGGCCTACTAACCCCAGCCCCCTCTCCTCCCTTATATGTAGGGACAGAACAGTCTGACCAGGTCTCATCCCTGAAGCCTCCAGATGCTCCACTCTGGTCCCAGACTCTGATCTGAGCTTGTGGAGGAGGAGGGGGGGGTGCTCCATTAGCCAGCCAGGACAGCCCTGTGACAAACGAGGTGCGTGGAGTTGTGTGTGGAGTTGAGTGCAGCTGCTCCCGCTGTGCAACTGCCATGACACACACACACACACACACTCACACATACACACACACTTACAGTTCCCATAAATCAATGCAGTCGCCTCTGTTGGCCAGCCTGTGCTCACCCAGTGTTAAAAGCCAATCAGGAAAATTACATGCAAACTCCAAGGGACCTATTTTCACTTTCTTAAGAAATCATTAGTCAATGTTATGAGCTCTGACGTCCCCATAATACCACGGCTGGCTAGCGCAGAGCCCAGGCGCCTGCCCCCTTCCCCTGCCCAATGTTGACATCTGAACACAGGCCGCCCCGATCCCCTCCCTGGCCCCCTGGAGAGAATGGTGGTCCCTCATGAAGGAGAGATGAACAAGGTCAGTTAAAGAGAGGAGGGGAAATGTAGCATAAAACTGTGGGGGAGAAGGAGGGATAAGGGTACATAAGAATAAGCAGATGATATTTTAAGTGGAACAACTTTTCATGTAACACCCTTGAAAACTCAGCAGAAGCAGAAGGGTGTGTTGTGTTGACCTCCTGCACCACTTGGTTTCCCCCAAATCTAGCACTACACTACACTACAAGCACACTTAGTCCTTTGTCTTTTTCCATTGCAAGTATCGAATAATGGTCTGTGCTTCATAATCTTTCGGGGGATGGCACTGCCCACGAGCAGTGACCAACAGCCATCATCTGTGCCATCTGCGTCTCGTATTTTAACTTTTGTCCTGAACTGCTGGTTCGCATATCTCAAGGTGAGGAGTAGGACTAAGCTACAGAGTGTAGTGAACACCTGCTCTAGGATCATAGGTGTGTTACTGCTCAGTCTCGTAACAGACGCCTGGTCAGAAAGGCCACATCCATTCTTACCGACCCATCCCCACTTCTTGCATCAGGAGTTCCACCTGCTGCCCTCTGGATGGAGGTACAGAGGTCCCCAGGAGCTTTAGAGCTCAAGGCCCCTTCAACAAGTCAACAGTTGCCATCATCTCCTAGGTAAAGTCCTCCTTTGTCATTGTACTTTTTACATATTACTACTTGCACTCGTACATTCATTCCATTGCATAGAACAGGTCTCTCTTTGTGTGTTGCACCAGAATTGCCCCTCAGGCGCAATAAAGATTTATTGAATTGAATCTCGTCCATGCACTCCACCAAGTCGAGTTGAATGCTCTGTCTGATGTCAGGCAATCATAAACACCAACTCCCATTACTGTCCCAATGCATTTTGATCACCAATAAGCAGAAATCGATGTGGCCTGCAATAACCCATAATCCTTTGCCACCTCTGGTATTGGTTTGTTTAGTGGTAGTCTTGACCTTGGAACTACAGCAGGAGAAAATGAGCCGCACAAGTTGTTAAATTTGTCATTTCTAAGAACGGGTCCATCATTTGGAAGACCACAGACATCAAAAAGGAATAGTTTGAGTATCCATCAGGTACCTGGATGTGGTGTTGGCCGTGATTTTGAGGCTGCCAGGGTTGCGTATGAGTTTATCCAGGATGCTGACTATCTGTTCAAACTTGGGCCGGTTGTTTCTCTCCTTCTGCCAGCAGTCCAACATCAGCTGGTATAGGGTAGCAGGGCAGTCCATAGGTGGTGGGAGGCGGTAGCCCTCATCTACAGCCTTTATTACCTTGATGTGGGAAAGGAAATACAATATTTGCATAAAGACAGATGAAATAGGTTACCAGTCAAAACTCTGACTGGTGCTTTCTGCTGCAAATGGGGAGCTGAATGATTGAAACCAAATAATGCTGGTAAAGATGTTATCACAACACACCCCTGTGTATAGATGTTACTGATAACTCCTACCGTTACTGCTGGATGCCTAAATTAAAACCTGTCAAGTGTGCCAAGCAATCGGTGCAGTGGTAGATGGATGTTTAAATGCCTCTATGCATCTATGTACTCACATCTTGATTGGACATTTCCCAGTAAGGCCGTTCACCATAGGACATCACTTCCCAGAGCACAATGCCATAACTCCAAGCGTCACTCGCCGATGTAAACTTCCTGTAGGCAATGGCCTCTGGAGCTGTCCACCGGATGGGGATCTTACCTCCCTGAGACACATAAAGTAAGGGAAATTCAATAAATAAATATCGGCATTATGATTTTTGCTTCCTGACATTACCATGTTCTTTGAGTGATTAATTTCAGTGGGAAAATCCATATGAGCCGATAGGCATGACAAAATCATACCCTCAGAAACAGATGGTCAGGACAAAGTACTACAGTAAAGACTGTGTAGAAGTTTTGAAATGATATCTAAAAGGAATCTGAATCTGAAACAAAAAAAAGACCAATGCGTCAAAATTCAGACATTTTTATAAGCTGTTAAGAAACACTGTATCCCCTATTGGCTCTGTGGTTTGGACTTGAGCATGGAGATCAAAACTGTAGATTCACAACTTAAACATAGTATTATTACTATTACTGTTATTGTTATTATTATTTTTGTTATTATGATTATTTCCAGTGTGGTCTTGGAAAATTTGCAGTGGGAATTGCAGTGTTGTGTTGCCTCAAGGAGCAGCTGAGCCATGTAGAAGACTGTTTTAGAATTCTGTGATCTGATGAGTTGCTTTCCCATGTTAACAAGTATAAAAAAAAGTAAATAAGACAAAAATATTTGTTTTAAATTCATTACAAAAAATAAATAATAATAATAACTTAAAAAAATGTCTGGATCAACTTTAACACCAACATTCAAGCTGAGAACCACAAAAAATGGAGGTGAGGAAAGGAGGCAGATCACAGCCAAAGCTAACAGAGACATTGGCCAAAAAACAAAATCAAACAGATGGGTTCAAAAATGAACAAACACAAACGCACACACACACACACACACACACACACACACACACACACACACACACACACACACACACACACACAAGAACATGCATTGAACAGTGAACCGAAGTGATTATAAGGTGCTTGTATACTGAAACAATGCCATAGAAGGCACTTCTATAGTACATTTTGGCATCTGTGGACACTAACATGTTCCATGCATGCACACTGAAAGATTTAATGAACTAGCCGCAGTTCATAAAACTTAAATGCCAACAGCAGCCGTTAGGGAGTTAGAATAAATAAAATGGTTTTGAAGGGAACCATTAAGGAGGAGAAGAATTATTATTATTATTAGGATTATTATATTAGGTATATAAGAAGATTAATTAGTGGCTGTCTGTCTTTTACCATAAAGCTACAGAACGCTACAGGTGGTTTAGGGTGAACATTTGTATATCGTACATACAGACTTAAAATGTGACCAGGGTTTTTACAGAGAGAAATTTGAGTCTTTTTATGACTCCAAAAATCTGTCATCAGTAAAAAAAAAATGTCATCATGTATTTTTTATGAAAAACAAAGTTCTGTAAGTCAAGCTATGAATGATACATACATACAACACAGCACTCTGTAAAAACCTTCAGAATATATAGTAGGAATAAAACTGAGCAAAAAAGTTTGCTCTGTGTGTGTGTGTGTGTGTGTGTGTGTTTCTGATGGGGGGGGGGGGTCCTGGCTCAGAGCGAGAAAAAGAATTGCATTGCGGGAGAATTCCTCAGCTTGGACAAAGTGAAGCAAAATAAATACCTAAATGTGGACTTTTCTGTTTTTGTTTCACTAGTCTGTAAGAAGACATGGTATGGAAGCAAAATAGACCATAGCGGCCTTTTTGTGTGCTGTGTCCTGCCCTAAAAACTAAAATGAGAACATATTACACATTACACGCTAAATGCAAGCCCTTATAAAGAAAATTCACTGATGTTTAATGATTACGCCTGTCAATGAATCTCTCACTCTATTTCACATTTTTCGTTTGTTTGGCTCTGAATTTCAATCTGACGGAAATAGATCAAATTTTGATAGCGAAACGAGCCGCTTTTGCAGGGATCGTTTGACTCCCGATATATTTTTTTATCCACCGCTTTATAGCCGTACCAGTAATGACGGAGTAGGCGACATGGGCAACAAACTCACGTCAACTATTATGTTGCACTTTCAGTGCCAGAAGGGGGAGACAAAGGTGCTGCACTACCTTCAAGCATGGATACGTGAAGCAAGGTGAAGGATCATAAAAAAAGAAAAAAAAATATCACAAAAGGTCAGGTCCTGCATTTTGAGTTAAGGCAAACTCATAATCACAGGTGTACCTAATACTCATAATAATGATAGTGAGAGTATAAAATAGACTTACATTAAAAAAAAAAAAAGTACTCTACTTATATCGTTAGATTTTTAGATACATGTCAATTGTTGCTATTGGTTGCTTCAAAATGTCACATTATCTATTACCACACTGATCAACTATATATACATATATATATTCATATATAGAGAGAGAAAGTATTATGCATATAGTATTCGAGTATCATGGAGCATTATGATATTTTATGTCATTATTCCCCTAGTTTTGTATCAGTTACCATTGAACCTATATGAATGTAGGAGTAAAGAAAAGGCACATTGTTAGTTACTGTATCATGGCAGAGTTTATTATTCCGTCCTATTATTTTAGATTATGTATTTCTGGGAGAAAGTCAAACGGCACACGGGCTGTTTATTTGACAAGCAATTCTCAGCCAGAAAATTATACCGTGTTTAAAAGGAACGGCACGCATGGTCTCGACCACAGGATGCTATGATGAAAATGACCACACACACATCAGAAGGGATCGCCGAATGCCTGCAGCATGGCGTGCCGGACGGTTCGCGTTTCATCTCGTGACGCGCTTGTCAAGGAAAAGTGAGATCATTTTTATTATTTCCAGTGTCTTGTTTTTTTCAGTAAATGAATGTCTTTTCTAACTATCAAGACAGCACAATGACAATGGTTTTCTATAGGAATTAAGCCATCATCCCACTGATTGATACCAGTAGTTTTGTACTTAAAGCTGTGGTGCTGAACTTTTTTGTCTCCACTTTTCTGGCGGGGGCGAGGAAATAATTACACACGGCACTGGCCGCACTTACGTCAGGTTCCACTGTAGCCGGCTGTGTTACTGTTGCGGCTGTAAAACGGCGGCTAAATTGGTCGGGGCCTCGCTCAGCCCCCACAAAACGCCTCGTTTCAACTATCGCCGAGCGCCTCGGAACGGGCGAAGCCCAGGCAGGGCCGAGAATACAAGCTGTGCAAACAAGTCGGACCCGAGAACAATAAATATGACAGGAAATAAAGAAAATGGCAAAAAAAGAGTAAAAAAATATATGTGTCCCTGTCTCAGACTGTTTTATTGGTGCATCTGTTTTTTAGAGAACATCAAACTTCTACACATATTCAAACTTCTACATCTCTATCTATGCTTTATTTATGGCACATGTATAGTTTACAATGGATAATTTATAATGCAAGTTATTATTGATATTACTACTTATTGTGTTGTACATACAGTATATTGTTATCATGGTCAGCAAAGTATCAATTAATCAATTAATTTCTTTAAATTTTCTAAGGTTTTCCTTCTTTTTTTTGCATAAGGTTCTGTGTCTATGCATTAACTGTTTATATCTTGCTATTTTTCAAACATGCATAAAAATCACAATCGATTAAAATCACAGTTTTTTTTTTCTCTTTCTGTAAAACAGTTTCTCATGTTTTGTGACTGAATCGTGCTGAACACTAAGCTCTGTTCACTTTTACTGGCCCGATCAAAAGTAAGGATTTGATCTAAATCCCTCTCATAAACTTTAAGTAACATGTTTCACTATGATGAATGCTCCAACTTCAGTTTCAAGGGTCCTTTATATTTTCACTTGAAAGTTTCATGCTTTTTCCTTTTTTTTTTTTCCTTTTTTTTGATGTTTTAACGTGTTATGTAAAGCCCCTCGGACCTTCCTTGTGTATGAAATGTTCTATACAAATAAACTTTTCTTGCTTTCGGCTACGGACCTGGACCACAAACAATAAACTTCAAACAAATAGCTGCAGAGCTTCAGCGGAGCATCGGTGTGGATGTTTGGGTGTAGAGGAACATCTCAACAGGCGCTCGGACAAGCAAACACACACACACACACACACACATGCGACCTCTTATCGGTGTAATACAAGCCACCGGGGCCCACGCTGTTTTTGGGGAGTCCTCTCCCTGACCTCCCAGTTGGTGTGTTTGTCATATCTGTGCTGATTCAGGGAGACGGAGCTCCGTGGATTTATGTTGGCTCGTCACTGTTTTTATTTATGCGTTCCTCTATGTCGCCATGCTAGGAGCAGAATGGAAAACGGTGTGCGTCTGTGTAGCTTAGTTCAGGCTACATGAAGGACAGAGATGTAAATATGCAAGTCGTCCTATAACATGAAATTCCACATCATCAATGTCAATGTAATATCTTTATATCTTTTCATAGGAGATATGCAAATATTTAATAAAATGTTACATGTAAACGCCAAATCAGGTTTATGATGTTGCATTCAACCTTTCTATGTTCTCCTGGTCATTTATAAATGACTAATAATAATTACTCTTATCCACTGATATGAAATATATCATATCTTATATGATTCAATAAATGTTAAATGTTAAATATAAATATTTAAATATAATATAGTGTTCTAGCTATGTTGCCAACTCCTACAATTCTGTCTTCATTTTTTTTTTGCTGGAGGCCTCTGCTGATTTCAGAATGTAAAATAGCAGAATGTAAAATGCTGTAGCTACAGCTCTGGCATTATAAGTAATAGTAGTAGCAGTAGCGGGAACATCGCCCGTGTCCGTTTTGTCCGCCGCTGTCAGTCGTGTGTAAGTGAGTGTTGGTGCTGCAGCTCACCCTGGTGGTGTACGCGGCCTCAGGGTCGTCCTCCAGGACCCGGGAAAGGCCGAAGTCTGACACCTTGCACACCAGGTTGCTGTTGACCAGGATGTTGCGCGCCGCCAGGTCTCTGTGGACGTAGCCCATGTCGGACAGGTACTTCATGCCGGAGGCGATGCCGCGCAGCATGCCCACCAACTGGATGCCCGTGAACTGGGCGTCATGTTTCTAAGGGAAAAGAAAGCAAAAAAAGAAAAAAGAAAATAGGAGGAAAAAAGGAGGCCTGTTAATGCCGCACTGGAATGTATATTACATCAAACACAAAAGGAGGCTGACCTTTCTGATTATTTGCATAAAACAAAACCTTTGCACATTAGCATCCACAGCATTTCCATTAACCTTTTGAAAGCACCTTTGACATTCTGTACCTCATCTTCAGTCCAACTGTGAAATCCCAAAGCCAGGGCCACGGTAATGTATGAAAATTAGGGACAGACCAATATGTAATTGTAATGTCCTTTTTTTCGTTGTTTTTTTTTCTCGCATCACTGCAGTCAACCCTTTCATATATAATTTCATATATGTCCCGGAGCCTAAACACAGCTTTAAAGGTAAATCCTATGACACGTATACATTTATAAATCAGAGAATAGGATATAAAGGGCTTTGGTCTTGATATTCAGAAAGCCACATAGAGCCGAAATCTATCCATCTATCTTACTAGATAGTACACTGTGACTGTCTCAATCCTCTGGTTTGTTCTGTTTATCAAAGGCCGCGTCGCTTTGTGAGATGAATGTAAGATGAGTGTGTTTTTCTTTGAAAACCACCCTGGCCCACCTCACCTCCCATTATCCTGTGGAGCAATTAGTGGCCAGACCACCTGGCTTAATCACTTCAAAGCTTTGCAGATTCAGAACACGGACAATGCAGGAGCTATGAATTTGCATGCGTGCGCGTCTGTGTGTGTACGTGCGCGCGCATGTGTGTGTGTTTTGCTCGTATGACACGATTTCAGTGATGAAGTGCAGGCCTCCTGGCAAAACGTCAGAAAACAACAGCTACCCTTCCAGGATGTGTCTGGATGCTGTGCAGACATGTGGAAAAAAAAAAAAAAAAGAGGGGGGGGGGGTCTAAAACAAGCATGGCCGCAGATGCTTTGCATGCTAGCGCTGCGGCTCCAGCTTGTTGTGCTTTGACTAATTTCAGGGAGACAGGTCCATTCCTCTTCGGGAGGCAGAAGCATGGCAGACGAGCAGTAGGAGCACGATTTACTGTATGAAAAACAAAACATTCATCATTTCTTAAAGTGGAAAAAAAAGCAGGCAACTTTTCAACTGCAGTGCCCACCACTGAAATACATACGGAAACATCTACTTTCAATTTAGAGATTTCAGTCAGATTTAATCTATGTTGCTCAGAGATGTTTTTGAAAAACAACATGCATATAGATTCCTCACATCGCTGTTTTATTCCAGCGCTGAAAAGAATAAATTCCTGCATCGTTTGAATGAAACCGCATTTCACATGTAAGCTTATGTGGGCAGAAATACATTTTTACACTTTTGTTTTAACTTGATGCATTTATGCAATCATTTGCACAAATGCATTTCTCAAAACAAACAGTACAAACTGCAAAATCTAGTGGATGACCTGCAAAAAAGTGAGCCACTTGCTCAAAATGTACACTTCAGTGTTCACTGGCTTTACTCATGTACTCATTATGACTCTGTAATTTTTGATTATCATTTGAATCATTTGAAAACTGCAGTATGCTTACAAAGTACAAAATACTGAATATGCATGTTACAAAGTTTTACTGCATATGGTCTTTGCAATTTAATTTGTCTGCGAACGTCCTTCATTGCACGTGAATTTATTTCTCTGTGAAACTCAGTCTGGACACCAAGGACTTAATTTTCCCCTCATCGAGGAAGCCAATCACAGAAAGGGGGAAGGGTGCAGTGAGACGATGATGAAACACAGGAGCGACTTTGTTGATAACTGTCAATCCAACATGGCGGCCGATGGTAATTTACCTTTTGATGCAGCCTCAGAAAGCAACTCAGACCGCAATTTTGTTATTTTATTTTTATATAATAACTCAAGCAAATAAATTAGGAAATTTTTTTTTATATGAAATGACTTTTCTTCATCCATGAGTATAGTTCATTTTGACTGATATTAGTTGTGCTAGTCATTAAATCCATTCATGGAATCCATTTTATCGAGATCGAGAATCAATTTTATCGAGATTTTATCCACGTAGGTTTTGCTTCTGGTTTACAGCTGATTCCTCTAATTGTTCAAATGTTACTAGCAGTGGCCTTGACATTAATGAAAAAAACAAGCTCACTAGGTCACAAAGATCTCACAAAAATCTCGCAATAAAAAAGTTACCACTGTTAAAATTGTTCTGCTTTAACACAGTGATAACGTGATATATTTTTGACAGCACCAGGCAACAGCGGGAAGTTGTAAGAAAGCAATTGATGGATGTCCAAAAGCTTTTGGAATTAGTTTGAAAGAATGAGAAGCTGCTACTATGATGCACACAGGTAACTAAATGTTGTGGAGGTTGAACTGCAACGGTTGTGCAAATGTTACTAGTGATGTGAGAAATGTACTAAAGCAACTGAGAAAAAAATTGTGTGTGTGTGTGTGTGTGTGTCCGTGTGTCTGTGTTATTACTTACTCTTAAGAAGCTATCCAGAGATCCATTCTCCATATATTCTGTGACAATCATGACAGGTTTACCTGCGACAGAAGAAGAGATTTTCACTCGACGTTGTCAGTCATAATAACTCAGGAAGTAAGTTCACGTACTTCTGTTTATTTGCTGTGCAGCTGGACTACCAACCAAAAAAAAAAACTATTCTCTGGACCTGGTATTGGATTTGACAAGCTATACATGGGGCACGACACACACACACACACACACGCATTCGCAGACACACATGTTCTGCAAAATGATATGATCCAAGTCATAGCTTTAAGGGTCCCGGCAGGTCAGCTGTCAAAAGTCTGACATCTTTATTTCTGTGGAGGACCTGTAAATCTGCTATCATCTGTACCTGATCAGACTACGGCCAACGTGAGCTTTATCACAGGAGAAGAAAGAGGGGAAGAAAAAAAAGAAAAAGAAACTCTCTAAGAAACCTTTAAATCAGCCATTGTTAAATGCACAGTTCGGGCGTCAGGACTTGTTTGCGTCCCAGGTGGCTTTGTTTCTCTGACTTGCCACCAGCCGTATGCTTCTTCTCCGTTTTATTCTGATTAATGTCCCCTCCTCCTCCTCATCCCCACCCCCCGTGCCCTCTTTAATTCCCGACCTACCTTTTTCTTTATCATCCCTGTCTCTGTTTCCCCCCCATCAACTCCCTCAGCTTCCTTATGCCTCTTGCGTGTATTAATGAGAACCCTCTCCACATCTGGCGAGAAATGCTTTTTTTTTTTTTCTGCAGGAATGACAAAAGCTGCGTGGAGAGAGTGATGGAATCAGTTGTTAAAATAAACAAATATATTACTGCCCTCGCTGGAAAAAAAAATAAGCCGTTCATTAGGGGCCGTAATGATCGGCGTTGGCTCGTTCGATTCCTTTAATTAAATCAGACCAGATCTGGTACGAATTAGCTTTTAAAATACTCACAACAAAGAAGGAGAAGAAGAAGAAAAAAAAATTAAACAAACATTGTAGTCTGCCTTGAGTCCAGACAGAAGGTGAGTTAAATCTGGGGTTTAGAGATAACAAAAATAAACCACGGCTTCGCCAAACTGTGAAATCTAAGCGGTAATAGTTGGTTTGTTGGAGATCTGTCGGCTTTTCGGGCCGAAGACGGTAAACTCAAAACCAAACTGTCCTAAGTCCACTCTCCAAACAGCATGGTTTCGCGATTATAATAGTCTCATCATTTTAAACACAAGGCCCACATACAGTAAAACACCCTCCACCCACACCCCGAATCCCTAAAAGGCCGTGATGGATCACCCCGTTTACCAGCGGACAGCTTTTATAGTCGCTGACTGGAACACACACACCCGTCCTCCGCCCTCTCCTCTCGTCCCCCTATTCTCAACATTGGCAGCAAAGATAAAGGCCCCAAGCCCCCTTTCGGTTCTGCGAAGTGCGAGTGCGAGCACATATGTGTGTGTGCGTGCGCGTTAAAGGGCGTGAGAGGGAAAAAAAAGAGAGAGAGAGAGAGTACACGTACGTGCGTGTTTGAAAATATGCAGCCTGTGGATCAGCCAAAAGCAGCAGCAAGGTAAATGGGGTGTGAAAGTCTCAGGATTATTAAGAATTAACAGGAGCAGCTTAATAAATCACCCTGCAGCCGTGTGTGTGTGTGTGTGTGTGTGTGTGTGTGTGTGCGTGAGAGAGAGCATATCAAATGGACCTTTCTAAAACTATACCCTGCACTCATGCTGCTCCAGTTCACACACAAGCACCCTCTCCCTCACACACACACACACACACACACACAGATGCTCATATTGAATTTTTGGGCTTCCCCTATTAGTCCAAAAGCAGCAAATGAAAACTACAGTGTGTGTTATTGCAGCATTCCTCATCAGCTCGACATTAATAGGAGGAGTGTGATGTATTGGACAAACACGCTGTCGTTGACGGGATTAACCACATAAAAAAGGTTTGTGATGTGTTCAGGAATGAGCAAAGGAAGTCAGAACATGGTTGAAATCTGTGTGTGTGTGTGTTTTGTAGTTTTCATGCCTTCAATGGTAAGTACATCATTTTTCATCGAGCACCTTTTTAAAACAGTGTTAAAAAGTGCTTTACAGGACATAAAAATAACAGGCAATATGTCACATACGCATAAAGTAATAATAAAAAAAATCTAAACCATTTAACGACGAAGAAGTCATTTTTTAAGTTGAGGAAAGAGCAGGGTGAAGTTACGAGACCTTGTTTAAAGGATCGTAGGGATCTGGTTGTCATACTATATGTGTATACTAGAATTATAATATGCCAGAAAGCTTTTATTGTGGTTGCACATAGTATATTAAGATCTGCTGGCAGCTTCATGAAATACACTCATTGAGAAAAACACTATACATTGTAGTAATTATAAAAAAGAATTTAGGAAACTATATGCAAAAGTTTAAATATATGTAAGGATATGAAGAGAAATACACAAAAGTAGCACAGACTGTATTATTGCAGAAAACAAGACATGGGAAAAGTAGCAGTTGGATTATTGCAAAGTTCAGAAAGAAGCACACGTAACAGAAACATAAAGGTAGGAAGGAGGTGCTTGGTGTGCGGTGCTGTGTTTCCATTACATGGTACCAGCTCACTTCCACTTCTCTCTGCTTGTTTCACTCTATTTTCCATCACACGTAAAACCCACACAGCGTAGGCCGGCCAGTTTGCAGGGACGACACTGCTGCTGCTTTTCTGTCTGCGCTGCTTCATTCATAAAACAAGGGAGCACTCTCTTCTTTTTTTTTTTTTTTATTTTGTTAAATCTCTTTCGTTCAAAGTAAAAGCTGCTGGTTTAGTAAAAAAAAAAAAAGATGAGATAGAAAGAGAGCTCGGAATACTTGCAGGTTTTTTGTACCAGATATGAATTGAATTGAGTTGAGCCAGTGTTATTGTCATTAGTGATAAGAATAATAAGAAATAAGCAAATTTAAAAACAAAATTAGGCCTGTATGGCATTGTATTGTATTCACTCTGCACCATTTTATTTTCCAATCAGATCTATGCATTAGATATGAAACACTGGTGTCCATATAGGAATGGATCTACTAAGAATCCAAATGAAAGGTACTGATTTGCATGTTGATTTTGTGTGTGGTTGATGGGTATTAATCAGGTGATTTACTCAGAATAATTGCCTGAATGAGAATTTCTTTTGTGTGTGTGCATTAATGAAGAGAGTTTAGACAGGCAATCATTATGTGTTTGCTTGCTCAAAATGAGCTTTTCCTCAGGGAGTTTCTGGATGGTTCAGAGGTTAATAATGGCAAACAAATGAAGAAATGAATAAAGTGATTTGTTTAAGCCGTTTATATTATTATATCGGACTGCCACTGTTCCAGCAATAATTATAACGTATCTCTCCTTGTACGGGGGGTCATATAGTTTAAAATTTCATGTTACACAAAGGCGTTAGTGCTGCAGTGTACTTTTAAGGATAAAAGACGCCCTTTTTTACAAGGAGGTTGTAAGGGAGACTAAACGTCTTCTTCATAGAAAATATAAAGCTATAACTGCCTGATGTATGCAGAAGTTTTTTAAAATGATTTAATGAAGGTCAACACTGTGAACGTGTAACACCGCTGAAGTTCAGATGCTGCACGAGAAGATTTCATGCAGTATAAAGCAACTACGGACTGCAGAAACATCAGCATTCCTTTAAAGATCAGACTAATTTACTCACTTTTCTGCTTTGCAAAGTAATTACGTGCAGCCGTCTGCACTGTCCCTTAAAACGTATTAAATTCAAATGCAGAAACTGAATTCCAGTTAGGTGGATCGCACTACATTTGCTATTTTAATCTATTCATGTACATTTTCTCCTCCCTGTATTTTGCACAATGGTGTGTAAATGCCCCATCCTGCATATTCATCGAGGCACTGCACTGTACTTATTAGATAAGGCCTGTTATTTTGCAAATTTGAATTTTTGGGTGTATTTGCACATGTTTTTACACAGATAGATGATCAGTAGCAGGTTAGATGTATACTGTGTACATTACTGTTTGTCAAATTGTTTTTATTATAATTATTAATCAAAATGGTAAGTCCAATACACACTTTATACCAAATCAGTAGTTTTTGACACAAAACATGTTATGACACTGTGCCTGACATTGCATAAATTATGACCATAAATTATGACCATTAACTAATCAACACAATATGATTGGAGTGTCTTGCGTGTTACTGTTTGCATGTTATATCTTGACACCTTATTTGACAAAAAAAAACATTTCTGAGCACTAGCCAAAGTCACAGCATTTGAGCGAATTGAATGAAAAAAGGGCAGGGAGCAATTAAGGTATTGAGAATATACGGAGAATAAAAGTAGAACAAATGAGATAAAATAAGAATATTAATGAAAAAAAAGCACAATTAAGTGAGGGTAGGTTCTGCAGGTATTCTACTCTTTGGAATAACCACGCTTTGGCAGAACAACTTAACAAGCCCAGTGCCGCAGGGAGAGATGTAGGCCAGGCTGGTTTCTCAGCGACAAAGTTCACACTCATTATTTCCTTTTTTCTGCAGTCATTCCTTTTTAAAAGAGGCCTTCTGCGTGCTAATGATAGTCTTATAAAGAGGCCCGGAGGGAAGCAAGTCAGAGATATGGCTTTATGGATTTATGCCCGCTTTGGACACAGGCTTTGATCAGAGCACATTGATCTGCCGAGATTTACACCGCGGCAACTCAATAAAATTCTGTACTCTTTCACAGAAGTGTCAGCCACTTTGGAGCTATTTGTCAAAGACAATTGCAAATCCGGAATTGGTAAAAAAAAAAAAAAAAAAAAAGAATTATATTATCAATATTAGTTTTGGAATGTGAATAAAAATCGGATCTCTGGCCTCTTATTCCAGTATTTATTTACAGTGGACTTTATTAGCATATACCATAACTCCGTTTAAAAGACTAAATGAAATTGTACTGACATTTGAGCTATCTCACACAGGAGAGAGTCTTCTTCTCCTTCAGGCTTTTCCCTTCATGGGTCGCCGCAGCGAATCAGCTGCTTCTATATAACCTTGCTTCTGTGTCCTCTTCTCTCACACCTTCATGTCCTCTTTCACTATGTCCTCCTTGGTCTTCCTCTGCTCAGCTTAAAACCCAGCATCCTTCTACCAATATATAAACATAACTACGTCTAGCCTGGTCTCTCTGGCTTTATCTCCGAAACCTCTGATACTTTCACAGATGCGAGTAAATATCAAAATCCTCTACGAAAAGACGAAGCACTTACTGCGCGTCACCACGCCCTCCAGCCTGATGATGTTGGGGTGGTCGAACTGCCCCATGATGGACGCCTCGGCAAGGAAGTCCCGCCTCTGCTTGTCCGTGTATCCCCCTTTGAGGGTCTTGATGGCCACGCAGATCTCCTTCTTACTGGGCAGCTTCAGGCGGCCGCTGCACACCTCGCCGAACTCGCCTGGGGACAGATGCAACGGAATTAGATGTCAACCGATTCCATCAGTTTGCCGTTTCAGAGTGAGTGTGTGAGGAGGCAGACTGCATTGCTGCTTCAGGTGTGTACCACAAATGCATGCAAATTTTTATTTCATAGGTTGCAGGTTCAAGGCCGTGCACTGGGGTCTTTCTGTGTGGAGTTTGCCTGTTCCCCCTGTGTCTGTGTGGGGTTTTCTTTCTTCTTCACACAGTCAAACATCGTTAGGTAAACTGGAGACTTTAAATTGCCCATGTGTGAGTGAATGATGTGTGTGTGCTCCCTGCCCCTCGCTTGAAATGGGCTGGGAGCCTAGTGAGGAATAAGTGTGTATAGAAAACAAATGAATGAACCAGGAAAATAAAAATACTGAACCCTGAAAACGGTAAAATAGGGCTCCCTTTAACATTTATTTCAATGCTGCAAATGTGGCTTCACTCAACATCCATCAAGTAGCATTCTTCACTAGTGATGTGTGTGTGTGTGTGTGTGTGTGTGTGTGTGTGTTTACTTCAGCCAATGCCAGGGTGTGCATGTTTGTGTAAATATGTGTGTGTATGCACGCGTGCATGCATGCGCGCGTGTGTGTTTCCCAAGGTAAGCGTTTGGAGGCAGGCTGGCCACTTCAAAGGCAGACAGCCATGTTACAGCTGGAGACTCTATGTGTGTGTGTGTGTGTGTGTGTGTGTGTTTCCCCTTTACCATGTATATGCATATCGAGTGCGCCTCATGCAAGGTGATGTCAGAGCTGAGACATGTGCAGATCCCGCTCTGTCCAGTACAATCATTTCCCATAGCGGCTCCGGATCAGAGAGCACGGGTCAAACCCTAGACTCCAAGCGATGGTGTCTGGAAGAGCTTAAGCCAGAATAATTACACCCTGTCTAAATACCGAGAGCATGCCTGTGTTTTCCTGCGCCGCTCCGTCCTTCCCGGCCCTCAGCACTGGACAGACGAGACCGGGCCAAGGAAACTTTTCATGTGGTCACTCTGAGAAAGAATATCTTGGTCTAATAAGGCTTGATTAGGGACACTCGCTCTTTTCCTGTTCTGAGCGGAGCGAGGTATCCCACTTTGATGTTCAGGTCTGACCCGTGTAAGCAGAGTCCGGCATGTGTTCTGTCTTTTAACACACAATCACCGATTGGCAAGGAGATCAAAGTCTTGTTAACATGTTTAATGAAGACAGATGGGGATTGAGCAATGGGGCTGAAGAAAGTGGAGGTACCGCCGAGCACCGTTCAGAGTGCGTCGGCTTCATAAAAAAAATCTCGCAGATGGGTGGCGTGCTGCGTTCAGGCTGACGGACAGAAATGTTCACATCGTGGCTTCGGCTTAAATGTTCACGGCTGGCGTTTCAGTTCATGTGTTTGCCCGTTAAAATCGATTTTGGATGGGGAGTCAATGACGCACAACCTTTCCTTGCAAACAACGGCATCTGTAATTCAAATGGTTTTCTCAGATATGGGTTCATCTGCAAATGTTCCCCAGATAGTTCGGTCCACATTAAAAGAAAGCGACCATCTATGGTAATGTGCCACTATTCAAGCCCAGAATCACAAATCACAGATTCGCCCCAATGGGCCTTACAGTTTGTACAAAAGCAACACAACATCCTCTGTCCTTAAACTACAAACTAGGAATTGATTATCTCCCTGCTTCAACACCATTAGCTGAAGACGAATTAAAAATTGCACCAAATTAAATGCAACATTTTGTTAAAATAGAAAGAATATTAAGGCCATTGGAAAAAATCGATTTCTAAATTAATGATTTGCCATTGTTTTCCTATAAAATTTCAAAACCAATGCTGAAGCAACAAAATATTTTACATATACATACTTATATATGTACTTTCAACATTACCTGCAGTACAATTGGATTGCTGACCGTTAAGCTTATGCTAACAGCGACAAATTTTACCCTTGAGTCACTCAATGATTCTCAGGAACGAGGAGCGGTCTGCGGAGGCCTGGTAAGCTCTAACTTACTTTCTCCAACCCCCCCCCCCTTTTATTTTTAGTCACTTTCAAACTTGTACTTTTACAAGTTACGTCACTTCAGGCAATTCATCAGACTTTGCACAGCTCCCTATAGAGCCACAAAAGGCTTTATACAACTGTTTTTCTTTTTTTTTTTTTTTTTTTTTTTTTTGCATCTCCCACATATGCAGTAGTACTCCCCAAGACCTGTAAACAAACTTTGATGTGTAAAAACTGGCATGGTTCCCAATTAAACCGAGTGTCAGCAATGGACCAGTCAAAGAGACGTCGCCCCACATGGCTCTGATCATCTAATATCTAGGCTTTCTTGATTAATAGCGAAAGCAAAGCATTATTTGTTAAGATAGCTTTTTTCCCATCATTTCCCATCATAGTTGCCAAATTGTCACTTTAGAAGCAAATCATCGGTAGATTATGTCTAATAACTGGAAACAAATATTTTATAGGAGTGAAGAATAGTGACATAAAAAAAAACAGCTATACTTGCACATATCTTTGCAAGCGCTGTTAAAGTCAATATGCTCCTTCTCTGCTGTGGACAATGCATTGTGGAGCGTGGGGTAGTCTGGTGAGGAGACGGGTATTACATCCTCAGGCTGCTCTGACAGCTTTACAGCGCCGAGTGCCGGTGGTACTCTAGGGACCGGCCCGCCGTTGTGCGCTGTGCGCTTTAATCTCCATCTATTCTGTCTGCACTCAACATGAATCACAGCGCATTACCTTCCCGTCTGCACTCCTGCTCAAGTTATCAGGGCGCACATCAGGAGAGGGGAGAGGAGCGGAGAGGAGAAGCAGAGAGAACGAGACAAAGGACGGAGAGAATAGAAGAGACAGAAAGAAACCTATTCATTCCTATATTCATGACTCCTATGTCTAGCGCACATAAAATATTCTACAGTTACATTAATATTGACTGCGGTATTAATAAAAGGAGTTAATGGCCGAGTTGATATCACCCACTTCCGATATGATCCAGTTTATGCACGTGTGTATTAGGTGATGCTGAATAATGAGGGTGTCTCCTATGATAGTGATGTTCACGATGCATTATATCATCCTTCCGTGGCCTTTAAATCTGATTACACACAAATAAAGATGAATGTGAAATATACATATCTACGAGTCACACTGCAAATTCCCTTGTTAGAGCAATGCAATGTAATGTCCTCTCATTACATTTCATTACATGTAAGTTATTTTTTTCTCCATACGAAACAGATTAAATCATTATTGAGCTATCAGTACTTTCATCTGTGTATGCTTACTCTACTGCTAACTTGATCTTGATCTTTATATATATATATATAAATATAGTATCACAGCTTCCCATTCAGAGGAAGCCTGCTGCCTTCAACCTTTGGAAGTAGGCACATCTCGCCGCATAGTGCTTCACCTATCACCTACACACAGTTCGGGGCCGAAGATATCAATAACATTATCAGTGTGATATATTATCCATTTCTTCCGCTGCCGTAGAGTCGGGGCTGGAAAAAGGGGGGCTTCAAGCTGGGGTATTAAATGTCTCTCTCATTCCCAGCTGTGCGCTACACGGCACACGTTAAACCAGCCCGCTGCTGCTAAAGGCAGGGGCTCCGTGTGCGCTCTCCAGTTTGCGCTGTCCACGCGGTGCGTCTTTGTCCTTTAACACCAGAATGGATCGTTTTGAAATTCACATACTTCAGTGGATTAAAAAAAAATGCCTCTATTTTTATTTAAATATATTGTGATCTGGTTTGTGTATTCTTACCTGCTCCCACCACTTTATCGATGGCGATGCATGATGCATCCAGCTCCTTCGCAAACTCGTGCACGGCCTGGCTGGGGTCTTCGTATGTGTGGGGGTCGATGTACGTCCTGATACCCGGCAGGCGCACTGCAGCGGGGGACAGCATCGATTAACGACCGGTTAAAACACTTGTGTCCCCGCAGTTCATATGTCCTCTGAGCATGCAAGCAATAGAAAACTCTGTAAGGGCAAACTAAATCATATATGTATGGGCCTTCGTGAAACCTGCAACGAGAGGTGACCATTACAACTACTACAACATGACTTCCAATCACTAGCTGGACTGTTCTTAAAACCAGCACCCTGATCCTGTTGCACTCGGACATATCCTTAAGGCTTGTTTTAATGTTGCTCTCAGATCTATGTCACTTTGAATAAAACTGTCTGCTAAATTACATAATTAAATGCCTCTTTAGATTAATCACAATCAGGAAAGTCATGGCTGGAAGCTGATTGGACCTGACTAGACAAATGAAACTTCAACCAAAAGTTGAATATCATGCATAAAGATGCAATTTAATGCTAAAAAAATAACCCACTTGTTTCTGATTCAGATTTCAAAAGCTTCACAAAATGTTCAGCTTAACTTGACAATGAGAATTTGCTGAGAAAGCAGACAGTGTATTCTGTTCCATAGCAGCTCTGACACTGGAATTATAGAATATTAGAAAGAGATCTTTTGGAGGAGCATTAACAGCTGCCCTTCTTCATTGTAAATGGGTATATGAGCATTCTTTTAAGAGAGACTTGGGGAAAAAAATTGAGAACCCATACTTTAAGCAATAAAGTTGTACTTTATTAGTCCTTTTGGGAAATTTATGCTCCGCTTCTGACCCGTTCTAACTATTCATGGAGCAACGGACAGCCACAGTTCAGTGCCTCTGGGAATTCCGGGGCTAATGTCTGCGTCAAGGTTAAAGGTAGGAGTATTCCTAATAAATAACACATCGTAAATGGATAGAGGAGGACAAGCAACACAAAGCAAGAATGGCGAACACTGAAAATGGAGCCTGCGACACTCCCAGGAAGACAGTAAAATTAACTGCAATAGTTAACGCGTTAATTTTGTCAGCACTAACATACATGCAGTATATAAACCCATGCTGGATCAATGTTTAACCTACTGGTTCACTTTTAGTTGTTTGTACTTGACCCTGATGTCACCATGTATTGGTGCATATCGATGCATATGGTTATTCATTTACACAATGGGCCCTTTAATGTTAAATTGCATGCAAGATGATTTTTTGTCTTTGGTCAAAGTTTTTTTCCTTGAGCAAAACCAATTATTTGAAGCTGCTTGACCCTTATTTTCTGTTTTTGCTGTAGCTGGCCAGGAGAACAGTCTCATTCTGTTCTCCTCCCGAACAAAGCCTCAGAGATTAGTTTGCAAATGGGCCGAGAAACCTCCTCTTAACATGGTCTTGCTCCGATTCCCGACTTCTCATATGACCAAATGAACCGAAGTCAAAGGGAACCACTTCCAGCTTTAGAAAAGAAGAAAAAAAAAGTTTCCAAAACAAAGGCTTTCGGTTAAGATGCCTGAAAACACAGTGATAAATAAATGGCTACCCAAATTGCAACAACTACCTGTAAGACAACTTCCTAGTTGGTCTTTTACAGGACATACTGGTAGGAGGTACAGGTACGAGGAGTCAAGTACTTACAGTGGCCGTTGCCAAAGTGCAGTCTTTTCTCATCAGGATGTTTGGATTTGCTGTGGCAACAAAACCTGCCAATGCAAACAGAGAGGGGTCAGAAGTAGTGCCACATTTAATAAGACTTCTTCCATTGGCCCGCCTAGCAAGAGTTATGTGTGTGTGTGTGTGTGTGTGTGTGTGTGTGTGTGTGTGTGTGTGTGTGTGTTTGTGTGGCTGTGTGTAATCCCAGCTCTTATAAGCCAAGAGAGGATCAGTAAGTCTTATAATGAGCCGTTGATTTATGCTCTCTCTGAACAGTCCTGACTGCCAAACCCACACATTTATATATATATATATATATATATATATATATATATATATATATATATATATATATATATATATATATAGTATATATATAGTATATAAGTGTGTGTCTATATATAGACACACACACTTATATACAGCTCTTAGGGTATCAGTTTTCCAAAGGAAAATAAGTCTGTTAGGTGTAACATCGAACATTGTGGTGTGTGTGGTCTTCACAGGTGTCTTTTTTTTTTTTTACAATCGGCTTTGAAGGTAGAGAGCACAATAACAGCTGTGAGAATTGGGTCGAGTGGCAGGAGGTCTGACCTGCCAATTAGGACATAGAGCAGCACGGTGAGCAGGATGATGGCCACGGCGGAGGAAATGGCGATGAGGACGACCTGGCTGCTCTCGCTGGAGATGGAGAAGGCTGCTGAAAGACGGAGATTAACCACAGGTACTGAGCGGATTTTTTTTTTTTTTTGGGACATTGAACACATATGCGCACATCAACTACCCACCGGTCCATTGCAACATCTATATTAACATTATCAGTCATTGTACAGCTGCAACAATTAGTCCATTAACCGATGAGTTGCCCACTATTGTGTTAATCGTCCACAATTTTAGTATTTAGGTTTCAAGTTGGGTGATTTTAAAGAATAAATGTTTTATACCATTTTATGAAACAAACAAAGAATTAATTTATTGTTATAATAACTAAATAGCTATCACAATAGCCACTAGTTGTAACCTTAATGTCACATACAGCAAAAAATGACCTGTATATAGGCAAAACAAGTTTTGCACATGTTATATCTTTGAAAACAATGTTTGCTGATGCTACGGCTGATATTTTTTTTGCCATTTTGCGTTTGAATTTTTGGGAAAATGCTCCCTTATAATGCAAAACTGTAATACTTTTTTGGGGAATGGATATTTGACCACTGGAGACAAAGGCACCCAAGACAGTATATCATGTATGCTTATGTGGTTTCCAATGGGAAAGGTGCCATTATCTCACGATCCATTTTCTATTACTTTATGAAAAGGGTCAGTGGCCAATTAATCAGTAAGCCTATAGAGTCTAAACATATTCTCATTCTCAGCAGTATATACAGTAAAAAAATAAAGCCTGAGCTTACAGTCGGGGCTGGTCTCGAACTGGAAAGTGGGGCTGCTGGCTCCGTATCCGGCGGCGGTGCGCGCCCTGATCTGCAGCAGGTAGGCCGTGTTGGGCTTCAGTCCGTTCAGAGTCACATTACAACCCCGAGCACGGAGGATGGTGTAGCTGGTCTCCTGCTCCTCCTGGTGAGACGAGGCAGACAAAAAGAAAAAAAGGGACAGGAGCACACGAGGGGGAGGATGAAATATAGCAATGGCTGCAAAACACAATATGCCCAATACATGTTATACCACATGTACGCACACACACACAAATACACAAACACATACACAAATATCCCAGGCAGTTGCCACCTATAAATTATGCCCCTTTTTATATTTTATGGCTTCTCTCCTACTGATCTCCACTGATAAACCAACAGGAGGATTTACACAGCAGGTTTGCTCTCGGCACATTGTTTCCAGATGTGGGGAGGGATGAAAAATGGTGGGGAAAGGATGAGAAGGCAGGAAGTACATAAAGAAGAGAAAATATAGAAAGCAGCCCCTTAAAACTAAATTTTGAGTATATGAGATTATTTAGGAAAAATGTTATAGGTATATATTGTTATATATGTCATTCACATTTTTGCATTCATATTTTTTGCTCCTTTCAAACTTACTTGTCATTTTTACTACAAAAATAAGTTCAGATATATATTCTTACTGTGATGGATAAACCAGATCTAGTGGAAGTTGTTTTTCATTCTGTATCAGATTGAGTGGCACCGAATAGTAGTTATATTCCCCGTTCACCATTCAAACATGCAAAAGTTGTGAGAAAACATTTCAAGGAAGCTAAACCGTTGTTTAACAGCGAAAGCTGAATTGCTGAGCTGCTGAGCTGCTGAGGGGAAAAATAGAATAAGGTCAATGTTAAATCTCAGTGACAACCTAACAGTAATTGACTCAAAAATCCTGAAAATGAGCTACTGTACATGTTTTGCGACATAGAGACGATAAAAAAAAATTGTCGAAGGCTGTCCAAGGCAGAGTCGAAGTAGAATGAGTTGTTAAAACCCACACGCATTAATGAAGTGAATCAGACTTTTATGGTGCACAAAGATTTTCAACTGGTATGTATGTGAGGAGGTAACCGATACTCCAGACCAGCGTTGGGACAACTCTTCATCACCACTATAAATCCACTCGCAGCTTGTCACCGTTCAGTGCCCGGGACAGCATGTGATCCCCTGAAAATCACACACAGGTGTGGCACAGGCACCTTTCAGAATGCACGTGTGTGTGTGTGTGTGTGAGATTTAGAGAGACAGAGATAGAAACACAGGTCAGCCACCTCTCTCCTATGCATGCTGCAGACTGACAAGCCATGTGATTGTGGACTCTCCCGCCTGTATGTGTGTGCACTGCTAGAATTTAATATGGCCTCCGTGCTGTGTACTGCTTTGACAATCCAAACAAAGCTGTAGCAAATTACAGCTTGTATAACGCACACACACACACACACATGCGCAGGCATACGCACACGCATGCATGCACGTGAACGGAGAATGAAAACGCGTACGGGACCCAAAACAGGAGATGTACAGCAGAAGTCTTGTAAATACAACGTTTCAGCCAGCATTCCTTCCATGTGAGACTAAATAAACAGGCCAAATTAAAGTGGATTTGAAGCTCTCTCTGCTCTGTAGATTGCAGCGATAAAACATGCAAAAACAATCAGCAAAGTGTATTCCCACAAATTCTATTTTCACAAAGTGCACTTGGAAGCGCCTTATCGCCCCGTTCAGCGCCCCTTTAGCCCGGCAGCGGCACGCAGATCGTGCACTTTGCCTGGGTATCGGGATTTCCGAAAGACGGGGCACCTCCGTCTTCATCTGGGAAAGCGCCCCGGTTGGGAATTCCCAAGAATATCCCAAACATTCGCATTTACAGGACAAATAGGAAGTGAACGGCCCAGTTTAGCCATATGTGCTGCTGTAAAGCGCAACATGAGCCAACCCATAGAAAGCTTATTTAAAAAGAGAAGAACATAATGATTTGGTTGGGTTGCCCTGGTGCTAACACAAACTTCTTTATAGTTTACAGTAACTTAACTATATTTGACATTTTATATTTGAGGTAATATGTCAGGTCACCACCCAGATCCTTTAACCCTTTTAGCTGAGACTCCAGTTGCTCTTAATGATTTTATAATGAGTTAAACCTTCTTCTGCCAAAGCAGAATAACTCCAGTCACATTGATGCCATTACAAACTGTTTATTTTGACTTTATCCGAGTTTGCCTTAGTTTTAATTCATCTATCGTGGCGTGACTTCTCGTGTAGCTACTTATATTAAATTTTATTAATTTTGCTAGGTCTTTAATTATATTATTAAACACCTAGCAATAGGATTGTGATGAATACGCTTGGAGTTCATTTAATGTAGCTTGATGCTGCATGCGACCTATAGTATTTCCTATCTCACTTTAAAAAAACCATCCGCAAACTATTCCGCCCACTACTACTACAAGTGTTGTTGGCTAAATATCTACTTTTCCGCATTAGGAGCAGCAAGAATCCCCGGTAAATTGATATCGGATTACGCGATGATATAAGCGGCGTATGTTTCCTTTAACGTCGTGTAAATACAGACGGAGGGAAACCGCAAACGCAAGAAGCGAAACGTCTGGCCGGCGCGGCGCATCTCGACATCTTCTCGCCGGAAAAAAGCTATCTCTTTAAATCTCTGCCCGCTCAGTTTTTTTTTTTTTTATTGCGTGTTCTTTTTCACCATCCTGTTTATGTGTGCATGCAATTATGTCTGTGTGAGCCACTGTCTTGTTTCAGAAGTGAGTCATGGTGCGGTGCATTTGTTCCCCGAGCCTTATCCGCCTATGGCCTGGATCCTTGGCGTGTCAGCGCCCCTCTGCCTGCCACATGAAGATGCTTAAAACTCGGCCAGTTACAGGGGATGTGGGTGTGTGCGTGTGTGTGTGTGTGTGTGTGTGTCTCCCTTGGGTGTCCCGGTTCACTGTTCTGCATGGAGAAGCCTATTGTGTGGAGTTTTAAAAACCCCACCGGGTGTGTCTGTGTGCGTGTGTGTGCGTGCTGGAATCCTCTGGGAACCTGGGTCGTGCCGTGTGTGTGTGTGTGTGTGTGCGTGCTGGTGTCATTCTAAACAACGGTGTGATTAACAGGGATCAGTGCAAAAGGCCCGGTGGTTTTTCATTATAAAAGTCTGTCATGCAGTACCCCCCCTCTCTCTCTTTAGACCCCGCCCCATCATTCATCCCCATGTCCTCTTTTTTTTTTAATGAACACACGTTTGTGATGTGTAAGCGGGCTTGTGCCATTGAAGAATGATAATGATGAAAAAAAAGGAAGAGAGTTGTACCTGCAGCGAGCTGACCCGTGTATCCGTCATTAACTTTTCCCCTCGCTGTTTTCAAGCCCTGTTTTAACATCTTAGGTAAGGATGGCTGAGCAGGGAGCAGAGTTTAGAGAGGAAACAGCTTCTGTCAGCCTACTAATCAAGAGATTAGGGGCCACTGTTGGCATTCAGGCAAACTGTGATCTGGGACACACACACACACACGCACACCAAACACATACACACACTGAATCTGCCAGAGTGATTAAACTTGCATCCACGGCTAATTTCACCATCAAATGTCAGCCATAGCACAACATTGGTGCTGAAAGCCAGGGTAATTCGTTCTGCACTAATTTCCCTCGCAGAAGAATGAACGACCCCACAGACGCGTTTACTGTCTGCCGTAAAACTTGTCTCCATTAGGGAGTGGAGGTGGGGGGGGGCACGATGAGAAATGGAATGAGACATGAAAATGGGGAAGATGGAAGGTGTGAATAAGGGGAGGAGGGCAGGAGCGTGATTCAAAGCAAAACAAAATAAAAAAAAATAAGAAAAAGGAGTGAGGAGCTAGAAATAAAGTTAAAAAGAAAAGATGGAGTCAATGATGTTATAAAGAGATGTGCACGGAGCCAGTGTTCATCATTCTAGAGGTTTTAACCAGGAGACACATTATTTATTAACACAAAAAGCATCAGTTCACTTAAATAGAAGACTGAAAAAATCTGAAAATAATCAGATACGAAAAGCTGGAACTTTGCTGGAGAATTTGGAACTTTTTTTCCTAAAATGACTGCGATCTATTTATCAATTATCATAATAGTCAGTGATTAATATGGTAGTTGAAAACGAATAGATTTATCCACTAAAGGGCGCAGCTCTTGTTATAGTTTGATGGATTCTTATGTGTTTTTCCCTATATACATAGCACTTAAAGGCAACAAACCTGAAGATTCAAAAAACAAATATTTTATCCCCAAGCCCATTTATCTTGGTGTAAAGGAAACATGAACTCCCTGCAACCTATTTCTGTGTTATTTTTCTGTGATTTTCTTTTTTTTTTTTTTGCATCAAACACAAAACAACACAAGCAACATAAACCGATAGCGGCCAAAGCACGCTGCACTCCAAGCGCGGCGTTCTGATGCTGCTTTACTCAAAAGGCACGGCATGCTTGAGGTAACAGAGTGTATTTTCAGCAACCAACCTTTTCGTAGTATTTGATCTCGTAGTCGAGGATGATGCCGTTGGGCCTCTCTGGCTCCTGCCAGGACAGGGAGACGCTGTTCCGAGACGTCTTCTCCTTTTTGATCACAGCTACCGGAGAGGGAGCTGAGCGGAAGACACGGACAGACACGGAGAGAAAGACACAGAGAGAGAGAGGTTCAGTGGAAGTTCAGTTCCTGGCGTTGCATTCTGGCAATCGCCTATGGTTCCTGTTAGCCTAATTCACTTTGCTGCCCGGTGGGGCCGCATTAAACTCTATGGCCCAGGGTTTGGTGGGAGGAAAAGAGATAATGTTCACTAATGCAAACGCAGGTTTAGGTCAGATGCAAACTAACCTAGAAATGTTACCGATCTGTTTTACCTCTATGCCATTTAAGCGTGCAAGTACTGAATACAAGCTTTATGAAGGGAATGGTGGATGCATCCAGTAAAATTAAAGGGGGCCTATTTTGTCAGTTTTGCAGTCTAATATTTAAATGTCCGTTGACTAGTAGTTAACGTTTGCATGTTTTAATGGTCCAAAAGCGATTAGTTGGACCTGACAGCAGTCTCCTGTTGTGATGTCACAACAGGAGGTTTCAGCAAAACTCCAGGAAATGGTAAGTCAAGTATAATAATTATCACTATCAAAATTCTAATAGTGCTAGAAAGTCAACCCAAGTTTTGGATTTAGTGATTTTATAGTTCACAACCCACAATCTGATTTCACTTGCCTAATACCTAAAAACCTAAAAAAAAAAAAAAAAAAAAAAAAAAGCCACGATTGTTTACATTTGCAAATGATTGCATTATCTGAATATCTAAAAAAGATGATAATTTGCAAAAAACACAAGTTAGAAATGTGAATATCGCCAGGTTCAAAATGATTGTTTCATAGAGGGAAATTTACATTTATAGATGGAAATTTGGATGTGTAATATTATTACTGAAATAAAATTTCGAATGTATTCTCATCACATTGAGTTTAAGAATGAAATGTTCAAGCTTAAATGATATATAAACAAACCCTTACATCAAATATAGAATATTGTCACATTAATAATGAAGTGAAGATTTCTTCCTCATATTGAAAAAATAGGAACTTTGAGAGAGCTATTTTGTTAATTCCAATGTATTTTTTATTGAAAACCACTTTTTACAGACACACTATCTGATCAAAGTCTTAATAGCTATAACATAATTATATCAACCTCTAAATAGACCAAAATGGGCCTGGGACAAGAGCTGCCGTGTCCCCCCTTTACACTTTACCGCAGTGTTTGGAATTAATGAGAGTATGAAACTCCCATTCAATCATCTTATTATTAGTACCTTGCATTAAACTGCACATAAAATATATTATCCTGCTGAATCTGTGTTTTATCTTCCTAGTCAAGTGCCTTTAAAAATTTGGATTTGACACCGCTGTGACTTCAGTTCTCCAAAACGAGATAAAAAGACGGCTCAATCTGGTGCTTTCCTTTTCCCTCTTGCCAGTCCTTTGGCAATGCATCACCTCGCCTCGGGTGTGTGTGTGTGTGTGTGGGAGGGGGATGCGGGGGGTCACTCGGTCCCAATCTAGTAATTCTACACATCCCTCCCTCTATCCAACGCTGCTGCACCCTTCTTTTTTATTCCGCCTCGCTCTTCGCTCCCTTTCTCATTTCCCCGCTTTTTTTTTTTTGTTGCTTTTTTCCTTTTTACTGCTCTCTAATTGCCAGGCAGCTCCGGGGCCAGTTCGGCATCTGAGGCATAGACTTTTAATTTTATTAGACCACAGGAAAAAACATGTTTGTCTTTGAAATGTTCAAGCCTTAGTTTAGATTGTGATTATATAGCTCGCAGAGTGTGCATATACTCGTGTGTGTTTCCGCGGAACAGTCTTTTTTTTCTCTTTCCCTCTCTCTCTCTCTTCTGTAATGAATCCAGATGGGGAGAATCTGTTTCCATACCCCCTGATCCTCTTCTCCTCCTCTCCCTCTGGTTCCGTTAGCTGGGTAAGGCCGTGCTCCTTTTTTTTTTTTTAATGGCTCTGTGGTTTATAGTGGTAATGATTTACTGTGTCTGAGCCGCTTGGAGGCAGCTTCAAGTTCCTCTCCTCCTTTTTTTCTTTTTGTTGATCCACCCCCCCTCCTTCTGTGTGTGTGTGGATGTCTATTGCCAAGCACTTAATTTGCTGTCAGTCCCTGTTTCTGTCTTCAGCATAACTGTAAAACTGATACAGTCGACCGGGGTGATAATGGCCTTAAAAACGGCCCTTCGGTTTCAACACATCCGTCTCTTCACTCCAACACTACTGTAGCGGAGTAGAAGTGATTCCTCCTCCTTCTTCTTCTTCTTCTCCCATCACACAACTATTGATCATCGCCCTCTCCAGACGTAGTACAAATACATTATTGATAAGTGAACATGTGCTGTGTATCCAAGATGATCTATTGATGAGCTCAGTACAATGTGCAGTCGGCAATTTTCGCTTTTTCTCGCAGAAGAAAATTTCCCTAAATTTCTGTGGTTCCAGCTTTTCAAGTCTGATTATTTGGGTGTGGTTTCTGTAACAGTAAACTGATGATTTGTGTGGGTTGTGGACTGTGGCTATACACATATTTTATGAACCGAACAAATAATTGATTATTCCTTTCAATGACCGATAATTAAAACTATCATAGCTCAAATTCAGCAGCGCATGCAGTGCATAAGTGTATAAAATACATTGTTTGTATTATTAATAAGGTTGCATCTACAGCTTTTGAGTATACAAAAATCAAAAGTATCTAATAACAGCTTTGATGTTTTTGGCAAAAGTTCATCAGTTTGGTAGAGCTGCAACAATTAGTCAATTAATCTATTAGTTGCCAAAGAATTATTATTTATTATTTGTAAAAAAAAAGCACTATTATTATTATCATTATTACATTAATCTGCAACTATTTTGACAATCAGTTATTCAATCACTCCAAATGCTCCTGTTCTAGCCTCTCAAATCTGATTATTTTACTCGTTCTATTGTCTTCTATAATAGCAAGCTGTTGAGCTTCAGGTAATGGACTGTTGATCGGTAATAAAATGAATGAATCCTTAACAATGATCGACAACATCTAACTGGTTAATCATTTTAATAATTGATAGCTTGATCAATTCTCAGAATACTTTTTATTTGCAGCTTTATAACTACATCGTCAAATCTGCCAGCAGGTGGAAAAGGGGTTTGCACGTGCATGTCTGCAGATGACTGCATTTGGGCCTGTGTCTTTTCGCCACTCTGCCAGGTTCAGGACGTTACCGGATACTGGACCCAACTCCTTTAATGTGCATCCCTCGTCGTATCTGTGACAATGATTAGAGGGCAGAGATGAGAGGAGGAGAGCTATCTGACAGCATCTCGACAGCACAGCTGGGGCACACTGCTCCTTCGTGGGGGAAACACTTAATCCAGCTTTTAACAGCTTTGGCATCTGTATGCATGTGTGTGATGTTGTGTGTGTGTGTGTGCGTGTGAACGTGTGCAGACGGGTGGGTCCAGTGGACTGACATGCCTAATCCTTGCAAACCTAAGACTGATGGAGGGTGTCCATCTGCAGGCTGAGATATTTGTTGTGTGTTTGTGTGTGTGTGTGTGTGTGTGTGTGTGTGTGTGTGTGTGTGTGTGTGTGTGTGTGTGTGTGTGTGTGTGTGTTATATGGGAAGGTGCGCTTCTTTTGTTCTTCTCCGCTTTCGGCCGTGTATCCGTGTGCGCTCGATCAACCTTATGTAAAAAATCCATCCCTTCTGACGAACGCTCGAACATTAAAGATGTTTTTCAATATTCAGAGCACACACAGGCCCTCTTAGCATTGATAAGCCCTCTTCAGATCTAATACATATTCACAGCGAATCCCTCTGACTAACCACACACAGATCATAATGATTACTAAAAAGAAAATCCAAAGCTTTTTTTTTTTTTTTCCCCTAAACCATGTTGTCTTAGAACCTTTATCCTCATGTGTGAGCACATGATCCCCCGCTAACTCCTCATTCTTGTCCTTTCATTCGGGCCTGGCCCTTTAATTCAGCCCTGCTGTGACGACTTAAAGGCGCAGACGAAGCATCGTGTGTGTGCACACACCCTATGTGAAACCCTTTTCCATGCCTTATTTTTTCACCTTCTACTTGTCAAATAACCTTTAACCTCTTGAGTCACACTGTTCTGTTAGCAAGGAGGGAGGAGTGGCGGGAGGGTCATTTACGTCAATATTGCGCTTCCGTTGTTTGTTTCTATGTGCAAATAACACAACAGTTATGGTCTGGTTGTTTTGCATTGACTGAAATAGCCAAGTTAGGTCCGACTACAAAAGTTTGACCACCACCTTTGATTTGATGGACAGCAGTGTGACCCGATGGAAATTTCCCATGAGAAAACTGATCCAAATCGGATAGCCAATGGTTTTTGGAATAACATCTGACATGTGGGAACTGTGCTATTGACAAATTGAGCAAACCATTTTTGCAGCTAAGACTGGAACATGGTGTTCTGCTTATGAAGTTAATACATAAACTGCAATATCTCTCGCCACCAGTGATGAGAGCTCATATGTTTTGACTGGCAAATACTTTTGCTTCTATACTTTAAGGAGTTCTGAAACTTGTAATTTTATATTTTGGTGAAAAAAAAACTTGAGATGATACTTCAGCCTACACATAAGTAGTTTTAAAACTCTAGTATCTATGCTTCTAACCGAGTAATAAATGTGAAAACATTTGACACCTCTGCTGCTGTCATGTTGACAAATGTCTCTGTGGGAAGATTTACTCATACGTACAAGTACACAGAATACTCCCGTATTGTGTGTGCTGCTTGTTTTCCCGTGAGTCGTCCCCCTGTTCTAGAATAAAAGTGATATATTGCAGGATCCCCACCTTGCTGAAACTGAGAAATACTCAGGATGACTATAAAACAAAGCACTTGGAAATTAAGGAATCTTCTATTTTGTATATTAAATATTCGCTAAATAAATCAGACAGGTGGACGAGTTTGCACTGAGCCCCATTTGCATCAAGTGCACCCTGATCCGCAGCTTTTGTCTTTGTGGTGGAGCGTTTAAATCTCACGCTGCCGGAGTCACGATGACTTATGAAAGAAACTCCCTTCTGCTCAGAAACTACGTTCCAAGAGTCAAATCAGCTCTCAAAGAGTGAAACAAAGAGACCCTGCAGAAAAAGAAAAAAAAAAAAACAGAGGAACTCATAACAGAGAGGAGAATAGTGGGAATCTTGGGTTTTAACATAAAAGATCCTGTGTCCAGATGAGGAAAAAAAAAAAGACCAAAGAGAGAGACAATGAGCGAGATGAAAAAAAGAAGGGAAAAAAATGCTGAGTTGCAGACACAAAAGCGTTCACAAATACAAAAGGCAAACTGTGCGAGACAATAGCTAAGCAAGAAAAAGAGGAAAAAACAGCAGAATAAATCGATGTGCTCTAATACAGCGAGAACTTTTACGCATTCTTTGCCGGCGTTGGAGATTTCTGAGGTTTTGGCACTTGCTGGAGCCAGATTTATTTCACACTTGGAATTTTAAAGCACCGGTTTCCCTTTTCGCCTCCTTATTCCTCTATAAGCCTAAGATATTTGTATAAATGATTGATGGGTTTTTTTTTTAAAGCCCTTCTTTATGTTAAGGGGGCCGTCTTTTAAAAAGGATGAGTTTTTCATTGTTTTATTTCCGGGAAAGATGGAAGACATCCGATCGGAGCCGTTAAACAAGAGAACGGTGGCCTGGGATCACCTTGTAAATGTCCTGGGCTGATGGTTGGAGTGCACATGTTTGGCACATAAACTGGACGCTGTGTGCATTATATGAGGATGATATTAAGGAGAAGGTGAAGGAGAGTGCAGTTTGGAATGACTATATGGGCTTTCCTGCGCTCCGAGAACACCTACAGCTCCGTGAGCGCTACTTTTTATCTGAATCACTTGCAGTGAAAACCTTTATTTTTTTTCTTAAAATATACTAGTGTTTGTTGCCATGTAGCAACGCCTTACCTCCTTGGAAAATAAGGATTAATAAAAATGTAGTTTCAATTCTAATACCATCGTAATAACAATGTAATAACAGTTTATTAACATTGCAACTCATAAGATTGAAAAATGTGCGAAATATAATTATATGCAAATAACCTGCTCATAATCTTACTACAACTAACATTCAAATGCAAATGTCAAACTGCTGAATCTGAAAACATTACTATATTATTCTACATGATTTGGGTCCTGGGTCCATAAAGTTTACAATATGCTTTTGGCCAATTTCGGCACAAAACTAATGACACGCCAGGCCACTATTCCATAATGGTAAAGTGTTGCCAAATAGCAACGTCATACGTTTTAACAATTTCCCATTATTAAATGGTCAAATACAGTGCAAAAATGACACATCAATGAACGTAACTCTTTTTCCCAGGTGAAAAATCATAAAAATACCTTTCTTGGGTGCAACGCATGTGTAGAGATCTTTAAACAAAATGACTAATACATTTAAACACTGCTATTGGTTCTACTTTTAATTCCATTGCATTATGTGATGTGATGTACTGTTTGTCTGTAGACATAAAATGGGGTTTGTTGCATGTTATAGAGATTTAAATAGTATTGAAAAGACTGAAAGTTGTTTCTTTAAGTGTCTGGTTATCTGAGTGTTTTTTTCCTCACCTGCTTGGTTGGTGGTGATGGTGACGGCAGCGTACTGCCTCATCTTGGGCGCCAGGGGCGACACGCCGTTCTGCGCCTCGATCTCGAAAGTGTAGTTAGTGTGCGCCAGCAGGTCGACCACCGTCACCGTGGTGTTGTGGAGCCCCGTGGCCCGGGGCAGGAAGCGCACGTTGCTGCGGCACGGCTCGCAGCGCTGCGTGCCGTTGGCGTCGCCGCCGCGGCAGCACTTGCAGAGGACGGTGAAGGTGACGTCCCGCCGTCCGCCCGTGTCCTCCGGCCAGCTCCAGTCCAGGATGACCGACGTCTCGTTGATGGAGGAGATCACGTTCCGGGGAGCCGAGGGCGGTCCTGGAGTACGGAGGGGATGAAATTAGAGGTCGGAGGTCACCGGGTATAGAACCGATGTTTGAAGAATGATAAAAGATAAGAAGGGGGAGTGGGGCAAAACGAGAAGAGGAAAAGTAGCATCAACTATGATTTAGTAGAGGTCATCCACCAATCAACACACACAGCATGCACTTTAAGTATTAAAGAGTCTATTAAATTATATTTGTACCTCTTTATTATGATTTATATCCTATTTGCAACATGGTGACATGAGGGGTCATTCAGAATATGAACACATTTGTTAAGAGAAGGGGGGGGTGACATTTTAAATTTGTGTATGTGCCTACTTGAAAACACCAGAATGCACCAGGTCCTCCAGTCTGAAACTTCATGTTATATGATGATATTAATTTTAAAACATTTCCTCATTTTAGAAAAATGCGCAGGCTTTGGGATTTCCTAAGAATAATAGAAATTTGGAGGTTTTGTCATGTTTTTTGTGTGGGGGGCTTATTGCAGATCATTTTTACTGGTCCAGCCCAGATGAAATCGCACTCCTCCGTATGCGGCCTGTGAACTAAAATGAGTTTGACACCCCTGATATGCGTGGTTTATATGTTTATATTTTATTTATTTAAGGAAATCATCGGAACAGATGCTACACAGTGCACACACAGGCTCTGTCCTTGTGGATTATCCATCCATCCATCCATCCATTTTCTATCCCGCTTATTCCTTTTCAGGGTCGCAGGGGTCTGCTGGAGCCTATCCCAGCGCATTTTATGGCGAGAGGCAGGGATACACCCCAGATGGTCGCCAGCCAATCGTGGGGCACACACACCATTCACACACCATTCACACACACACTCACACCTATGGGCAATTTAGATTTGCCAATTAACCTGAGCATGTTTTGTATTGTGGGAGGAAGCCGGAGTACCCGGTGAAAACCCACGCAGACACGGGGAGAACATGCCAACTCCACACAGAAAGGTCCCAGACCCAGGCCCCAAGGCGGTCTTGAACCTGCGACCTTCTTGCTGTGAGGCAACAGTGCTACCCACTGCTCCACCGTGTCGCCCCCCTTGTGGATTAATGATGGTATTATCATGGTTTTGTTAATGCGAGGCTGTGTTTGCAGTACAGTCAAACGTCTGTTTCCCCTTACTTTGTGGATCAGTGCGAGCAGAGGGGGGCGCGGCGCAGCCTCTTTCACCGAAAAGAAAAACTTCGTCAAACTCAGACTGACATATAAAAGTTAAAACTTCTTATTACAAACAGATCTTTCTGAATATTTCCAGATTTGTATATCAAAGCTGACTGTGGAGGGGGGGAAAAAAAACAAAAGTCGACTGAGAACTTGAGCGGCAGGAGGAGGAGGAGGAGGAGGAGGAGGAGGAGGGAGAGAGGCTGCGATGAAGCTCGGTGAATTGAGTCCTGAGATAAAATGCTTTGTTTGGTTTGCTTGACTTGACAAGAATTTACTTCACTTCCGAGCCATGCCTTGCTCCTGCCATCAAGCAATTTGCAGTACAGTTTTTTCGACTGTGTTTGTGCAAGCGGAAGAAGAAAAAAACACGGCGAATGTTTAGTTCTGGAAAAAAACAAAAAAAAATCGGCCTGTTCCAGTAACCCAGATATGTTTTCACCGTTTACATGCATGAGGATCAAACCTGCTGCGACACGGGAGGGAAACATAATATCACAACATAAGAGAAAAAAAACGCTACATTATGAATACTATACGATAATAATAATAATGTGCATCTATCTATCTATCTATCTATCTATCTATCTATCTATCTATCTATCTATCTATCTATCTCTCTATCTATCTATATATATATATATATCTATATATATATATATATATATATATATATATATATATATATATATATATATATATATATATATATATATTTATATACTGTAGGTGACTTTAATCTGTGAATTCTTCAAAGTCAGACAGTATTTTCTTCTCTACTAATCTGACCCTGACAGGCCTCTGGCCGACCTTTACATCTACAGTAACTCCAGCGCCCACTTCAAACGTTCTGGAACCCATAACTCAAACGTCAAGTATTACCTGCGGAGGCATGCGCACGCACCGTACACATGCAGGCAATCAAATTCTAATTTCGGACGTCAAAATAATGCATCGGCATCAAGATTAACATGTGACATAAATTACGGCGCGTACGACCCGATGGGCGCTTGCGTAATGTCCGATCCCTCGGAAAGAGAGTGAAAAAAAAATTTGAAAAAAAGGGACGCATGCGTTGGCTGTTCCGCTTCCTCGCATTTTTCTGCCTCCTACTTATCAGTATAGCTGACAGCAGGTAGAAGTATTATGTATTTTTTTTTCCTCAAGTAAAAGTACTGGAATAAAAGTAATTTGCCTGTCAGTCTAAGCATGTGAGGTAGAGTCACATTTTGCTGTTTATGTGTTGTATTGTCACTTTAAAAGGTACTAGGTAACAAGTATAGTGAGTGATGGAGCTAAGATCTATTAAATAAAACAATCAAATAACAAAAATAAGTGATTTTTAGGTGGAATCTCTAAAATCACTTGCTCTTGTTATTTGATTTGATGAAAATGTGCTTTACAGTCAACAGTCGTCATGGAAACAAACCCAGGATGGAATAGGAGTAGTGAGGATATTTATTTTAAATGTGAGGAGTACAACGTAGAGATAATTAGGTGAAAACACAAGAACTAGAACTAATAAGTGGTCATCTCTAAACATTTTTTTAGCTTTTTATTCTTTTCTTTTTTTTTTTACTGTTAATCAGTATAAAGAAAATCTATACTGTCCCCTGTGTACTGTTGTTACAGCAATGTCTACTGTTGAAAACGCAAGGTCATACAATACGGCCGCATTGTTTCATTCCACTATTTCTCTAATTTTCACATTTTCAGTCAACTCCAATCAACCTCCGTCACGGCGATAACAGTTAAAATCCCTATTCTGTGATAACCATGATCATTATCTCCCTGCAACGTATCTATTCATTTGCAGCTCTCGCGTCGCTCAATTTGCCCCAATGAGGTGAAATCTGCCTACTTGACAAGATGGTGTTGAGATAATCACATCAGCGACCCGATGTGTCTTTCTAATTAGGATACTGGCTGCGGGCTTCCTTTTCTACTTTCTAATGTTCTCCACACGGTGAAAGACTCCCCCCCCCCCCCACACACACACACACACACACACATACCCTCCTCCTCCCTGGCTCTTTTTAGTAACGGATGAATCCATAATCTGACATCAGGGAATGCAGTAATTTATAGGTTTTATGGGGAATGCATTTTGGAAAAGGCTTTGCAGGAGGCATCCACATCTGCATCTGCAATCCATTTGGATCAGAGGGAGACAAAAAGAGAGTCAGATATGAAGCGGAAGGGGTGATAAAGAGCTGCAACTCGCGTGACCTCTGAATAAATATTGAATGTTAACCTTGTTTTACTATTTGGAAGCTACTTTTTTTGGTGAATTGGGAACTTATACTGTAAACCAGCCTTCATTAAGTACAGGAATGAGATGTTACGATCAAGCTAATGTGGAAAATACACTGAACCCAACTGTAGGGGTACAACTAATGACTATTTTGATGTTTTTTTTTTTTTATGTATCAATTATTAAAATCATGAAAGGATTAGTTGCTCAGTTCGTTAAATTGTTTCCCAAATTTTAAGATGCAACAATTTTTTAAAATTTTTTTGGCTCAAAACAACAGTCCAGAGCCCAAAGATCATAAATAAACTACTATAGAAGGTGCAAGTAACAGAAACATTAGTATAGTAGTAGTACTAATAATAATAGTATTGATATTTTTAGATTTTTCAACTCAACTTTTCTATATATATATATATATATATATATATATATATATATCTTTTTTTTTTTTTTTTGATATTCAGAAGTATCTGATACTTTTCATTTTGGTTTCCTGAAGGCTAACATGCAACCATTATTTTTTTTGTCCAGACCAACAGTCCAAACCCAAAGATCATCATTGAGAAGCAGGAGCTATAAAATTTGGACATTTGTTTCTTGAAAAATGCCTCAAACCCAAAAACCTTTATCCAAATCAGTTTGGATAAAATCAGTTTGGATAAAAAAAACAGTTTTTGAAAATGTATTATTATACTGACAAAAAAGTAAAAATATTCTTTGATATTCTAAAGTTTCTGATACTCAAAAAATCTTTTTTGTGTCATAAGGGACAATAATGTTATAGTGTTTGCATAGACACACGTACACAGTGTGAAAAGCATCTGAAAGTGTTCAGAGCATCATGGAGGACTAAAACTCAATGACAGCCAAACTAATGGGGATCAGGAGCTCTTCAAGGCAGGGTTAAGACATGTTTTATTGCATGTCTCAGAGCCTATTGAAAAAGAGAAAAATCTTCCCACAGGACATTAAAGCATTTTTTCTGGTGAGACGGTCCGATATAAAATGAGTAATGGCTCAGCGTGGGCTCGGGATGCCGCTGGCGCGTCGTCATCCGCGGACGTCTAGCCAACAAACGCATATATATATATATATATATAAAAAAAAAAAAGGTTGCGATGCACACTTACGGGTACAGGCCATGGAGGTGGGGTCTCCTTCGGCGCGGAAGTAGTTCCTCTCGCAGCCGCAATGCAGCGACCCCTCGTGGTGGGAGAAGCTGTGAGGAGGACACTTGGAACACTCCGTGTTCCCCAGCGTCGACTTGTAGAAGCCCACCCTGCACACTGGAGACAGGAGAGAGGAGACGGGAGGCAGGGGTGTTAGCGTCCTGTCCAACCAGCCTACGGACAAACTATCGAAGGGATCTCGCAGCGAGAGATGAGGGGGTTTATGCACTCGCATATGAAAAATAACACATTCAAAATACAGTTTTGAAACCATTCGTCAGGCCTCTTAAAAAATGGACATTATGTGTTCATGTTGGTTTCATGTCAAGTCCATCTGTAAGTCCAAATATTTTTTACAAAACCACACAACTTTTTTACACAAAATGTCAAATGGCGTAACCAAGAATGATACATTTTCAATAATGACATTTTTTACCTTTTTAAGAGAGTAAACTATCTAGTAGAAAGTTTTTAGAGCTACAGCATGTGACATTTTTGACATTGATCCATGTATACCCGGCAAGCTCAATGTGAAACTACTGTTAAAGGAACAAGAAACCATTGACTCCTTGTAAAATAAAAAAAAGTGGAAAAAAATATAATAAATCTCTGAAACGTCTCGGTCTGTATTTCTCTCTCTCTCTCTCCGTCTCTCAGAAGGCGCGACATGAATAATGCAAATTGTCGTCTCAGATAAAAGGGCTGTTCTCTTTAAATATCTGTGGTATTAAATCTGCACTCAGCTCTTTTAACTCCTACTCACCACAAAGCTGTTGCAATCCGGGCAAACTCGGGTGACACCCTACCTGTGCATGTGTGTGTGTGTCTGTGCGTGTGTGTGTGTGTGTGTGTGAGGGAGAGAGAGAGAGCAGTTTGTGTAGGAAGGATGATCAAGGATAAGGCATCCAAAAGGAACAAATAAATAACTAAAAACTTCCTCCCTCTTTATCTTCTGCTCCTTTTGTTCTCTACTGTTCCCAGTTCTTCATATTGGAACCTCTCCTCATATTATCCGGGCCTGACAATGCGATGCGAGGCCTTTAAGCCCATGAAAAGCTCCTCTCTCCATGATGGAGTCAATCGCATTGCCAGAACGCAATAAAGTAACATCAGCAGCACTTCTTAACCCGGCGACTATAAATTCTTCTTTGGTGCATCGGTGCATAAATACGGAGAGAAAAGTAGACCTGAAACATGCAAGTAACACAGGGCCCAGCATTGGAGGGGCATATTTGTAGATCTGAATGTATATCCAAGGGCTCCACCTAAATATCTTTGCATGATTTACATAAAAAAAAAAAAATCATCATATACTGGTCCTTTTTGGTGGTCCCTCGGTTCAGCCTCTGTGTGAAACAGGCCATTTTTAGCTGCTGTCTCTTTAAGGCCTCCCCCCCCCCCCTTCGCCTGTTCTGATTGATTAGCTGGAAGCTTGGCAGACTCCTCCAGACTCGGGAGGCTGCATAAACAAACAGCAGTAGTAGTTAGGATTTCACATCTCTCTCTTTTTTTTTTTTCGTTCCCTTCTCTTGAAATTGAAAAACATGTTTGACCCCCACCCCCTCCGATTACGATCCCAAAAAAGGCGAGAGCGGACAGGGAGGGAAGAGTGGAACATGGAAGTGGAAGCTTTGACGCGCTGGGGCGCGGGTGCAGGGGCGTGGGGGCGTTTAGACATGGATACAATTTTTAGACCATCGATCGTGTTTAACATAGAAAGAGAAATTCACAATAGAAACATATGCATAAGCATAAAATTTTATTGGCTGCTTTTACTGTATGTGAAACAATGTGTGGAATAACTTTAAAAATCTGTATTTGAAAATTTAACTTAATATATATATATATATATATATATATATATATATATATATATATATATATATATATATATATATGTCATCACGAGCGGCCTGTGCTGCTGCGAATACAACAAGCACCACGCTTCACATTTCCCTGAAGAAAGAGAAACTGGTCCAATTTTTTTTTCTTAGAAAATCAATAACGCTGGGTCAACTTTTTTCATCCAGTGAGATTGGACCTTTCACACGACTGGTTCTGGCCTTCGGGCCACATGGTCGCTCCTCTAGAGTAAATAATAATTGATTTTTTTTTGAAGATTTCTAAAAAAAAAAAAGATGACTTATTTGGATCTATTAGTCTATTAGTCTATTTTCCACGTTAGATGACGTATTGGACAACATCTGTCTTCTATTAGAAAAATGCAAACATGGATCATGTACAGTACATGATTCTGAAACTATTATAGACCAACTCCAATATACGCTCTTTTTTTCTTTGTCTCTTTCTCTCTTACTCGCAAACACACGCGCACACACCGCAGGCGCGTGCGCACTCTAGATTAAAAAAAAAAAAAAAAAAAAAAAGGGGGCTAGCAGCAATAGCGGCGAGCCAGCAGAATGTGTGGGCTCAGCAGAACACGTCTGACAGATCCCAGTGGTGGACAACACACTCCGCGGAAAGCCAACACTGCTGATGCTACTGCCATATCCATCACTGACACTGGCACACCAAGGTCCCCGCGCTGCACTAAATACCAAACAACCTCCCATCAACTGTGTGTGGGTGTACTGTGTATGTGAGTGTGTGTGAGAGAGAAAAAGGGAGAGAGAGAGTAATAGAATGTGAAGCAGGTCTTAAACAGACAAATATGACCTCAGTCGTGGAACGACAACCACGGCATCGGCCGTACACGCCCCGAAAACTAGACCACCCTGATTGTTATAGGGCACGGTTCAGGAAATTAGACGTGACAGCCAGCGTGCCCCACCCGTCCAATCAGGTAAGAGAAAAGCGCAATGACTAACCGGCGGGGTCAGCAGAATCCCACGACAGACGAGGAGGAGGAGGAGGAGGAGGAGGAGGAGGAGGAATGCCAAACGTCGCGTAGACGTCCTGGAGAAAGATGCTTCCACTGTGTTTGTTGGACAGGTTTTTTTTTTTTTTTTTTGGGGCCCTAGTCCAACGGGGGTCTGGTTCTTGTTTAGCTCCCGTACGTGGGATTAGAACCTAATCAGTTACGAGTGGGGGGTGGAGAGACGGGACGCGCATTCTCACATCGGTTTTTGTTTTCGCAACGTAAATATTAACAGGCCCCGACCTGAATTAAGACAGATGAGATGGATTAAGGAGCATGATTTAGCTTCGTGGACCCCCCCCCCCCCCCCCCCCTCCCCAACCTGCCTCACTTAAACATGGCCCTCTGCAACTGCCGTCGTACATCACTCGGACAGACAACTCCGGCGAATCAACACCCGTTTCCCTACTTGAAAGTTAGGAAACGCGCGGAGGGACTTCTAAGGCCGTCAAGCTTATTAGACAGAGCGGAAGGAAAAGATTCTACCTGACGTATGGATTAATAACCTAAGGCCGCGCCGCCAAACACTGCGAGCCTTTCATACGACAATAGTGATATGTTGTATTTTCTTGACCGCGGGGCCCCCGAAAATGTTTTTATAACTGCTGGAAAAGGATAATAAAGGTCCCGTTTTCTTCCCAGCGTGTCTGCCAAGATAAAGGCTCCGACGGACGCTTGATAGTAAAATCAGACTCTGCTGGCAGGAGGTTAACTCTTCATGCCGGTGCCGACGTGAGATGCGCGGCGGCAGCAGCGAAGTGTGCGCGGGGACACGAGTGGACAGTGTGATAGCATAGCATAGCATGTCTGTGTGTGTGTGTGTGTGTGTGTGTGTGTGTGTGTGTGAGTCTCCCTGGGGAGGAAACGCAGCACCTCTTCAGATGAGAGGCTATGTGTGATTAATTAAAAGGTGTGTGCAGTGCAGAGAGAGAGAGAGACAGGCGCACAAATACAGAGAGAAGATTAAATATTTGCAGAGGTGAAGAATATGAAGGTTATCCTCCCACGATTCATCTTTCATTTATGTTTCAAATCAATACCGGTGGTGGAAACAGCGTGTGGGGATTGCATCACTGTCCCTGTGAGTGGTGTAGTTTGGGACACACACACACACACACACACACATAGACACATACACACACATAGACACATACACACATGACAGCTTTCTGTTAAAAAACGACGCCTGCAACGTGATCCCATTCATTCACTTTTAAAGAGCGCGTGTGTCCACAACTGCAGCGGCCACGCGATACGGCGCTTGTATAAATAACCGGGGCTGCAATTTGCTCAATCAATAGTCTAGGTCACGGGACACCCTCATCAATAATTAACATGACTGCTGGATAGTTCCGTGGTCACATGTCGCGCCCCCTGTTCCTGTGTGTTCACAGGAAACCTTGACCTTGATGAGACCGAATTATGTTTCGAACGGGACTGGCTTGCAGATTCTATGCATAATGCAGAAAATAAATCTAACAACAAACACCTGCACCAAGTTAATAGTGAATTACGCAATTGCGTCAATTACGCAATTCTGGAACATTAAACAGTGCCTCCACTTGTAGCCGTTGTGTGTCGAAATGACAGAACCCTCTGATTCAGATACGTGATTATAGCCTCGTTTTAACCACATACAGGCCTTAATTGGAATATACTGTAGTCATTAGGAAAAACGCGAGCGGGGAATTCCGTTCAACAACACGGCTGGCGTCCGCTTGACCTCGCGGGCCCCCGATCGTTACTCGTAAATTGATTGGCGTCACACACGTGGGAAGTGGGAAAGCACCTCTGCCCTTGACTCCCCTGATTTTTTTTTTGTTTTTTTTTTTTCTTCCGTGCGCTGGCCTGATTCGAAGGTTAATTCTCAGGTCTTCGTTTCTCCCCGTCACGGTCGGCGCACGTAAACATACAGTTCAGGTTTCTAGCTGCGAACAGTACCGGAGCAAAAAAAAAAAAAAAAGACTCTGACCTAACAATTGATTTCCTGTTTCCATACCACCTCCGCCTCTTTTCTTTCTCAAACCGACAAGATCGCAATGACTTTCACTCCCGCTCTCCTCCTCCTCCTCCTCCCCCTCATCCTGCCCTCCTTCTCCGACTTCTTTTCTGTGGCTTTCCCGTCCCTTTTCTTTTCGCTGCATCCTTCTTTCCTTCATTCCAATGGTTCTCTTTGAAATGGAAAAGTTATTTACTTTGACAGTTTAGGCATTTGGCTGCCGTTCTTATCCGGCGCCACTTGCAATGTTTGGCAACAGTAAACATCTCGCCCCCCTACTTTGAAATCCCCTTCTGAGCCAACCAGTAATAAGTTACAGAAATCTGAGGAAAAAAAAAACGTTTTCATGAAACCACGGTACGTTCTGTTGGGCAAATTTTTACACCCTAATAATTATCTCATTAAAGTGGTATGACAAGGCACATAGTTGATTATGAGAATAATGTTGCGTGTTGACAACATAATGGCATGTGATTTCAGCCCAAAAATCAAACACTAACATACAGAACTCATGTGTATGCCAAGGCAATCACCATAACAAGCACGGAAAGAGAGAGAAAAAGAGACTATCAGATCCGTTACGCTGCATTACAATCAATTTGCTGAAACCAATACGTCCCCCTAACCCGATAAAATGAACTCGGTTTTGTCAGAAGTATAAATGAAGGCAATCATCACAATAGATGGGTTGCCTCGGGGCCATTCGCTACATCTTCCATCTCTCTTATGTTTCAATTATTGTCATTTGCCGTGATAATCGCATTGGGGAAATGCTGGAGTTTATTCATCTGGCAGTACTGAGGAGCGTTGTGAGGACTCCATCAACTTTACACGTTAACCGTCCAGCAGCCCAAACCACTGACGTTTCTGTCAAATGTGATGAAAGAGACCAAAGATAATACGCATGATAAGGCTGCAACTAAAAGCTATTCTGGTGATAATCTGTGGATTATCAAAACAATTATTTAATCAAGTTTTGATTCATAAAATGGTGTAAAAGTTAAATCGCTGGTTCCCAAAGCTGAACATGTAACCTATACCAACAGTCAGTCCACCATACAAAGATCATCCGTTTACTATTGTAGAAGACAAAATAAGGAAATAATCAGATTTAAGAAGCTGGAACCAAAGAATTTGGACATTTTCTTCCTTTAAAAAAATGACTCAAACCGATGAATCGATTATCATAATAGTAGTTGCCTAATCGATTAACCATTGCAGCAAAGCAGACTATAACATTTATTATGACTTATGATAGCATCTCTGCATATGAGACCATAGTAGTGTTTTTTATTTTTTTTTTTCCAATATAGTTGTTTCAGGAAAAAAAAAAAAAAAGGAAAAACAATCAGTACAATCAGAAACAACAGGAGAGTTTCAGTACACACTGTGAACAATGAAATGTTATCAGGGGGAATATCTTGTACTCTTACAGTACAATTAGTCCAGTATTGAGTAGAAAATAAATAAATAACAAAGATAAAAAAAGATAAAATTAAGATAAGAAGCAATTTTATCTTATTTTAGGAATAAAATAAAATTATCAAAAAAAAAAAAGTGTTTCAAGATACATCTACTCAATTGTGGGCAATAACAATATATTTCTGTACGGTGAGTTTGTCATGAATACATTTCAAAATGAAAAAGCTTACATGCATGCCGAGAACGGTGAAGGCAAATATACGGTTTTTTTCTATGATTCCAGGTGCATTGCACTTTCTCTGCCTTATTTTAACTAACTTGCAATTGGAAATCAGCCATAAAACCAGCTCCGTATTAGGGAAAAACTAGCTCATCCCGCTTCCACCTAAAAAAAAAAAAAAAAAAAAATGGGCTGCCGGATCAATTTCTTACCCTGATGTTCAGCCTATCATTACCGTGACCCCATAAGCTGCAATTTCAGCCGCCACAGAAGCGAAGCAGTTGCCATCATGGGCTGAGTATAGGGGCCAGATCGGAGTTTGTGATGCTAACTGCAGGCTAAATGGCCTGGAGAAACCCTGCTATTCAAGTCTGTTTATCTATACCCACTCAGAGAGACTCATCTGCAGCCTTGATAGGCTGTGTGTGTGTGTGTGTGCGTGTGCATGTGTATGTGCGTGTTTCTGGGACCAGAATATTAATGATCACACCACAGAAGCACCAGCAGTGTCTGCATGCAAGAGAAAAAAAAGTTAGCGTGTGTAGGTCTAGTGTGTGTGTGTGTGTGTGTGTGTGTTTGCGCGGGCTGAGAGTGTTTCTGCTTTTGTTTGGCTGTGCGCGCGCAAACTGGCACGGCGGCGCTTAATTAAGTGATCGGATCCAAATTTGATTTGCATAATAAAGCGGCCTGATGAGGAGGATAAGAGGAGGGTTGAAGAGGAAGTGGAGGGAAGACAAAGGGGAGGAGGAGGAGGAGGAGGATGTGGGGAGGTGAGGGAGAAGAGGAGGAATTGCAAGGTGAGGAAGGCCCACATTACTGGTATAAACACTCCAAACTGCACGTCATTACTTTAGAAGCAGAACCAAGTAGCATGTGTGTGTGTGTGTATTTGTGTTTGTCCCATTTTTACAGCCAAGCCCCCCAAAAGTTACACAGATTAACCATAATCACTTTTCAAAATTGATCACATTTCATTTCCAGTGGATGAAGAGTATGTTGATGATTAATGTTATGTAATCATCAAACCAGTCATATACTAGTGGAGGGGGGCTGACTGCACTAAATTCTATTTTGAATTATAAAAGCAAAAATTAACCTTATATATTCTAGTCTAACCTTGATGATTAAACAAATAAAAACATGCTGCTATACTGTTTTTTGCTCTTTTCTCTCTTTTTTCTCCACTGTGTAGCATCATGAGCTGCAGGATACATTCAACAGGAACTTTTCCTTACTTTCCTCTAACTAATGTAACATTAACAAATGTAAACCAACTCAGTCTGACTGGGCAGTTGTATTTGACCTAAAATATAAATTATTTTTATAATATATAGCTGTTTAGCCCTTTACAGGCTCTGAAACCCCCCCTGGTTGTTACATTTGTAGTTGCTTATAAATCCAAATAATTCAATAAAAAAAGTAAAAGCAAAAATAAAGCATTTTTTTTAGATTATTTTCTTCTTCTATCTGTTTAAAAAGATTATATTCATAACAAGTTTAAAAAGTCTCAAAAAGGACACCTTCCTCTAAATTTAATGTATGATATATATAAATAGAGTGTGTGTGCGTGTGTAAAGCTGCTGTTATGTGAAGGACAATAAACTGGGGCAAACCAGGGCAAGTACTGAAAGCCACACACACACACACACACACACACACACACACACACACACACAAACGCAGAGGCATGGATCTACTCCCTGCTGTATCCATCAAGGATGCAATAACTGTTTTCTACGCTCTCCATACTCCAGAGATTAGCCGGGTCAGTCAGAAAATCCAGGACAACCAGCGCACCGACAGGAAACACACACAAGTGCGCGTGCACACACACACACACACACACAGATTGGAGTAATGGTAATTTCAATAACATAGATAGGAGACAGGAAATAACACTTGTAAAGTTCTCATTTTTTACAGCTAGGATATGTCCACTTTTCAATCGTCCAATCAAATCCCTTCGAACAGTTTGTCCCGCTTTGTATAAACTCTTCATGCCAGGACAATATTATACCCCGGTGTATACCAGGGGAGTCAAACTCAGTTTAGTTCATGGGCCACATTCAGCATGAGCCGGACCAGTAAAAATGAAAACATGAATAACATCACCACCAAATTTCTCTCCTCCTTTTATGTAAAGAAATATTTGTACATTTATTTAGACTTCAAATTACAAAAGAACAGGAGGAACTATGTAAGAAAAAGGTGCTATTTCAACAATATGTTGGCTCATGGTTGATCACTTTGCTCCATAAACTACAAGAGTTGGATTCGGAGAAGAAAAGAAAAAAAAAAGGACGAGAGAGGGTGAGGGAGGGTAAACAAGCAGACTGGGGACAAACTGAGAAAGATGGAAGGAGGGAGGAGATGAAATCACAGTAAACAAAGATTAGGACATTCCCCGTGATATAATGAGACTAAAGGTCTCCCCAGTCCAACACTAACAAAGAACCTACTTGTCCGGATCCATCACACACTCCGCCGCTGCGTCTTCACAAACCCAACATGCCAGCGCGTGTGTATACATGTGTGTATGCAGCCATTGTGTTTCTTTGTGTGTGTGTGTGTGTGTGTGTGTGTGTGTGTGTGTGTGTGTGTGTGTGTGCAAAGATGAAACTGACCTCTCAATGCACTGACAGTTGCCCACAGACACACACACAAACACACACATGCACATTCCACTGTTGCAATTCCCCCGGAAACACACGCTGCGCAACCCAAGCACCATTTAAACCCATTTTGCTCCCACTCATCCTTTACAGGACCATTGTGTTTTTTTTCAATGCAACTGATAACCAGCCATGTTCAGACCGAACACACATTCACACTGAAACACATTAGCCTCTGTCATCTCGGTGATTTAGAGCTGGATAGACCATTGTACTACAATCCCATGCGGGGACAATAGTAGCCAGCAGCAACCGTGTTGCCATTTCCCGTGCCAATATGGGAAAAACTGAGGGATGCGAAACTCAAACAGACTCGCCATCGCTTTGCCCAGATTACCCTTTTTTTTTCCAAGCACAGGATTTATATTGTTATTCACTGGAACTCCAAAAGTGATGTCATTTTATATATATGTGTGTGTGTAATCTGGTGCATCTACTTTTCTTGTTCTGAATCCCCGCAGTTTAAACTGAGTTAAGTTTATTTTATTTGACATGGACGTCACAAACGCACTGGAGCAGTAACATACAATTACGTGCAGACACCAGATGCACTGGAGTTTTAGTGTTTTGCAGCGAAATGTTAATCTACAACACCTGTCCAAGGGAGCCAATTCAAGAAAAAACAAGTCAAAATAAGAAAAAAAGGGGGAAGAAAAACCATCATCCGTTCACAGAAACATCTGTAGAGTTTGTTTGTTTTCTCTTGGATGATCTACTGGGTTAAATCCAAACCTGAACGGAATTAGATGAAAGTGTCAGAAATGCGTAAGTAGTTGCATAACTACATAAGTATTGTAGCTTGTAACTGGGGGGTGGATGTATATTACTAATGTGAAACCATGTGTTGCGCCCTGTCAGCAGTCTGGATCAGGATTTGACTGAGGAACAGGCCAATGTGCAACGAATGGATATGGACAGCATGTACATTTTGCCCCCTTTTTTTTTGAGAGGGAAAAAAGCAACACCAGGGCAGTTTTATTGACCAGAGCCGGAGAGGACACACTCTCTGCTTTAAGAAAAAAATAGGTCATCCACAATCTACACACACACACACACACACACACGCACTGATGCTGACCCACTTCACTCAATGTGCTCAGTCGGCAAGACTTGTATAATCACATTGATGCACACAAACTCAAACTGCTGCACATAGGATTGTATAATTTGATTTAAAACGTGCTGAATTGTATCAATACGGCCTTTTTTTTTCAATTCAATCTAAAGAGACATTGCAACTCTGGAAAGTGACACTCAGTTGACAGACTCAGATGACAGTTTTTAACAAGACGGTTTCCTACACTGATAAAACACCATTCACATTGCAATATGGATAACCAATGTCTTCTGTCTCACATTCCATGGAACAGTATTTTTTTTTCCAGCCTTTTGTGAATTTCAAAATTTATATGTCTGACTTATATGTTTTAAGTCCAGCTTATTCCTGCATGAGTTGTTATTCAGATGACTCGGCCCCTGCTTGGTTGCTGACAACGAGCCCAGGTTGGTGAGAAGTTAGCCCGCCTGGTGGGAAACTGAGGTAAAGCCCACGAGGGGAGATCATTTTCACAGCTGGAGCACCTGAGGAAGACTGAAGGACGTACATTCAGTATAGGTGTGTGTCAGTATATATATCAGTGCATGGCTGCTGCTATATGCTAAAGAGTCCCCAGGTTCCTTTCACTGCAGACAACATGACATTCTGGCTCGCATACTGCTGCACAATGTTGTTCTCAATGGGATCTGTATCACAGTATCCTATCAGGGAAATGGAACAATTTCAAAAACTGAAGGGATATTTAAGCGGAAAGCCGCTAGGCCTTGGCTTTTCTAGACCTGCCATCATTTATGTATCTGCTCCAATCTTATTTACCATTAAAGACAAAAAGTACAATGGTCCACCATTCCCCCGCTCATGTCTGAATACTTCTTCCCACATGGCTTGCTGCAACTTAGGCTATATTCAGACTGCAGGACTTAATGTTCAATTTGGACTTTTTTTTTTTTAAATTCCGTGACATTTCATTAAAATGTAAAGAAACGCCAGCACATGTACATGTACATGGACATATTTGTTTTAAGGAGGCGATTAAGAAAAAACATTTTTTTCGGCCAATTGTTTTTGCTTTTCTCCAGTTTCCACTTACTTCAGCACATATAAAAAACGTTGCTGTTTGTTGCTCGATGATGACGCGTAGGATGGATAAATGCAACTGGCTGTTCAGACCATGAATATACGGAATGTGGCTCCGCCTCTCAGCAGCACACCATTTTTATTTTCCTAGTTGCCGCTTGTGGTACTGCAACAAAAAATCCCATTCAGACCAAAAAACATTTTTCCCATAGACCGCAATAGTAAAAGAGCAGCCTGTAAAACCAGCTATAACTGCTGTTAATTACTAATCTTTGTATTCTGTATCTTTAAACCATGGACTTTTTACCAGTCAAAAAGTGTTTCTTTTCCATCAAAACAATATGATGATTGACACATTTTCTTACGGTGATCCTTCCTTATTGGATATCGTGTGGACCAGACGGTTGCATTCTGGAGCAGTTGGTTATGGTAACACTGTTGTTCTGCATTTCCAACATCTGGTTTGCGTCTGTTGCTATGGGGAGCAGCGTAAACTATTTGATTCGATCCATATCACTTTTAGTTTCCACTGTCTGAGGTTGAGGCAACTTCTTCGCTGTTGGATGGCGGTGAGTAAAACTTTCTGTGGGTCTGGTCTGTGCTGGATCCATTATGTGTCAGAGCATGCAGGATTATCAATAGAGAACAGTGTTGTGGGCAAAGCTGTTCTCATTCACTGTGTGTACTTATTCTTTGGAGAATTGATACACTCCTGTTTCAAAATGAAACCAAAAGTCTATTAACATAAGGTTTAAAGAAAGCACAAGCAAGAGTAGAGCAACATTTGCGACCACTAACCACACATTTTTACCTTCGCATCAGACGTTTTACCAGACATTTTACTCTCAACTCAGGCATTTTACTGCCATCGCTGTAAATCGGACACTTTTTACTGTCATGCCGTGACATTTTTATCGCGTTTTAACCCAAACCTTTATCTTTCCCTAAACGCTACAAAGTGTTGTTTGTGCTTCAGCCTAACCGGACCGTAACCGCAGTGTCGTCATACATCATAAACGCCATTATAACAAACATAATTAACTGCGATGCTTCTCATATAGATGTTAACGGGCGCCTTGTGTAGCTGCGTCCATAGCAACCACCACAGCAACTATAAAAAGCTGAAATTGTTTTTGGAAAAATGGCTTCTTTTAAATCAAAGTAACTAGACATGTCCTCTGTACAGAGACAAAGCCTTTTTTTGTGCCTAAGTTGGTGTAAGTATATTTCTTGGTAGAAATGGCATGACTGAAGTAAGACAAATAATGGAATAATAATGAATGGGAATGACAAATGCCATCAACATGAACTATTTTCATGTTGCATTACCCAAGAATTTCATGACATCATAATGCTCAGATTCCTATATTCCTGGTACATGCTCCTCTGTCCATTCATATATCAAAGTGGTGGACATTTCACAATGACATTACGCCATACCTCAAAGTGACACACCTTTCTTTACCTCATTAAATCATGCCAAACCAAATATTTTACGTGTTTCTCATTAGGTCTCACCTTGAAAGTGAACATTGCACAATGAATCTTTTTTTTTTTATTTTCTGACAGAGGCGGGAAGGTTAGAATATATTTGTTAAAGGTCTTAGAATTCCTCGGTGTAGCCCATGCCTGAGGTGTCTAATAGGATTCGCCTGCATGCCACAGGGGATCAAATGAGAGGCAATTTGATCACGGTTTCATATAACAAAATAATAATCACATTCACAGCCACCTTGCCAGCCTCCCTTCCACTTGCAGTCTTGTGCTTTCAGACGTAGCCCTATCTCACGCATCCATTTTGTTCTGGACACACAAGCAGCTTTTCATTCGTATTCCTGACCGAGAACCAAATGAACATTTGAGAATAGTAATTTTCTAACTTTATTTCAATACTTATTTTGGACAGCTGCAAACAATACTTTTTATATGGTTGTCATGGAAAATAACTGCTGGATGGAAAGCATTAAGCATGTTACCATGGAGGAAATTTCATTTGGCTGCATATTTGAACTTTGTGACTCCCCTGCAATGTCCACCCACATGGAAGAAATGTTCATTCCCATGACAATTTGCCTAATTCCTACAGGAGGCATGTCTTTCTTAACAAAAAGGGCTTGAAAGTATACTCTACTATTATATTATAAACACATTACCCTTCATAGAGGCTGATTTAATTGAGAGTCCTTGCAGGAGCAATTCTAGGATCACAGGTTTCAGGGTGCTGATTCTCCAGAGACCAGAACAGACCAGATCACTGTTTTCTACATTTTATTACAATGCCAGTATCACACTTTTTGGGAATGTATATAGCGCTCTATAGTAAAGATCAAAAATAACAAAAGAATTGACCTTAGACCCTTTTTTTTTTTTTTTTTGCTTTTCTTTTCAAATGCACAAAGCCCTTTTTCATTCTTCAAGTCTCAATCTATTAACTGCTGAAAATAATTTCAACCAAAACCAAGTACTGTGTATTTTAGACAAGTTTCTAGAATGCATAGTAAAAAAAAATAACATAAATCAAACTAGAATTCAATTGATGTTATTGGATTGCACTTTAGCCTTATAAATCCTTAAGATAAAGGCAAATATTACTTATTTTTTAGACTCTTAGTGGTTAGATTTTTATTTTTTTGTGTCAGAACCCAGAAATGTGAGAAATTTAATTTGGATTACTTTTTTATGTCCAGCACATGAAGAAAGTGTCAATAAAGCTGATAGTCTAAAAACTGCTATACACTAAAAATTAATGGTACCAAGTAAAGTAAAGTAGTACTAGTAAAACAAAAGAAAAAGAAATCTTGAATTTCAGATATAGGATATATAGGATATTTATATAGGATAAATGGACCAGAAATGCGTACCTGCCCTTGTAAGAAAACAATTTTTCACCCTGATCTCCCTTACGAAAATTAACCATGGCTTTACCATGGGAAATACCGTGGTTTTACCATGGTTTTTTGGGTCATGGTTTACCATGGTTTTTTTGTGGTAACCATGGTTATACTATGGTTTTTATGTAGTAACCATGGTTCTACCATGGTTTTTGGAAGTACCATGAACCAACCATAGTAATACTATGGTATCCAAAAACCATGGTAGAACCATGGTTACTACATAAAAACCATAGTATAACCATGGTTACCACAAAAAAACCATGGTTAACCATGGTTACCCAAAAAACCATGGTAAAACCACGGTATTTCCCATGGTAAAGCCATGGTTAATTTTCGTAAGGGCTGACATGATATAGCCTCTGTGATACACACAATATTCTGCCTTTAGGGTCTCATCTCGTGTCAAGTGTTCTGTGAGCGTCCTTCAGGCGTTTTGTTGATGTTGTGACATATATGCGTGCAGACAGAAGCTAAACCCGACTTTCACTCGATAAAACAAGTCACAAAAAAATCAGGGCGTACCCCTGTCTACAATGCGTAGTAATACCGCAGCGGAACGGGGTCTCCTCAGGAAACGTGGACGGTTTGTGTGCGAGGAGATCACGATGGTGAGCTACTCTGGTGTGTGTGAACGTGTGTTCGTCATGTGCAAAATATGTGTGCATGTGTGTGTGTGCAGATGTGAGTGTCTGCGTGCATCCGTTGGAATATGTGCAACCACATATGTGTGTGTGTGGTTGGAATTCGCGGGGCAGGTGTCTCAGCAGTGGTTGGGGCAGAGCGGCGCTAAATCACTCCTCAAATGACACACCTCACTGCGGGGTGCCACACCATGTGTTACTGCAGGGAGAGGAAGAAGGAGAGATCACCGGGGACTGGGTCGAGCGAGAGATAAACCTCTCTATAAATCAGCATCTTGTGATTTAAGTGTACGTTACGCTTGTGTGTGTGTGTGTGTGTGTGTGACAGAGAAAGAGAGGGACAAACAGAGTGGGAATGTATACGTGCACGAACAATGTCCTTGGAAGTGTGTGTTTCCATGTGTTTCTCATTCCTGCCTCTGTGTGTGCATGTGTGTGAGTGTGTACATGTACATGTGTGTGTGTGCATGTGTGTGTGTGTGTGACAGACCAGCGCAGGTGAACTACAGACAGGCCCAGACATCCTGGCACGACCCAAGTGCACATCAAGACTCTCGCCTTACTTCCCCACCCCTCTCTCTCCCCTTACCGTGGCTCCACCTCTACACCTCCCATCATCCTTTGCAGCTTGTACACAATCGTACGGTCACACACACAAGAAGCATAGAACTAATTATGCTAATTGCTGATGCACTTTTTTGCATGTACGTGTGTTTTAGAAAACAAACATATTGCATACATTAGGTCAGCCATAATTCTAATGATTGCATAGTGCACGAAATACCCACACACAAGTGATTGGTTCATACAATGGCGTAAAAAATCGATCACTGTTTGTTCTTTTGTTTTTTGTCCTGACCAACAGTCGACAACCTAAAGATCACCGGTTTGCCATTATAGAAGACTAATAAAACTGAAAAAAAATCAGATTTGAGAAGTTGGAACCAGAGAATTTGGACATTTATTTTTAAACATTATTCAAACCGATTAGTCAATTAGCAAAAAAAGGCTTGTGATTAACGCACTAGTTGGCGACTAATCGGTTGAGCGACTGATCATTGCAGCTCCAGCTATGCTGATTCGTATATGACAGCTGTTTGACATGAGGGACACTTCCTGAGCAATTTAACCAAAGGAAAAGGAAAGCTATCTGTAAATTATACATTTGGCAGGATGGGAACTATGGACCATTGATTAGCTGCGAGTTGTCTCTCTCTCTCTCTCTCTTTCTGTGTCAACTCGTGGTCTGACTGAACTCATCAGAAACTCCTCTTTTTCCCTCCAGTCTCTTCCCTTTTTTCCCTCTGGTGTCTGAACGTTTATGAAGCAGATTCATGAGCCCCCGGATACGCGCAAACGTTTCTGCTTGAGTGAAAAAATGCAAAACGCATTTTCCCCCCTTGACTTTACAACAACCTTTAAAAATTGTGTTCGGGCCAAACACGCACACAGACATATGTACATTAAGTATAACGGCAACCAAATCTGTAAGAAAGTATAAGGGTGCGAAAAATGAAAGTTGAACAAAATATCTAAAGATGAATCACAAGTTTCTTTTTTATTGTTTTTTTTTAATGACTCATGAATTGCATCTAAAAGGCAAAATACGCAAAAATGCAAAACTCCAGATTATCACATCCATGTCTTACCTTTTGCTTAGAAAATGGCTAAGTCATGACTTTCTAAACTTTTATCTCCGTGACTTTGTGTCCTAGGGGTGCGGTGTTGGGGTTCAGACATTCGGTGAAAGTCTGTGTTCAGCAGAAAGAAAAAAAAAAAAAGAAGTGATTCCAGTGTAGCACCCTGCAGAGTGTGTGGAGCCTCAGCTTATTTCAGCAGGAGGGGAGGGGGGGACACAAGTTAAATAACCAGATTCGTCATCCTCCCAAAGCAGCGCTCACAGGTTTTCACCGGAGTTGCTGTTCTGTGCAAATACAATATGCTCGGCTCTGGTTTTTTCCTTCATGCTCGCACACAAACCTCTCACCCGAGCCCACGCTTGTGCTCTCGAGCTCAATTGTCTCTGTGTTAGCGAGCGTCAGACGCACTGCTGTCATTTCCCCAGGAAACAATTCAGACACAGTTGAACACAAAGCTTTCAAGGAGGGTGTCTGTGCCACGTCACCACACACACACACACACACACACAACCGACAAGTCATCAAAAAACACATTACTTTAGGCAGAAGAAAGTAGGATTGTCCTTTTCAAAAGGAAATCAGACACTGGCCGGTGTGTGTCATCCGCAGCTTCCTCCTCAGACCGCAGCCAGTGAGGCTCAACTCAACACTCTGTAAAACCTGCAATGAAACCCGCCCCACCAGCCTCATAAAGCTGCACAGCGTGGGTGTCATGATGTTCATGTGTCCCATGGTGACCTTACTTTTGTCTGCACTGCAAAAAATCAAATCTTAATGAGTGAAAATGTATTGCGTTCAGTACAAATGGACAAATGTTGAGTAAAGTATCTAATTTCATTGGAAGATAGCTATTATTTTTTAATATTTAATATTTTCCTGCAGATTTCTTACTAAACTAACTAAAATGAAAAACTAATTATAATAATAAATAATCTTAATTCTGCCAATGAAGTAGGAGAAATCTACTCAATATTGTAATATAAGTAAAATAAATAAGATATTTTGAGATTTCATTTTTTTCAGTGTCACAGTGTCACAAAATCATCATGAATTGTTAGTGACCATTGACATCGACAACATTGACTCACTGTTTCCTTTATAGATAAACAAAATTACAGACAATTATTGTAAAGCTAAATAAAAGGGTAACAAATTTGAATGAGCCAAATTCTTTCCCAAGATTCTACCATTTGTTTTGAGGCTTTCTGTATGTTTCTAAGGGTCTAATTATACAACAAACACCAGCAAAACCAAATAACTCAACTCCTATCCAAGAAAATTCTGCATAGCTGCATGACTGGTTAGTGTTACTGTAGGTTATTATGGCAAACGCCGCTGTCATTCATCAGCGGGAGGACGTAGACATTAATCACAGGGTTGCTAAAGAATCCCATAAAGAATGGTCTGTCATGGCCCATTTAAGTTCAAAACTCAATTTGAATACTTGTGTGTATTATTTCAGTATTAAGTACCATTATTAAGGAGCCAAGAACAGTATATTTTTGCTCTCCATTTGAGAAATCATTTGCAATTAGCATAATGGTGAAAAATTTGGGGAAAAGAAATACATAGCTTGGAAGGACGCTCTGTTTTTTTTTTTTTTTTTTTTTTTCTCACACACATACATACAATGGTGTGCCCCTTAATATTGGGGCCAGTGACAGGCTGAAAGGCGAGAGTGATGGATGGGCAGGGCTTAATCACCTTTAATCAGCTCCGTCCTTGAATAATGATGAACAGCTCCTTTTTTACACACACAGAATGCAGAGCGAAAGAGAAAGAGAGAGAGAAGCTTTGAGAAAGAAGCCGTGTGTTGCACGGCCTTTGTTGAATTCATAAGTAGAGGCAGATGCCGCCCGCTCGTCCTCTGCTTTCATCCCGTGTGTCCGACCTATTCAACGCGGACAATTCACTCTGTACGAGGCGCCCGCTACTGTTTTCCTCCAAAACTGACAGACGGTGTTCTCGTTGCAAACGAGTAAAAGGTGCTGTTTCGTAACGTGCACGTCACTTCGCCTTAGATACCTCGCTGGAAGCGAAAGACACGGATTGCATGTCACGTTGCCAGACGTCGTGAACGCTAAATCTCTGCTCTCCTCCAGGTGCGAAAAGCAACGCCGGCGATCAAAATAGTTCAATATGCGTGGTTGAGATTTAGGACCATTTTATAGTTTATTGCAATCCAGTGGGTCTTTTCCTTTTTTTCTCATCCTACAAGGTCGTGTGGACATTTTTCATCTTTAGCAGCTATTGAAAATCAAGCACGCCCGAGGGAATCTGAAAAAAAAACCCGTGAGTGTGTAATGAGAGGTAGTGGCCGAGACCAGGAATCCACCTTTTGTCAGACGTGGACAACTGTATAATTTAAAAGAGAAAAGGCTTCTTCTTCTTCTTTTTTTTATCATTTCCAGCATCATGTCCAAATGACCTGGAGGTAGCGTTAGCCCCGGCGCAGGCCTCCTCCTCCTCCTCCTCCTCTTGACCCCTCCCACTCGCCCATCAACAATCCCCGGGGCCTCGGCGTTGGCTGACAGGCAGCTGAAGGGCAACGCTGTCAGGGAGGCCAAAGGCTGGAGCGTGGGGGGCCTGGCAGGGCGGCTGAGCCCTGGGACAATACCGTTACAGTGGGGATGAGGACCGCATGAATGACCTGAGGAAATCATGGGGCGAGCAGGAATGTTCTCCTGCTGGGCGCACACATGGTATTTCGCTCTTGCGAGAATGGGTGATAACCCCCACTCCCTCCACAAGTAACAGCCACCTCCAACAGTCCATCATTAAAAAAAAAAAAAAGGGTGGAGGGTTTTCATTGCAGGCAGATGCATGACTCTGAAACCTTGACAATCCATACAGTCTCTCTCTCTTGGGCTTCTCAACACGTACTTGTTGACCTTGCTCACTATTTAGATGAGTGACTTTCTGTTGCTGTGATAATGTTTTCTTTTTTGTCCATTAAATATTAAATGTACAGTAGGCCTGTGACTCCGTAATTCCGGGATTCAAATGTAATTGCAATTTATATTATAATAATTCAATATTAATTTATTCTGTAATTCAAATATTCATTGCTTTTAATTGTGTGTGAAATTCAGACGTTTTTTCACACCCGGTAACGTTGTGAATCGTGAGCTCATTAGCGAGGCTGTTATTGGTCTTCTGGGCTCCTGTAGTAAGCGGGTGACATTAGTTCCTAAGGTAATTACTATGAAGTGAAATGAGTTCAAAATTTAATACTGTGGCATGGCTTTGGGGTTTCACTGGGGCGGGGAAAGTCATCAGCTATGAAAAAGTTGTTTTTTTCTGTATTAAACACCCTTTCATGGACAGAATATACACATTTTTGATGCATAGATAGAATTTACTGTCATCATTTCATGGTCAAAATATTACTTAGATAGGCAATACAAAAAAAAATCTAATTTCCGATATGATTTTTGAACAAAGCAAGTCCCAACTCTAATGAACAGCAAACTAACAAAAGACGTTAACCATTGTGTAGCAGCTGAAACCATCTGCACAAACTGAACCGCTTCATCTCACACTCCTAATCCTCTATCGCCGTTTCCTCCAATGCTGCCTCAAAAACACACACAGCCGTCTTCCCCTGAGTGCGTTTGACATTGTGAGCACGGCCTCCCATTGAGTGAGACCCTCGAGCGCTGCACAGCCTCATGTGGGCCTACGTTTTTAAGCCCCCCCCTCCCCAGGAGGCAAGAAGCACACGTCGCAACGCCACGGAAAGACTGTTGTGTGTTTGTTATGTGCTCTTCAGCGACTGGCGAGAAGCGCGCGGTTTTCGGGGTTGCTGAACTCTCAAACGCCCCTCGGCGGGACGGACCCGGTGACAGGCGGCAGATTATGGACAGCGATGACACCATCTGTTCGAGAGCGAGCCAAATCCAGAAACGGTGGGTGGGTCGAAACCGTGAAGATCAGCAGACATGTGATTGAGATATAAACGTTATAGGTGAGGACACGAACAAGTATGACGAATGATGTGTTGCCTCACACCCTAAGAATAGTTGGCTATGATGCAACAAGGTGTAACAAGGTGGTGTAACAGGCAACGTAGGATCCAAAGACTGGATCTCTAGCCCCTGTCCATCTTTCTAGACATTCTCTACTATTAACCTTTATATAAACTGCTCTTTCTAACTAAGTATCTAATAGTGTAACTATATAATAATAATTAGTACAACAGGTGTAGTTATTATTATTATATAGTAACAATAACTTATTACTATTAATGCAGACAAATGTTCAACCACATGTCCTATTTCCACATTAAACCTAAAAATGTATGCACAAACACTGAAAAGTGTATTTTTTTAATAATAGGGCCCCTTTAGGTAAGGTAATTCAATGTGCTTTACATAAAACATTAACAACATCAAGATACAATTTAAATACAGTTGATTAAAAACCCTAAAATTTAAAATAAAAAAAATGAGAACAAATTAAGACTTAATTAAAATTAAATAAGCTTAAAAAAGGCTTTATTCACATGCAATAATCAACGTGTGAGGCTCTGCCACGGGTCTGACCTATAAACTCCACATTATAGTGTGGATAGCGTCCCGCTGACAGAACAGCAGGTGGCTAGATTATCATCTTACTTTTCTATATCAATAATCTTAAATCCTCTCTCCTACCCTTCCGTAATGACAAATCAGTGCAGCCGAGCTTAATTTTGACTTGTGATCTGAATTATTATAAGCGGGGGGGAACAAAAAAAAAAAAAAAAAAACATACTGCTTATATGAAAACATTTTGCAATGTTAACCAGATGTTTATGAATAAGGCACAATTAACCGAAAGTGATGTGGTATGCTTCATCCGACTCAACAGGCTTCCTCGTCTTTCCCATGCACTGCGAGCGTCGTGTCGTGCCAGTAGAAGCCTTCTTCTCTTTCCTTATTGTTTTTATAGGCCCATAAATAGTCCGGGCTAAATTAATGAGGCCACAGAGACTTAGATGGAGGACTGAGGGGATAAAGGAATGGAGAGATGAAGGGAGTGATAGATGGCATCATTATACATCTCACTTAACTGAGTCTGTTGGCTTTGGAAGTTGCATGTTTTAGCATGTGCCAATTCCAGTTTCGCCCTGCTTGGATGTGCAAACACACATGCATGTGCACACGCACGCACACAGACACTAAGGGGCTGACAAAACATTTTGAATTGCCACATTCACACAGACTACATCCACCCATCCAAACAGACATGCACGGACATATACTGTATACACAGGCATACGCACGCGTATATGATGAGAAAGACGGTCCAATGAACTCATATTCTTCAAAAACACACATGCTCACACATACTATGATAATTAGCTCAATGCCGGCAATGAGAAATAAACATTGCGCCTATTCTTTCCCCACGTGGGGACAATTTACAGAATATCTCGCCGAAGCCGAGCACACTGGTAATTAACGCTGAATCGCTGTCAGTTAGCTCGCTGAAAGCGGAACTCCGCATTGCTGCATTGTTTTAGGTGAAAGACTTCACACAGCCCATTTTCAGCCAACCAGAATAAGCTAATTGATCACTGAAGCATCCTTGAACCAGCAGGAGAGGTGTGCAGTGAATGCAGAAAGTTAAGATCGAGTAAATACTGTGCAACTAGGATGTAGAGTGCAAAGCTGCACAAAGCTCTGTGCCACTTTCTGCACATATACAAACACAGGGGCATTATTGTGCCTGAATGTGTTCAATGAATGATTATTCATCAACTTGTTCATTTTTTGGGTGAACATACTGTATTTTTCACTTGATGAATGTTAGTGGTAATGTGTCCTTGCACCTGTGAACCAAACGCTCTCACAGTAGAACTTAGTGTAAGAGTGTGCCAGATTTCATTAGAACGTTCCAGGTGAAAACCCAGCTTAAACTAACAATAAACACAGGACATAATATGTAGCTGAAAACCATCTGATCTGGCAGCAGCTGTCACACTAACAAATATGTCATAAAACACAGAGCAACAGCCAGGAGCATGGAGGAAGGCAGCACCACGACGTATGACTATTTAACAGAATTTGGTGGTCAGTACCTACCCATACTACACCTTAAGTATGACAGGCTTTTTTATCATTATTATTTATATATTTGTTTCTAATTTTCATAATTAAGGAGCATTTAAACAACACACACATAGCTTTAATGTTAAAACAATTCCAGTCTCAGGTTTTCCAGACCAAATATTGTACGTTTTTGACAATTTTTGAGCTGTTTAAAAAAATTGCTAAAATTTTAGGGGTGCTAGGAAATGATTTTGGGAGCCATGGAAGCATTTGTGTCTTTGTTAAAAGCAAGAGTAATAGAGTTATGGGCCAGTATAGCGATACATAATAAGATTATAAAAATGCAGAGAAACATAAATGTAGAGAGATGTGTTGTAGGGGAGATTGACAGACCACATAAAAACTTGGTTTCATAATTAAAAGGTGTGTACACCCAGGGAATGTATGGCATTGTAATTATCACCTTATTTGGCTGATAATGGGATGCGGCGCAATCTATCAGCGATCAAGCGGTTGTGTCTCTCGCCGCCACACTTTCTGTCTCTCAACCCCTACATTTCTGCATGTGCGCACGTCGTCCATGTGTCACTCAGTACGACATTAGCATGGTAAGTACATGCAGATGAAAGTCAGTGGCAGTAACCTTTCAGGAGCCATTTACATGTAAATCGATGGGTTAATTGGCTAAAACTCATTAGAGTTGGGGGTCTCATCAATACCATACACACCTCAATTACTTCTGAGCTATCGTCCCACTTAACCACACACACACACACACACACACACAAACACACACACGTCTCCATCTGAAACCTGACATCCACCAGTAATTTATGTTAAAATTATGTTATTTTCCCAACACACTGCAAAAGATGAAATCATATCTGGAAGAAAGAAGAAAACGATCTTCAATTATCTTATCCCATTGACAGCTACAAAAAAAAGAAATTAAGGAAAATATATAATAACATTAAATTGACCAAAATCAAGAAAAAAATAAACAAGATATTAGATATTTTTTTCAAGACAATGGTACTCATGAAATAGACACATTTCACCAAAAAAACTAAACAAAACTAAGTGTAGTTTCATTCTTTTACTCTTGAATTGCTACAACACTAAATACAATACTACTACTACTACTACTATGAATGTATATAGTATGTAGACCACTTCTGATTTTATAAAGTTTTTTTTAAGTTTTATAAGTTTTTCCATATGTTATGCCGGATGATGATATACACTCACTAAAAAGTAATAGAGGTGCTTTCCTGAGAACCTCCCAAAATGAAATTGAGATCATAGGACATCAAAATGTTGAGTGGTTTTCAGTCGGATCAGATAAACGGTCACGCTCATTCAGATTAAACCGAACCGCTTCCCTGCATATGCATCATGGAGTTATCATGTCATCGCGTAGGCGGTTGGTAGAAAGTGTGACACCCAGGTCTCAGTGAAAGGCCAGTAGCCCCGCGCATCAATGCAGCCGCTCCCACCGGCAGCGAGCACAAAAAGTCTGTCAGGGAAATCAGGGGAAGCGGGGCGGGAGTGTGCGCGGCAGCCCGGCATTAATCAGTGAGATTTCTCCGACACGTCCTCCAGGCTTTGCACTTTGGCACCAGGCTCCAGGTGCCCGAAATTGAAAGCTTAATAGCAAAAGACCAGCGGAGCGGAAGAAATGGAAAAAAAAAACTCGTCCGGTTGTAGCGCCATGCGCGGGCCACGCTGCCTTCACCTTGACAAATGCCTGGTGCCCGTCTTTTAAACGGAGGGGAGGGGGGGTGAGAGGAAATGAATCGGGAGGAGGTGGGGAATCTGTGGATGATGAGTACAGTAATCTTGTTGGACACTGCTGCCTGCCATTCCTCTCTGCTCATCCTCACACTCCACTCCTAACCCCCCCAAAATGCATGTTTGTGCATGCATGTGTGTGTGTGTGTGTGAGAGAGAGAGGGGGAGGGAGGAAGAGTATGAATGAGTGTGTGTAATTTGTAAGAAAGGTCAGTGCTCATCTCCACAGTATGGCTGAACCTTTAAAGGTCGGATCCTTTGTCCTGTTATAAGTGATGCTTTGTTCCAGCCTCTGCGAGAGGAGAAATTCAGACAAAGACAGGGAGAGAGAGAGGCCTCAAGTTCGAGAGCGGTAGAATTAAACATTTTTGGCAGCACAAACTCTTGTTGACACACACACACACACACAAGCGGAGCCTTGGTATTGAGACAGTGGTAAAGGGCAACAAAAGTTGCATGCCCCCCCCCTTTTTTTTTACCAGCCATAAGTTCTGTGTGTAACGACACACTATCACAACTTAACACTGCTAACATAATAACTTTATTTCATACTCGTTCATTTTAACCTCACCGTTGAGACCCGGCAGTCTCCAAACAAAACAAACCACATTTACTTGAGCATGCAGCTCCTGGATGGAAATCTGAGGTGTGGGGGGGGTTAGGGGGGCAAAGTTAGGTATGTAAAGTTTTCTTTTGGTCCATTTGTACGGCATAAGTCACCAAGTGCTGCGCAATAAAAGGAGGAATAACAACAGATGTAAAAATGCTAATGCAATAACAGAAATATATCTTTCTTAATAAACGGGCCACGGACACTAACGTGCTTGTAAATGTTGAACGTGCAGTGAAACCAAAGGGAGGGATGAATATGATTAATTGAAAAGCATCTAAACACTGCAAAAACATGACATTTTAACGAGTGATAATGGCTTGATGTAATTTGTATCTCAAGTATCAAGTCAAAAGTTTTGTCATTATATTTATTTAATTTGTAATGTTTTTCTTTAATAGATACAATATAGTTATGAAATAAAATTCTGTTAACTTTATAAGGTGTAGTCATGTAATTACAATGATACTGGCCCTGTATGAAGGGCCCTCAGTTTTAGCTCCTGCTCCTTTAAGGCCCGCCTCCCGAAGAGCCCACTCTGTCCTGATTGGTTGGTCCTGGAAATCTTTTCCCTGCCGACATCCGGCGCTTTGGAGAGGCGAAACGAACCTCGGCGAACAAAGGCTACGGGCTGTGCAGGCGTTTGGTGGGCACGCCCGGACGTCATCGCCGGTGAACGGTTCTTATCTAGATTGCCTGACACGGTCAATGAAGAGGGCACCGAAAAAGATGGGAAAAGACACACACACACACACACACACACACACACACACACACACACACTGCTACAGGCCCTTAAGGTTGTCCGGAGTTGCAGGCTCTATGCTTGGCTGCTCTGGGCATGCTCTGTTGTGTTTGGCATTCAGAGTGCAGGGACAGCTAAAGGCCTGATCACTGAGGCCTGACAGCCTTTAATCAGCACACACACACACACACCTACAGACACACACGCATACACACACACACACACACTGATATGCATACGCAGCAGTATAGCATAGAGTATATCTCCCACGCAAATGAACTGCTCCCCCCTTTTCCGCAGACACATATACATTCGCAATATGCTTAAATGCTAGAGGGAATGTCATTCCACCTGACACCATTTCCAAGTCAACCACCGTGGCTGAAGGCAAAATGTCAGCACTCTGCCTCACACGAGTGGATCCAGAGTATCTGTGCAATAAGTGAGAGCCGGGACCTTTTTCTTTTCCTTTATCCTCATCGTCTGAGGGAGCGGGAAGAGCCGGGGATGCATGGACTCCGAGTCTATGGATCATTCTGAGAAGACAGGACCGTCCCAGACCTCGGTGACATTTCAGAAGAGGCACAAGCTTGGAAAAAAGTTGTCTTGAGATGGTGTATTCTGTGTGTGTGTGTGTCTTTCTAACAATACTATAAATGAATGGAGATGTTTTACATTGGATTATTTCATTCATTTGTATCTGAAGATGGCCATAAGTTAATTTATCACATTTTTTAATGTGTGGTGGTTTCACGTGTGGTCTGAGATCTTAACCAGGCAAAAACTCTCCTAACTTCAGCACATTATGGAACACACAGTTACCGTGTGTCTTTTTTTAGTTTTTTTGCTGTTGTTTTTCACTAACATTCAGACTCTATGGATCTTTTGTGGCTTTCGCTGTTTTTACCATGACATTCTGCTATAGATGCCGTGACCAACTGGTTCTCATGACTCAAACATATGTAAACTCCAGGCAAAGCAGATGTTTTCCACCTCATTCAAGTCCAGATCTGTCCTATTTCTTAATATAATATACAATAAATATCTCAAACAGGAGGAGGCTCAGTGAATTTGTGTTGCTACATACCACAGGATCCTCAGCTGTACTGTGCATGGAAAGTGTAATTGAAATGCATCTGTGTGTGTGTGTGTGTGTGTGTTCGTGTGTGTGCGTGTGTGTCAGTGAGAAGCGGTTTCTGCAGTGGTAAGCACCTTGTCTTCTTTCTCACCTCTACTCACTTCTAGTTCACTAATGACCCGTATATATTGACAGACATGCCTCTTACACTTATGTCCTGTCATTCTCTTTCTCTATACTTTCCTTTACACACACACACACACACACACACACACACACAGACACACACATACACAGATGTGGGGGTATATCCCAGAGGATCTCTGAAGCCTCGCTTTCTGCAGACCTGATTAAGATGGAAGACACAAAACCATAAAAAAAAGCCCCACCAAGGTTATCATTGCAAGGTCAGCAACACACAAGCAGACACAGGTATGGAAAAAAAAATAAATAAATACATCAAAAAAAATTCCCATGGCAGCCAAGGGTAAACCAAGGATCACTGGATTCAAATTTTGTACTCAGCCCTTTTTTGTTCAAGGTTCCTGAAGTATGCATGGTACTGTATATATTGATGCAAAGATGTGGGTAAATATTGCTTTTGCACAGGGAACATAAAAAAACAACTAAATGAATAAAAAATGAGAGTTAAAATATGCACACAGGTCAGGAAGGGTTGGTCACCAAAATACAATGAAATAAGGCTGAGGTAGTCTGTGCTCTGGTCAATACAAATAATAGATAATCGAATGATGGATAAGTCAGAGTGTGTAAAGGTTGGTGTGGTTGGAGGTGAAGCAATATGACACAAGCGCTGTGTTTTATTTGTAATGAGAAATATTGACAGAAACACAAATGCAGGAGATTACTAATAAAAAATCCAACCAGAACATTTTATAGTAATAAGGTGCAGCAAATGTTCAGATAACATTTTAGGAGAAGTGAGACTTCTGCAGCAGCATAGTTATATGATATATATGACATAGTTGTCATTAGACTAATTTTTACATATGTTAACAGGTTAAGACCACCCTGCAAAATGTCCTGAAGGTGTTGCCAGGCTACGTTTAAACAGAAATTTCCACTGTTTGAATGAGAAATCTGCAGCAACACAGTCGACACAGATCAGCCGGCAGCTTGAAGACTGAAGGCGTTTAACTGGCCTTGCATGTTTTTTACAAACGGAATGACACCAAACACATCGAGGCCGTGCCACGAGACAATGCTGTTGACAAGCCTCCACGCCTGCCTACAGGGCCCGTTCAGAAAGCCAGACTGTGTCTGCGGTTCGATAAAGGAGCTGAGGGCACTTCAACGTCTTCAGTACCAAGGACAGCAGACGCTACAGCACACAAGGTGGGTTATTGATTTATAATTAAAGTTTATTAACTTTATGAGCAAGAATTATAAATAAGGACACATTAGAGTGCACTTGTTTCATAAAAATCTCATTACATTACCAAAATTAGTAGTATTATGAATATATACGATCTAAAACCATGTAATTTGCCTTTTGGCTCTATAGTATATTGAAAGAGGGCATTAGATTAATGCACAAGGACAGAGCATTGTAAAGAGAGATATTGATAATAAAATGGGTTTATTGCTCCCATATTTTATTTTTTTTTTATTTTAATTACTTTTTGATTATAAGAAGGTCTTGGTGCTCAATAATACTGTCCCATGCTTTAAAATGCTCAGTTCACAGTGTGACTTGTGTGAAGTTGTTATGTCATAACTGTACAGTTGAACACCCGCCCCCTCTCTATTCACAGGCATTTAAAACAGCCAATCAGAGGAGACCCTCATTAATATTAACGGCACAGAAAACACCAAAACACAACGGGCGTCCTGCTCAAGAAGTGTTTTCAGAGGGCGTCTGCGGGCCCAGTGACAGCTCACTCTCTTCCTCTCTTGCCCCCCCCCCTTCTCCTCCCTCTTCCTACTCCTACTCACCCCCCCCCCTCATCCATCAGGAGTGATGGAGCGACTTTTCCCGCTCTGCTCCGGAATTTCCCTCCCCCCCCTCTGCCGCATTACGTGTGTATCCAAACATCCGCCGCGTCCTTCGGAGAAAAAAAAAATGAACAGGGAAGTTAACCGCTTTGTCTGTCCCTCTGTCCTTGTCCGCCTACCGGCACACACACACACACACACACACACACACACACACTCCCACAGTGATCATTCTTTAGCGTTAAGCCACAGTCATCACACATTACAAATGTGGATGGTACAGATACACACTTAAATATAAATGAAATGTTGCACACAAAAAACTACATAACTCTTCATAGTAAACACACACACACACACACACACACAAACACACACAAAGACTCACCACTGTGAAGTAGTCCTGTCAACTGGTAGGGGCCTCTCCAACAAATAAACACCCTATCTATCCATCCCTCCATTTCTGTTTTTAGGCCCGGTTGTGTGTGTGTTTGTGTCTTTCTCTGTGTGTATATGTGTGTGTGTGTGTATTTGTCTGTGTGTGTGTGTGTGTGTTAAGTTGAATTCCTGAGCCTGTGGTTACCAACAGCTTTGAAGTCCCAAACAGCACCAGGGCCCCAGGGTGACAGGCTTACCCATCGCCCCCCAGCCTGCAGTGGAAGGCCCATAAAGAGAAAAGCAAACAGGCAATAATACCCCGATAGAACAAACCTTTGCTGCGTCCCCGGCTACAGACTCCTCCTTTTGCCCTGCACGCCAGACACACACACACACACATGCACATGGGCATGGAATCTGTGTATTATTGTATTATGAGCGCATGCAGAGATCAAGAAGTAGACTGAGAGGGAGAGATTGAGACACAGTCAGGCGTGCGCGCTCGTGCAGTCCTTCAGTCTGCATGTAGGACAATGGATGAGCGTATTCATATATGTCATACAGAATTATTCCTTCGTGAGTTGCATGTATTGCTGCTTTTTATGACTACAGTGGAACCGTTTCAGAATTCTATACAAACCGTCCAAAAAGTTGATTTCACAGCTGTGTTTCTTGAAATTTGTGATGCATTTTTGCAAGTTTTTTTTTCAGTAAAACTGCAAGGTCTGGAAAAAATTGAGGGGAGAAAAAATGTAATTTTAGCTAAAAAAACTTTTCCCTTATTTTTCCATAAAATATAAGTAAAGTGGTTTGCATGTTTCTCTTGTACTTTTTTTCTTCTTGTATTGTTTTATTACATTTATTTATTTTTTCCAAATGTGCGAGGTGATCACGTGTACTGAAATGGGCAAAAAAGTCTGAGTGGGAAAAAATATGATACTCGCTAAATAGCCAAAAACGTTTTTCATCTGAATGCGTGTGGCAATGGCCTCCCATGTATTGTAAATCTCATCCTTTCCTGTTGTCTTGCCGAGATCACAGCTCCCGTATCGCTCCCACCCCAGGTAATCATGCACTATTTTACATTTAGATTGCATGCATTTTTGCCTTTTTGATAGAGAATTTGGAAAAATTGCAAGTCCCCACACATATTTATGTAAAGTTTGTTAAAATTTGCATTGATCATTGTGATTGCAAAATCCCAATAAGCTCATCATCATCTCTCTGTCTCTCTGTCTGTCACGTCCCCTCTTTACCTCCCTCCAGATTCAGTCAGATTTCCCTCCTGACTGCTGTGGAGTGGCAGTATTTTTGCTGCAGGCTACTCAGCATGCTTTAATTAGTTCTTTTTTTAACTTCTTTTTTTTTTTTTTTTTTTTTTTTAATTACGGTTATGGGAGACCCTGAAAAGATCAAACTGTTAACTGAGGGGCACAAAATAAGGACATACCTAAAAAAACAAACAATCAAGCAATTTGATCCTTCTACCTGTATGTGCATGGATTCCCTTCCTGTTGAGAGTCAAATAAAATACATATGAATAGTTCTTGAAATCTGTTGCTGAACTATTACATTTGTACATTTTTGACACTTAAATAAATGGATATACAGTGAAAAAAAGTGGTTTAAAGTTGCTCATGACTTCATCTATGTTTCTTCCATTAACTTTCTCACTTGCTACTTGTTTGGAAAGAACTTGGATTTTACTCATTTTGATTTGATAAGCATATGTCTCATAGTATGTTGGAATGGGTCAATGATTTGGGGTAAAAAAAAAAAAACTGTGTATTTCTACGCTAAGCAAATTTTGTACAATCCAGTTAGCATCATGATTCAAGCCCTTCTCTAACTGGAGCACTCAATCCAGGCTTTGTCCTTTCTTCCAAAGCCTCTCGTTTCTTTTCTCGGCTCCAAAACGGTTAAATTCCAGGCAGCACACAGCCAAAAGGCTGCAGCAGAGAAAGCCTCCACGCTAAGCTAAAGTGACAAGAGAGGAGGAGACTGATGCAATGGAACACCAGTGTTAGAACAGAGCCATGTAGCCTACAGTATAACACTTCATCCACCCGAAGAAACGCACACAAACACACACACACCAGACAGAATGAACTGAGGTGAATGCCTGGATTGTTTTTCCTGAAAATGCATGTGGCGGATGTATATTTGTAACATATATTCCTAACCAAAAAGTGCATAAGTCCTTCTCAACAAGGAACTTGAACGTTTCACAGTAACAGGCTTTATGTTATACTGAGTGAGGCTGGAGCTCCCACCGTGTGTACTGTGTGTGTGTGTGTGTGTGTGTTTACAGCTATGATGTGTGACTGCTGGAAAAAAAAAATAGGGGTGAAAAAATGGCTCAGTTGACCCTGTGAACGGGATAAATAAAAGTCACAACACACATATATACGCACACATGCAGACAAACGCTTCGGTGACAACAAGAAGAAAATGCTGGATTAGAAATTCTGTCATAGCATTTTAGAGTATGTGGTTGCATTTGGTGTGTGTGTGTGTGTGTGTGTGTGTGTGTGTGTGTGTGTTGTACTGAACTGTTCTTGTGGAGAGCCTGACCAGTTATATAATGGCCCACACAAACAAACAGAGTACTTCTAAGGGACCAGAAGAAAGCCAATAGCTCAGCCTCAGCAGCCTGGCACAATATATATATTTATATATATATATATATATATATATATATATATATATATATATACACAATATGTGTGATGAGAAATAAATAAGTAAAAAGGGAAATGTCATCCCTATGGGACTAATGCAGCTACAGAAATATTACAATGAGTTTAAACTGAAATAATAATAATTAATTAATAGCAAATAAAAAATTAATAATATGTTAAAGCTACAGATTGTTGATCCTTGGGATTTCTGATGATTTGATGAAGTGTGTGTAGCTAGAGAATGAGTGAGAACAGCAACAAACAAGTATTCTGATTTACCTTACTGTCAACTTTAAACTGTCATCTATGGCTAAATGTGCCATTAGCTGTTACATGACCATTATAGTCGTGTCCTAAATGTTTTGCCTTTCATTATGATTTCATAAGCTTACTATTTTTTGACAGTAAGGTCTGCTGTGCCATGTTTATGACATGTTTAAGTCAACTTGTCATAACAAAGACATGTCAAACAATGTCAACTTTGCAGCAAAATTGACATCATTTTCCCAATGACACATAACGACAGCTGCCATAAGCCTTCGTTAATGTTCATGACAGGTGTCATGTCATGATTATGACAGTGTTATGACTTATGTCCTATCAACCCCCATTCAAGTAAAGTGCTACTTCGTTTTTTTTTTGTTTTTTTGTTTTTTTATCCAGGCCAACAGTCCACAACCCAAAGATCAGTTTACTATTACAGAAGACTAGAGCTAGAACCAGAAAATATTCAGATTTGAGGAGCTGGAAGCAGAGAATTTGGACATTTTCATCTTAAAAATGACTCAAATTGATTAATCAATTCTCAAAGTAGCTTGCGAACAATGTTAATCAACTAATGACTCCAGCTCCAAATGGCGACACCACTATCTGAAACCATATTTAGTAGAGTCTTGCTTAAAAAAAAGTGAAATAAAATAAAGCTTCAGTGTTTCATCGGTAAAACTGAGTTATGTTACAAATTTTATTAAAGATATATAATGTAGGTCCAGCATCTTTTCTTGAAGGGGCGGCAGCTAAATAACTTGTAACTCAACCTAAATAATAATATTTTCTTTCTAAGAAGCGCTTTCTTTTTCTTCATCCACCTATCATAATGCTCAGTGAGTAACCTGAGGAAGACTAACAGCTCATGCAGTATGTGTGTCCCTGTGTCTGTGTATGGGGATTTACTGTATACTGTGTAATTGTGATAAGCATTATGGTGCTAGCAAGTTTAAGGATTGTGTGTCTTGATAAATCCAGCAAGAATGTAAACCTGGGTCTCCTCAACGTGCAACAGAACAGCTGCTTGCATTTGCAACATGCACGCGCGTGCACGCACACACACACACTCCACGCACAGACATCCGTTTGCTGTTTTAGGATCAAATTAGGGTTGCAGGAATTTCACACTGATGGTAGATAGGAGCTAGTTCACCTGCTCCAGTCTGTTCTAATGACAGATGAAAGACTTGACTTTAGCTAGATTAGATCTGGCCTCACATTCTCCGAGGAAAGGCTGAAGTCTGTTCACAAAACACGCCGTAATCCAGGACGATGACTGACACATCCATTCACATCGTACAGTCTGACGAAAGAGGAAAAAAAAAAAAAAGCAGTTCCTCACTGACAAAAGATCCAATGACATCTCCCGCCGTAATAAGGCTGATGAAATATCGAAATACGTTCACAACAATATAGGCTGCATCCAGTGAAACGTGTCACGATACATATGCATCGCAGCCATCAGCCACACACACACGCACACACACACAGGAACACACACACTCTTGCATGTAGCTCATGCGCGATGTCCCATTTCCACAGCCACAGACACGATGTGTGTGTTCCACTGAAAAAACATCCTTACTTTTACAAATATTCCTCTTTCTATAAACTAATATTAGTCTAATATCAGAGCGTACTCTATTAGGCCATTGAACACATTTTGGAGTCTGTATAAGCAGAGACATCTTGGGACTTTAAGTGGAAAGTGTTGTATCGAAGCATCTTGTCAAAGAAAATAAAGCATTAAATATTCAGTTGGGTCCATTTTTTGTTTGCGTAGCTCCAAGGGCAAAGCCAACAGCTCTCAATCCAAACCCCTCGCTCTTTCTCATCATAAATCTGTAGTTTAAGCGTCTCTGCATGAGAGAATGGATGTTTAATGACTTCATTATTCACTTGTGATCTTGGTGAACTTGAATCCGTTTGGCGTGAGCTCCATGAAGAGGCTTTGATCAGTGATATATTAATATATAACAGATATATAACACATCCAAATATATGTGTTTGTAGCGATGGTGAGCATGTGAATATGTTGCTTGGACATCTGTTTCTATCTGTTTTTTAGCTGTAGAAACCTTCCCCGCTATCTACCCTAACCCCATGCACTCATCCGTCTGTTAACACAGAGGGCCTGGAGAGCGCGCTACGCTTCCCTCCGCCACCGCCACCCCGGCCCCCACCCCCCGACGGCTGCACGCGGGGGGCTGTGGGGGCCTGTTGGTGCAGCTGTCCCACTCCGGAGTAACATAAGACCTTATTAGAGTCCATTAGACCTCTCTGAAACTAATAAGAGATTGTCAAATACATCCAAACACTCACACAATTCACAGAGGGGACAGGAAGCGAAAAGGAGGGCGGCTGGGTGTGAGTGGGGTGTGTGTCAGGGGGGTGGGGGGGGGGCTCATGGGTGCAGATCCTGGGAGGGACAGGAGAAGAGAGAGTATCCCCCCCGCCTTCTGAAAAAGTTTTGCCCCGTATATGAATTATTTCTAAATAATTTAATATTTACACAGCAAGAAATGGCATCCTAAGTGAAAATATCTTGCACTATTATTATTATTATTATTATTATTATTATTATATTCTAATATTGCTGATGTTGTTATTATTTTACTAATAAAAATAGTGAAATATTGATACCGAAACTCGAAATAAGGGCATTCATCTGTCAGTGAAATAAGATATACTCATGATATACTCAAAACACAAAAACAACATATTTTTCCCTGACCTGACCTATTTTTTTGCAGTGCATTTAATAGAAGCCTTTGAAATAATGAACACACACACTTTTTGAGGCTTTTGTGTGTGCTGAATCCTGCATCCTATAGTCTGGCGGCTACTGAACCTACAACCTACCAACTAAAGCCACAGATGGCCCTGCTGCTAGTAAATGAACTAGCGATTTCAGCTCCTTATAAGAAGTAAATGTGTATAGTGATGGCCTAAAAATGGAGCTATGTCTGTGTCTTACAGCATAATATCCAATGTTGGTGAGACCGACAGTCCCGGACTCTAAAAGCGACGTATCGGTGTTTGCGTTGCGTACACTGCAGGTTTTGGTCTGACAGCTGCGAGTATCTCCTCTCATTCGGATGAGGAGACGCTACGGCCAGGGGGCCACCCTTCCCCTGGCCCCGCCAGCAGGGGCGTGACCTGGGAGCCCGCCTTTGATCTTTAATTAACATCGAGCACGGCTCTGGAGACGAGTGAGCTGATGAACATGGGAGCATTTGGGACCAGCTACAATAACCAGGCCTGAGACCGAATTTGTCAGACTTTTTTTTTTCCTTTTAACTAACTTTAAAATAAGCGGCAGCCACATTGTACAGGCGGCTGCATCTGGTTTCTTAAGAAGAGTGGAGAGCTCATGCACTGCTAAACACGTGCACTAAAAAAAGTGAAATAATAAAATGTGAAATGATTGTGTTTTTGGTACAATACTGAGTAGAGTTAACTCATTTTAATGGCTGATAATTTAGTTCTTTTTAGCTTAACTTATTTCAAGTTTACTCGTTTTTTTATGCTGAATGATGAAACAAACATGTAAAAAAAAACTCAAATGAGATCCGTCTAGATACTACATACATTACTACTAACAAAGCTACATATTGTTTTCGGAAATTGTGCACTGAAAACAATTAAAAATATATTGTTTTCATACAATTAGTCCAGTATGGAGTAGAATTATATTGAAATATCTTATTGAAATATCCTGATCTATTGGCAGTAATATTACATTGGTTTACGTTTAATGTTGTCTTTTTAGCTGATAATATGGACTTTCTAATTTCAAATGATATACTTGTTAACGTTTTATCTACAATTCTTTGGAAACTTGATATGGAATAAGGTAATTTAAGATAATTCTATGCAATATTGGACTAATTCCAGTAATATAAATATTCGTTTATTATTGATATTATTATTTTTCACAGTGTGTAGCTTCTGTCCAATGTTGGCCATTGCAAACCGTTTTCTCTAGGGAGAAGACAAGAAAAAGCATGAACCAGTGTTGCGTTTAGTATTCATATCACATCTACTGCTATTTTAATTATTATACACATAAGTATACACAAGCAAAATTATGAAACCCTGATAGAGCAACTCCAATGGACAAGCTGCGGACTCATAACAACCTTGTTGTGGAGAAACACTGATGAAGTACGGCAACTGTAATTGATGAAAACCACAGTAGCCACATACTGGAAGTTTAGCGCATGTGTTCCAGTTATTTTATGCAACCCTCTATAATGAAAATGCTCATAAAACCCTTTTTTCTCCTACACCTGAAGTAAAAAAAAAAAAAAAAAGACAAGCATATACGATTCATTACACTGTGAATTTTAAACAGATTAATGTCTTGTGAGCCGAGGTGAAAGGCCCATTATGCTGTTTAACCTATGAACCCGCTGGCTGCTTGTTCCCAAGGGGGAGGTAAAAGTTGCCATAGGGGCATCCTTAACTAAATCTTTTTTTTTTTGTTGACAAAGTAGTTTAGCAGAAATGAACTGAAAATGATGTGAAAGAGGAACAAGGACACCACAAGACAATCACAATATGCTGGTGAAATTCCAAACCAAGTCTCCAGAGAAAAATGTTGACATTGTATGTTTCTGCCGATACGTGCATATTTTTGACAAATACTGTTTTATGGTTTATTGACGCTGTGGTTAAAGTGTGGTTGATTTAGGCCAAAGAAAATATCTGAAAAGATCATGATTTCAGTTAAAATGACCAACGCTTCTGGTAAAAGGTCCATGAGGATGAACGCAACGTGAGGGTCCGTTTGAGAGTGGTTTCGAACAGGCATCCCATGCAACAGTCCAAGAAACAAAGCATATACCCTCCTCCCCCTGCTAAGAAAACTCAAACTTTAAGTGGAATGTCGTCACCACCTCACAATCGTTGACATACAGCGTAGCCGTGGTTTGCAGAAACTTAGGCTGTCATCATTTCCCTCCAGAGACACGGCTGGGAAATTCTCAGGAAGTGGAGATTTTGCATGAGTGGCGCGTTATTCCACGGATCTGACACAATCCAGTAGCACCAGGAGCCGAACCATCATCAAACGGCCGCAATCATTGCATCATTTTGATTCTGCCCAACAATTGGCTGGCGACGACTCAGCAAAACAAGTGTGATGATGGATATGCAGACAAAAAGAACATCAACAGCCAGGCACCCGGGCTTTGAAACTCCGGGGCGACCGCATATTTCTAGGGTGAGATCGAGTGTCTCCAGACTCCCAACAACTGCCCAATCATGACTTCCACCAACACCCGCAACCGTCACCGCAGCTATTTCATTATTCACCGTCCTCTCCGACCGCCTCCTTTCTTCTGCGTTATCATTCCCCTCCTCGCCACCATGGCTCAGATCTTCGCGGGAGCTAATGATGTGACACAGAGCGGCTCACTATTGAACTGCTCGCATGGTTTAAAGACCTGGGTATCGCATCACACACACACACGCTACCACATACTCACAAAGGTTGGGGTGTTTCACATTAGAAGGTTCTGATCTGATAGATATGAAGTGTGAGAGTCTTCACATCAAACAGCATTGCTTTCGCAGCCCTGGTAAACGCTATGTTATATCACTCACAGGATTTCAAACGTGGGGGCGGAAACGAAACGGTTAATCGTTCGGCCTGGAGTTGATGCAAAAGGGAAAAAAAAACGCAAGACAGACAAAATATAAACGACGAGGGAACTGTAAGGAGATCCGTCTTACTTTGGCAGGTGCTGCTCCTCTCCTCGTGGCCCGGGTTACATAGACACTTCCCAATCGGCACCAGCCACTCCCCCTCCGTGCTGCAGTACATTCGCGGCGGCTCCTCCTCCTTGGAGTGATTGACGCACAAGCCCTTGACCTCCACCAGCGACTGGGAGTCCATGGGCACGGTGTCGGGGAAGGATGCCAGATTCTTGACGGTGCGCGGGCACTTCTTGAAGTAAACCCTGACGGAAACCAGCGCCACGCAGGCGCCCACGTCCTGGAACGCCAGGTAGAAGCCCTTCTTGGACATGGAGCCCACCTCGCGCACCTCCGTGTTGAGCTTGAGGATGCGGTCGCCGAGGTCCATCTGGGTGAAGCTCTCGTCGGCGGCGATGGTGTCGATCTTGGAGAACTGGTGCTCCCGGAAGTGGCTGCCCTGGTCGTCGTCCGTCTCCATGTACAGCAGGTTGAAGGTCTCCTTGCAGGTCCCCAGGACCAACGGGATGGAGTTGCAGTCCCTCAGGGTGAACTTCAGCTCCACGTAGACCTTCTGGGCCGACTGGCGGGGGATCCAGTTGGTGCGGAGCCAGTTGTTCTGGCTGTACTCCATCACGTTGCAGACCTGGAAGGTCCTGATGGGGGTGTAGTGCTCATCCACCCCGCTGATCTCCTCCCACTGAAAACCAAAGAAGATGGGAGACAAGGAGAAGGTGTAGGGGAGAGAGAGTGAGAGAGAGAGAGAGAGAGAGACGAGCGAGGAGCAAAGGCAGAGAAGCAAATTCGGGAGGAAAAAAAGGAGGTAGATTAAAGACAGAAAAAAAGGGAGGTCGAGGCAAAGGATGATGGAAGTAACAGACGGAGGAGGAAAGTGGTGGAAAAGATGAGGGAAAAGGTTAAGAAATGAGAAGAGGAAAAAAAGGCAGAGAAGAAAAGAAGCATTTTGAGGAGGAAAAAAAAGACAAGCGAAGAGAGTTTAAGTGGGAAGAATGGAAAGGAGGCATATTCGGAGTCAGAGAAGGAGGAATAAGAGGAAAAGCAGGGGAGGACAGCGGAGAGAGAGAAAATAAAGTTATATCCACCCTTTAAGCATTTACAAATGAATTATTTAGATTAAGTTACACTTGCTGAATACTAAAACATTGCATAAACACTTAAGGGTGAAAAATCACACTACCACATCTCTTATAAATTAGTCAAATTAATTAAAAGCAAACTTGCTGCTTTAGCCAAATTTAATAGATTAGAGCGCTGTGAAAATATCTTGAGAGAAAAAAGCATTTGTGTGACGATGCTAAATTGCTGTTAAATATTAACCATATCTCATAGTATGTTTTTTTTCACCCTTATGCTAACAAGTTAAGGACTTCCAAACTTGTCTGCGTCACAGAGCGGCTGCTGGTAAAAGGAAAACGTGCTGAATCCTTCATGGCATTAAAAAAAAGGCTAGTATAGGAAGTATAAGACAGATGTGAAGTGTAAACCAGGAACAATCGTGTCTCTCTTACATTTTCCCTCCACTGGGAGAAAGCAATGAGAGAGGAGAGGAAAAAAAAGGAAAAAGAAAAGCAGGGTCATTCCTTATTGAATTCAGCACAGCGGGAAAGACTCATTGATTCATGCGCTTTGGCTTCGGCCGGTTCAGGCAAAACAACACTCAATCATGGTCAATGATGAATGGGAAAACACCTTTGAAACACTGGGCTCATTGTGGTTGAAATTACAGTCATTACAACTAACCGGCCCTCAATGGATGTGTTTTTTCCTTCTTTTTTTTTTTTGTGTGTGTGTGTGTGTGGTGAAGTTAAGAATGGCTGTGTGTGTGTGTGTGAATGGGCCACGCTTTCGTCAAGGAGAGGGAGAGACACTTTCTCGGTAAGTGGTAACTGAATTATCGCCGCTTTTCGCGGAAGCATTAAAGGAAACATAAAGCCGGACTCGCGCGTTGCACACACACACACACACACACACACGTAAGGCTCATGTGAAGTGTTTAAAGTCCCGTAGCAGGCGGACGCAGCAGGTGCTTTCAGCCCTTGGACACGGGAATTAATGACGAGCTGAGGGAGTCCAGGTTCTCAATTACAGGAGTGTGTGTGTGTGTGTGTGTGTGTGTGTGTGTGTGTAAAGCATATCTATGAGTGTCTGGCGTTCAAGGAGCTGTCGGGCTTAAGGATGGCCACTTGCTTTTTCAGCTCACGGTAAAGTTAATGAAACACCTCTAGAAGGGAGAGAGAGCTACAAAGGGGGGGGGAGTAGAAGATAAAGCTAAAAAGCAGAGTGACAGGAAGAAGTGGGGGTTTAGAGAGAAAGGAAAACTGAAAAGGGGGAGGGGGGGGGGGGGTTGCAGATCCCATCGATGTTTAGTCTCCTCTGTCATGCTTTCTTTGGTGTCACCTCATTCATCAGCGTAGACCAAGCTCTCCGCGGGTCTAACAATAACAAGGGAAAGTAGACGGGCTGGAGAGCGCCTTAATATACGGAGGCGAAGCTAAACTTAATATTTCACCCAGCGTAAGTCGCCGGGCAGAACGGCTCGGCTCAACGACGTGCTGACACGCAAATGTATTTGATGACAGAACTTAGCGACAGAAAACAGGGCGAAGACAAGACCTGCCACTGTGATTAGTGATTGTGTTGATATTGCGTTTGATAAGCCGGTGCACCGCTTGCTTGGACACATTGTAACGAATGCTTTCTTGTCAATGTACTGTGGTAGTACATGTTTCTGTCAAAGAACAATGTTGTTTTCCTTTTCTTTTTTTTTTTTTTTCCAAGGATGTGAAGGATTTCCAGGATGTGAAGCAGCACATGTCTAATTTTGGAAACGGTTTGTGTTTAACTGTGGAAAATGGAAACATTACATTTGTGTCAACGAAGGTGTAGCTTCCCATCCTTCAAACTTAGAATGTGCGTATTCTACAATGGTGTGTGCAGTTTATCATCACTTTTGGCGCAAACCAGTCTTGTAAAAATAGTTTTTCATTTGTTCACTAATAATTTGATAAAGGCAGAACATATTATACAGACAACAAATTTCCTCTATGATATATGTGGCAAATTAAAAACAGATCTATACAGTAGTTGCTGCTCATTTTCATCCAAAATATGAATTATTCATTATTATAGTACCTGGTAAATCATAGTTTGATTAAATACAAAAGGCACATAATTGGTTGGTTCCATGTTTTTTTTCCACCTCTCTATGATCTACCATCTAAAGAAAACCTCAAGAGGATAAAGCCAATGTAAACTGAGCAGGCTGTGGAAGATCCTTTTCCTGTTTCATTGCTTTAAGAGCTCTTCTGCTCATTGAAAAAAAAGGCGAAAAAAAAGAAGAAGAAGAATGATTGTTATTATTTCCTTGTGTCACGTTTCATTTGCAGAACAAGTGGCCTGAAGGTCAGACATGTATCCGCGCAAATGTGTGTTTTGTGTGTATGAACAATGTTCTTAAACCTACTTGAGGGGTCCAAAGTATGTCAAACACACACATACACATGCACACACACACATGAGGCATTAGGTATCCTATTCCGGGGGAGCATGACTTGGCTTTAGCCTCTGCTAAAGTAAAGAAACCTCCGCAACAATGTGAGGATCCCACTCTGGAGGATAAAATATAATAAACAGAGCTGCACTCCCTTCCTGACTCCAAAAAATATCTTATAGGAATTAACTCCTACATCCTCAAATCATTTCTCTGGGTCAGTTAGCTCAGGCTCGTTTTATCATCCCTTTACTAGCTGAAAGGGGGAAATAGAGGATTTCGATAAACCGTGATCCAGCTGCAGATGCAGAATGCATTCGTCATGAGAGAATGACAATGATGTATAGTGAAGGTAATAACTGCATGGAATTAAATGACACAAGTAGGTGACACACCACTGTTATGAAGGCAACCCGATGGGAGACTTTGAGGTAGTCGGGGAGCAGGTTGTGTCCAGAAGTCAAACAGGCATGCATGAAATCAAGGTAGGATTATAGAAAGAAGCAGAATTTCTCAGTGAGGCTGAAGGTACTTTGCATTTTAAAGATCTCACAGACCCTCTCAATCCCTTTTGGAAATCTTCCATAGCAGGACAGGTGCTTCTCTTGTGAGGATAAAGGTCATCCAGCAAACAGAGAATTTGAAAACGTGCGCCAAATATGTCCAAAATATCTCTCTTTTGAGTTTGCATGTGTGCATTTAAAAGTGTGTAGACGAAGCACGACTCCTAGTTAGCCACATAAGAAGCCATGAATGTCCTTTAGTTACAGAACCAAAGGTTGACAGAAGGAGCTATAGGAGCCACCAGCTGAGGCATCTCCCATTGCGTAGGCACTGTTTGAAGCCAGGATTAAAGAAAATAAATATCTGAAACTAGGGTTAATAACGGGGGTGGGGGGATTAGTAGTGGCCCCTAAAGTGAGCAGGCAACCACTTGTTTCCCTCCAGGGGGGCGTAACTCCTTTAACCTTACCCTCTAATTGATATATAACAACACCGGGACCCTATACGGCATCCCCCTGTGACCTCTGACCCTGACCCCCGGACGGTCACAGCTGGGCCACGCTCTGGTGTGTTCTTGCCCCCCCCTGGTTTCTCTGATCTGTGCTGTAGGTGAAGGAGCTGAGGGGACAGTAAAAGGAGAGAGAGCTGTAACCCGAGCCGCTTGGGGCGCCACAGCCATGGCAACAGGCACGTCTCGCAGTCACCAAGTCAGCACGCCACTTCAAAGACGCACAGGTCAATGGGAGTTAATGGACCAGTATATGGATCAGTGTAACAATTCATTTAGACCATTACGAGCTGTATTTAGGAAGACACAATCTCATTAAGCTATCATCCTGGAGTTCATTCTATAGTGATGTCAGCAAGTTAGTTATTTAAATCATTGAACATATTTTGTGATCACTATATAATAATTTAAATTGGATATTATATATATATATATATGTATATAATATATCATTTACAATATATACACACGCAAAACTAGACCATCAGCAAGTGTGGAGCCGTGCAGGTTGTGCCTTTCGGGTTCCATGGAGAGGTCAGTGTCGCGGGGTCACAGACGCAACAACTGCAGCGTCTCACTCCGGCGGAGTTTCGTCAGCCGCCGTCACCGACGAGAACACACGCTTCGTACCTCCTGCTCCTCCTCCTCCTCCTTCCTCCTGTTTGTGAATAGCTTTGCCTCGCTAATCCTTGCTTATGCTTTGTTCAAGGGCAGATCAACAACAATTGCTGGAAGGATAAACTGCTGACTGTCTATTTCTATTTGTGTGTATGTGTATTTAAACAATGCTGGATAATTTCCTTTTTTTTTTTTCTTTAAGCGGTAAATTAGATCAATTTAGACAAGCTGCTGACAAAGATACTGAACCGCTACTGAGTCTTACATTTTTATTGATTTAGGAATGTTTCATCTACTGTGAGAGGAGATAAGACATAACAAAAAAAAAATGAATTAAATCTATGGAAAGTTCATCATTTTTTTTCCCTGAATGGGAAAATTAACTCATCACCTGAATTGCATGCAGTGCATACGCCGCACCACATTTTAAACCTCATGGTTTTGGTTTAGGCACTAAAAAAACACTTAAGACGTGTTATCAGTTGTGATAATGTTGTGCCACATGTCATTCGAAAGGTCATATTTGGACACTCATTGTGGAAAAACTCCGTTGGGTTGCATAGCTGTCCATCAAGCTAAAGGTGTTCAAACCAACCAATGCTGGACTCAACCTGTCGAGCTGACTCTATGCTTCAATTGGTTTGTGTATGTTGCAAAATGACACATGCATGATGATAAACACGCAAAAAATGATCAGAAACCAGCATGCTATTTGGATGCTATTTCAGTATGTTTGACAAACTTCTGTATGTGATGTCACACTGTTGTGTCCAGTCACGGGGGTTCACCATGAGCCGCTCCAGCAGCCATATCACACTTTATACCTTCTCTGCTTCCTCCTCCACCTCCCTGGTCCCTCGCCTTCCCTGCTAATCCGCGTTTATGGATAGGCTTTTCTCTCTCTCTCTCTCTTTCTGTGGGACAGGGAAGCAATTTATGCTGGTCGGGCAGAATCTGCAGATGGGGTGGCAGTAGTGGGGGCGGGGGGGTTGGTGGCTTTAAGAGCCCTTGGGTGACTAAAGAAGTTGAAACAGCACTCTTGTACACTGAGAAGAAAAATGAAAGGAGGAAAAAAAAAAGCCGTCTGTCTAAAGTGGTGGAAGCGGTCCAACATATTAAGAGCCGTGGCATTATACTGGGATCGCCCCCCCCCCCTTTACCCCCCTCACGCCTCCCACACCACCACCGTCCTTTCCCTCCCAGACCTGAGGATCGGAATGTGAGATTGGCTGGCGTTTTTTCTATAGACGTCAAGCTTCTTCATTGTGATTAAAAAAAATGCTATTATATAAAATTGTCAACACAATTCTGTGGAGTTGGCCTTAAACTGTAAGAAGAAAAAAACTGCACTGCACATACATTTCCTTTGATGTTATATTCAAACTTCTAAAACTTGTTTCTAATCATGCATCAAGGAAATTTATTTAAAAAAAAAAATAACTGTTCTTGGAAATGTTAACAGAAAATTTGGAATTTAGATGAGACTTCAGGTTCCACTTACTTGTGGTAATTATCATCGTTTCTGTGTCTCCGAGCGAAAACTTTACTTTTGCACTTTTTCTTTTTATGCAAGCACAGCAGTGCGCTTTGCATCCTTCCTTCCGCGCTCGTAGGCTGTCGATGAAAAATGGACCTCGCTTTTGTATGCGGCCATTAATTCTATATTTCTTGCATGCACGGCCGGCATCACGGGGGTGTTGGTTTGTGGCTGGAGAATGCTTTCAGAGCACTCAAGAATGTAATCTTTAATAGTCTTTAGTCTTCTCGCAAAGGGCTAAGCTCCTCCCTGGACGCTGCTCGGCAATCAGCCGGCCTCCCAAACAGATAGTATATCTGGATCACACACACACACACACACACACACACACACAGGCTCATCAGTCCAGTCAGCAGTGGCTATGGAGTGAACATCCTGGGGAGGCTAAACTCTTAATTTGTTCTGACCGGAGCACGTTTGTGTCTCAGTAGGCCTCTCCATCAACGTGAATGAGTATGTGTGTGGTGTGTGTGTTTGTGTGTGTGTGTGTGTGTGTGCGCGCGCGGGTAAGGGTTCGGTGCCACATTATGAGAAATCATTTGTGAGCAGCGGTCTCCCAGGGCAGGCTGCTTATCGGAGCAAGTCAGTGGATGACGTGAGTAATTACAGATGATTCACCTTGAGGACTTGATCATCAGCAATATCTCTCCCTCTGTCTCTCTCCTCCTCCCCCCTCTCCCCTCTCTCTGCCTTTCCATCGCTCTTCACCCCCTCGCCGCCTCTCCTTCTTTTTGATCCCCTCCTCCTCCCCCCTCTTCTTCTTCTTCTTCTTCTTCTATCTCTCTCTTCATCCCCATCACCCCAACCAACCCCCCCACACCCGTCTTTGATCCTCTCATCCTCTCTTTCTCTGTGGAGTCATTTCCAGTTAAGAATGACATCGGCTCCCATTCCGGCAGCATTTTTTTTTTTCCTATAGCTTTTTTTTTTGTTACAAACTCTATCATCACATGCTTTGTTTCTTCAGAACTCCTTCAAAGCAAAGAAAAATAATAATAATAATGAATAAATAATGAAAATAACCTGAAATAAAGCAGAGCCCTGTCGCGCATGCTGCACAGCGTCCGACACACATTCCTGTGTCCGCTGCTGGATCAAGTCCTCAATATCGGAATGCGTTTTTCCTACTTGCTCAAAATGTTGAATAACTTCTTTTCCCCCCCTCTATTTTCTCCTTTTTTCAACACGACATCAATCTCTTCCTTGAATATGGTCAGGCAATTGTCCTGTAACCTGCAATTGTTCTCAGATGCAAAATGCATTTTAAACAGCCCACGTTTTTTTTTTTTTTTTTCATCTGTGGTTCAACCTCAAGAAGAAACTCGGAGAGTTCTGGACGCTGGAAGCACATACATGTATATGTCGGAGGGAAACAAGGTTTGGCAGCTCCACGGAACAAATGACTGGATTACCTTAAGCCACTGCCAAGGAGTAATTCTAACACTTAATAAAGGAAAAAACGAGGAAGTGTGTGCATGTGTGTGTGTGTGTGTTTGCGCGTATGTATGTGTTTTGTGTGTGTGTGTGTGTGTGTGTGTGTGTGTGTGTGTGTGTGTGTCAGTGGGGCAGCCCTGAGGCGCAGCAGTCTAACAAGTTGGACAAATAAACATTGAGCAGGAGCCCACTGGAGGGGCTTTGGTTGTGGGGAGCAGCTGATAGATGAGGCTGTGGAGATTTTTTTTTTTTGTTCCCTCAAATGTATGAGACAAAGTTGCTGCAGCATTGCTGCTTAGTTTTATGAATGCTTTGTAAATCTCACATGCCATAATAAACTATATGTAGAGAGTTTGCTATCACAGAATGGTAATGGAATGGAATTAACATGGAATTTAAGAATTTCTTTTTTTTTCAAAATAAATGAATACAAAACACTCTACAAACTTCTGTGATGCAGGTGCAACAGAATAGGGTGGCTCCATATTGTCAATTAAGCACAAATGGATTAAGTGAAATCTCAATAAATGGCGTTACAATGTTGCCATGCAACAGCAGTAAAATGCTATCTGTGTTGTTGTTGCAATGCTCACTAAAAAAGTGGGTAAGCTTATCGTCATCCTCACGCCGACGCTTTTGGTGCCGACAACTTAAAATCCTTTAATGCCTTAATCTTTCCTTAAACACACGTACACTGAATTACACAAAAGCGTAGTACATTTTCCCTTTAAGCATCTTGACCATATGGCAAGCTCCAAATGCTTAACCTTTAGCCTGTGAAACAGAAAACTGACACAAAAAAAAGTCTTGGAAAAAAAAAAAAAAGTGGGTTAATCTGCACTTGGCTCATTGGGTTGAAATGACCCAACGAGAGCCACAGGACATGAAAGGAATCCTGATTTCATGTAGTGTGGGTGCAGCTCGGTGCTCTATAGACTTGTTAGGGTAAGTCGAATATTAATATATATCCATAATAAGATTGACAGAGGCTGCAACTGAAAATCTTTACTAACATTGATGACAACTATTTAGTTTTTATAATGTCCAAAACTTTAATATGAACTCAGTGCATGAGGTGCAGACTACTTACAACATGCAAGACTGGAGAATAATCCACAATGGAATGCAGTGGTGAAGTTAACAACAACATAACACACAATGACAGGCAGTGACCGAGGCAGCTGTGGAGTAGCATCAATAACTTACTGATAGTGTTTGGTTTCACTTTCAGTTTCAGGTGTGCCAGGTTGGCACCTGTAACCATGGTTACCTGTTACTGGTCATGGTTACTTGTTTTACTTAACAGGCCAGGCTATTTCATACCTTAATGACAGAAGCAGGAAAAGGAGCAGGAAATCACCATTTGACTTCAATGTTAACTGGACATTTTGCATATTGAGGTGATTATTTTAACCCTAACCATTATTTTTTTCTAAAATGTGCAGAGTGATTTCGTACCTAATCCCAGGCAGACATTAACCATGGCATTGTCACACCATAAAACATTTTTTTCTTCTTTTTGATAACAGCGGGTGTAAGCAGTGGGTTGATAAGCACCAACTAAGGCGCAACAGGGCCCCACTAAATCATGTCGTAGGGTCTGATAACCACGGATAGCATCCATTCAATGAGCTGATAGCAATAGAAACAGAAAGATGTTTTATTTCCATTTCACGTTGCCAATGCGCGCTGTGTACGGCTGCCATTGTGGAGGAGGGTATAAAGATATATCCTGGCCTAGACCAGAGTTAGTAGTATGACAGCAGGGGGGTTATCTGACTGTTTCTTTTCACGCTAACTTCATGTCTGAGTATGCAGCCTGAGGCTGTTGATAAATCCTGTAAGAGATGTACAGTCTTACATGGGTGTAGGGAAGCGATAGAACTGTCTACCTCAGTAGAAAGCTTAAGTACTTTGTCAGAGGGGGTGGGCCTGTTGTTACTTTTGTAGTTTTTTTTTGCACAGCTGTGACTTTTGTGAAGCGGGAGAGGAAAACCTGCGATTGCATTTATATCAGTCTTGTTTGTTGCATACCTTGGAGCAATCTCAGAGCTATACAACTGTACCTAACTTGTTATAATGGGAATGCATCTGTGTGTAATATACAGCAGTTCCCCAGGTTGGCGAACATCTGACTTATAGACATTCGTAGAACAACCGTTGACTAATGCCCATAAATGTTCATTATAAACAGCCTCTAGGAACCTATTGTGTTAACAGGTTGAGCACCATCTGTACTGGATGCAGTAATAAACTCTGGACATCAAGGAGGTAAAGAACTGGATTTTTATGAACATCTTGTAGATATTACTCATGTAGAATATATATAGCGTATGGGATCAAATTATAATAGGGCATGAATTACCTTTAACTCCCAAAGTATGAGCTGTAGTCACTTTTTGGCAAGAGAAAATGTGTTTATGTGCTGTATTGTCCATTTGAAGGCATTTTAACACCTGGATTGGTTATAACTTTGTGCAGAAAGGAGGGTGAATAATGCACTTTCTACCAGAAATATATACTTATGAATACCCCATATGAAAATAGGGGTAACAAAAATGTTTTTAAGTAGCGTAACAAAGTAATTGTACTTAGTTAGCCTACAACTCTGTCTTTCTGACATTATATACTTTGCATGTTGATATATTGTGCGGCTGTGTCCAATAATTTCAAAAGAGCAAGGAAAACCCAATCTTTTCATTTCATTTTTGATCTTTCTGTTTCACAACTGAACATTGAGCCCACTTTATAAATGACTTTTGGTCCATATCAACCAGTCAGACTCTGGATCCCACAACGAGTCACATTAGTTGATATATCTCCAAGAATGAAAGCATAATCAGGCACGATGTGGGTAAATATAGAGATAGAAGATACTCACCCCATGCGATGGGTAGGATATCCATCCTAACTCCCCTTGGCTCGCTTTGGAGTCTAACAGGTTGACTGTGGTGAGGTGGAGAAAGAGAGAGGGAAAACAAAGGGAACATATGAGTGTCTAGTCCTTGTTAGCCCCAATTAGCCTTTATCTAATCCCACAGGAAGATCACCAACCTCAAGCGCTGATCATGACTCTGTTTACCCAGCTGCCACACACACATACCACACATACCCCATGCTAACCAACAGTAAGGGCTGGCTTTTTTTTTTTTTTTTTTTGCCATCAAAGCAGAAGTTGGCCGGGCACATTGGCTGCAACACGCATACCCTGGGGAGGTATTGAACTTAAAAAAAAAAAAAAAAAAAAAGCAAGGCCAACATTTCAAAAACCGCCAACGAAGAAAGTGTTTATTTTCTTCTTTTTCCACCCATAGCGACTGGACTGTGGCCAGGTAAAAGCAAAAAAAAAAAAAAAAATGCATCAAATCTAAATTAGGACGCAATCACCAGTTTTAGAAGTGGTCACGAATGCGATTGGTCACACCGGTGACAAAATGTGAATCCGTCTATGGACAAGGGGAAGAAAATATAAATATATTTTTATACAATTTTGTGTGTCCTGGTGAGAATTCATTCATGTAACAACAGACAGGAAGCAGTAGGGAGAGAAATCCGTATCTAATAAATCCAATAGATGGAATATGTGTGATGGTGTAAAGGTGAGGCTTTGCGTTCACAGAATGGGTTTCATTTGGAGAACTTGGCTAAAGTCAGCGTCTGCACAAAAAAAAAAAAATAATCAAAATCACTGAGGACAAAAAAAGGCTAAATGCAGGCACATGCACCAAAACCCCTGGATGCTGACACACTGTATAGTAAAAAAATAGAGCAACGAAAATGTTCTATTCTTACACTACGCGGCTGTGGTGTGAATGATCGTCGTCGAACACAACTGTCAGTAAGAGCGTGACATATGGAGTCGGGAATGTGGAGGCAGCCTTCAAGCCCCTCGTCAAGCCAAGCGGCCTCTGCAGTTTGTCACCAGATTGTGTTTGGCAACATGAAAACTAGAGCCGTTCAGTGTTGAGTGTGTTACATTTGAAGTGGCATAGTCGATTATGAAATACAGGCGTTAAAATGTCAATAGGTCACTCAAGTTAAGTCGCATATTCTAAATGCTTTGGACTACTCTGGGAATACTTATAAAAAAAAATCACTCCATTCCTATTTGTCGTTAACACTTGATTTCAGTAGTGACCTTACGAGTGTTCCGAGACAAAAGTTAAGCGAGTCGCAAAAAAAAAAAAAGTCAACAAGGATATCAGACTCATGAAAAAAACAAGCAGTGTGTTTCTGCTCAGAAACACATGTCTAACACAGGTGCTGAAAGCACAAACAGCTGAGCAGCAGAACTCCCTTCATAAAAATACACAATTTAAAACAGGCCTTGTCTGAGGAGTCTGAGTTTCGTCTGAATTTCACAGCAGATGAAACTAAAACAAAGTTTATTGAACTTTCTTGTCTTAGTACCTCTATTCAGAATACCATCAAGTTACGCTGCAACTATAGTGGGAAACAGTTGCTCATAATTTGTATTTTCAATAAGTAGTTGATGAAGTAGTTATTCAAAATAAATGTTCCTTCTGTACAAGTAAAAATATGCATTTATGCAAGTTTTTATTTTATTATGTTTTTTAATAACTTTTTTTATAATAAAGCAAAGAACGAACTTTCTAAAACCGCATTGTTTTCAAAGCCTGTATATACGCGGATATTTATTATTCTACTGCGTTGTATTTATCCTTTGTGCAGCACTTTGGCAAACTTGTTTTTGAATATGTGCCGTATAAATAAAGTGGATTGGATTAGAGTGGATATCCTCAAAATTTATGGGATCAATTCATGTTTACATGTTGCCCTGATTACACACACTCTCTGCGACGTGCGTAAAAATAACAGAGAGGATAAATGATCGGCTAATGTAAATAGTTGGAAGCAATAAAGTCCGTCCGTCCCTGCTTTCTCTTTCTCCTCATCCTGCTGAGAGCAGAGCGGTACACGGCACATGCTCCACACACACACACACACACACACACACACACATGCACACTGTGTACACACATACAGTTTAGCCGTACAGCAGCCAGGCCCTGCAGCTGCAACTCCATTCACCATGAACATATGAGGAATACATCGCCTCATTCAGAGCTTCAGTGAGCAGCACAGTGAGCGTACACATCTCCATACACAGCCAAAGAGGGTTTTAATGGGCATGAGCCTCGGCTTCATTTAGGGACTTCATGGAAGGGACACATTAGATGGGGGGGATATTTAAATTAAAATAAGTCAAATTACCAGTACCAATCACTTTATTTCTTGCAATCTAGTGATTTTTTTCATGCACCAGAATGAATCTGCATCATTCAAGGCTGAAAATGTCTTTATTTATGTAAAGTAAAACGCAACATTCAGCCACCAGATGACAATTGGAAAAACTAAAAAAAACAACTATGCAATATAATGCAGTTTGGCTCTTGTTTTATTTTGCTTCACCTCCACTGATGTTTATGGGTCACGAAGGACTGCTTTAGTGCTGTAGAATCTGTTTAAGTCAAACAGTCAACTGAATTATCAATAGAAAAACGCATTTGCTTCTTTGGGTCAATTTGTGTCACAGGGGTGTCAAACACAAACAACACATTTGGATGACAAATTGACGTACTAAGTTTTCTTTAAAGAAAGTCTCGTTTTTCAGGGATAAATCAACGAATTATATCCACCTTTAATAAATATTATTCAGTGAGTAAATATTTTGAATTGAAATGCTTGACTATGGAAAAACTGCAACATCATATTGGTAATTTTTTTTCCAATGTCATCTCTTCTATTTAAAAAATTTAAGATTAATCAAACATGTTGAATGTTTATAAGGTATCTTTTTTTATGTAAAAAATAAGTAAAACATTTGCAGGTGTTTTCCTGTTTGTCTTTTACTGGTCCAGCCCACTTGTATGTGGCCCATGAATGAATAAATTAAGTTTGACACAAAGGTTGAGATGAACATCATGAAAAAAAAAAAAAAAAAAAAAAAGCCTGTTAGTCTGAGGTTAAGGAAGGAAGATGCAGGCAGGAATGTGCAGGGAGACTCCCAGACCGAAGGCCCTTAGAAAGCTACTAAATTGAGCCTCACCTGAGCTACGGCTATGCTAAGCCACTTGAGTGGCAGTAGACAAATTCCTATTAGGGTCTAATGAAGCTATCTGTTCACGTCAGATAATAGCGGCTCAGCATCCAGGGCCATTGCTTCCAATTTACATTTCTCAACGAGCCGAGCCCACCACTCAAATTGAGCCGAGCGGGGGAATTTGAGAGCAGAAAATTAGACGGCTCTCATATCACATGGAGGAGAATAAAAAAAAAAAAGCTCCCTTGGAGCTTGGTTGGGGAAATCAGCACACACACACACACACACACACAGGCCTATACACACACAAAAAAACACACAGACACACCAAATGATGCCTCCCCCCAATCCAAGAAAGTAGAGGGGTAAACACACATTTGTACCAAGATGTTGCATTCGTACACTTCCATACACAAAATAACAACATTTACACACACACACACACGCATACACTCTTTCAGATGCACACGCAGGCACAAAAAGACACATATAAGTGAACATTTGCTGCCCGACTTTTACTCTAGGCTCTTTCTCACACACACAAACACACATGCACACACACACACACACACACACACATGTACGCAGCCCCTGCCCCATCAGGGAGCGCCTCTAAACGGGGAGTAGTAGGGAGTATTAATAGCAAACTGAGCCAGTCTGTGAAGAAGCAAAACATCACAGGGGTAGAGGGAGGTGAATCAATACGCAACACACACCTGGACCACCGTCACACACTGCGCCACACACACACATGAACCGACCCCCCAGCAAGATGCCACAGGCAACAGCAATACCCAAGTTGATTTATTTTTTTCATCATAAACTCATCATCACAATGCCTGGTGAGGTATATAATGTAAATGAGTACAAATTAAAATGAAAAAAATCGTATTTTAATTAGCCCCCTCTAGTGTTTCCAAGTGGTACCAATCCAATCACATTCCGTTTCTTTTTTTTTTCCTTCTTTCCTCGGAGCCGAGCTCCGGGAAGAAACGATCCCACGCCTGGAAACAAAAGCGTGTTCGCCGGATGAAGACGTGAATTGAACTTGTCACATTTTTATATATTGGATTTGGGAACAAGGCGAGAACACATCGTGTAATAATGTGCTCCGCATAGCAATAGCACGGTTGGAGCGATGCCGTTTTTGACGTTGGAAGGAAACATCAGGAGAAAAATAAAAAATGCAAGTTTGTTCTCCACCGAGGCACGATAGCAAATCTCCAGCCTTCATTTCACGCAAAGATGGCGCCGGTATTCTGCATCCATTACACTGCGCGATCAGCATCTGCTTCCTAAACCCAGGCAGGAAAAGAAAGTTGTCTACTTCCACTTTAAATTTGAGGCCACTTGTGTTGCATGTAGTGACCTACTATCGCTGGAAAATGTTGAAATATTAACATGGAATATCAAAGCAAAGCTCTACAACCTACATATCTAAGTGTCTATGGTCTCATGAAGTAACAGTTAAAGGCAGCGAATGCAGGATTTCCACAAAGAAAAAAAAAAAATTATGGATATGTACTTCCTCTCAATCGTGATTTTATTGAATTGATTCAATAGTGTTTTGATTCATTGTCCAACAAAGCAATTATAAAAGCAGAAAATCCACAGAAACGCACTACTACACACCACCTGGGTCATACGTGGTGAATGGGAGGAAGTAACAGCTGTATCAGTTTCACAGCTGCAATGATTTATTGATCATTTGCCAACTATTACACCAATCACCAACTATTCTGATAATCGATGAATCGATTGGAAGTCATTCTTTTAAAGGAAGAAAATGTCAAATGTCTTTGGTTCCAACTTCTCAAATCAAATTGTTTCCTGGTTTTGTTTAGTCTTCTAATGGGAAACTAATGGGTTAATTGCTTCAACACTGTAGTCGGTACATTAGTCCCAATTAGTCAGAATAGTCATTAATTGCAGCTCTAATCAGTTTGTATTGTTATTTAGAGGAAACCCTGCTTTGGCTTAACTTTTAATGTGAATTCACTCCAGTTTGACAGTGACTGTCCCGGAATTCTGGCAAAACACGATAACTAAGGAACCCGGTGCACGGCGAATGGACGCGGCCGCGGCTTGAATTTGACATATCAGCAAACCTGGAGGACCCAGGTGGGGGTGGGGGGGTAGGCGTGCACGCGTCCTCCTGATATCTCCCCTCCCGGGGTTTTGTCCTTGCAGCAGGCCGTCTCGGTGCAGGCGGAGGCTGGCAGGCTGCAGTGCAGGCAGAGCAGGGCGACTTGTGTCTGTGTTAAAGGGTGAAGTGTTCACCTCCCATTATGAATAATTCAAGTGCAGAGTCGCTCTGTCTGATGTTGCTGCTGCTGCTGCTGCTGCTGCTGCTGCTACTGCCCTACCCCTCTGCCCCCATTCCTCCTCCTTTTTCCTTCCTTCTTTCTGCTGTTTTTACACTTTGAGCACGCCTGCCTATACACTCACATGGCAACAGCACCACACACACACTGTATATAACCAGGGTTATATCTGTCACACACATATCACTGTCTTCATATGTGACTGAGGCCTAGGACACACGCTGTTAAATTGAAGATTGCACTCTCCACCTCCAGCTCAGTGTTTGGGTGACGCATGTATATATAGAGAGGTGGGTGGGGGTGGATGGGGGGGGGGCGTGTAAGCAGATATCCAGCAACCCTGAAAGGTACCATCTCTCACTAACCGTCTCCCAGCGGGACTCCTCTGAGGTCCAACCCCCTCCACCCCCCCCACACACACAGCCCCACGAGGCCTTTGGTCGCTCCAACATCACGACACCATTGCGCAATTTGGCCATTACGCATAGAGTCGCGCACCGTTATCAGGCTTTTTTTTCTTGTTTCCAATCACATCCGATTTTTATTTATTTATTTTAAATTCTAATATGGCAACACGACTCTCAGAGAATTTCTCTTGTTTTTTTTTTTTTTTTTTTTTTTTTTTTTTCCAGCGTCCCTTTAAAGTTGTATACAGCCGAAGATCATTAGAATAAAATGAAAGCCACAGTACTGAATTCTAAAAGAAGAAAAAAAAAAAAAAAAGTTGGTCGAGGCCTGCTGCCGAGATGCGGATGGAAGATTAAAGCAACTCCTAGTTTTTTGGTTTCCTTATTATTTAATGGGAGAGGAAATAGTCCCTAATAAAATAAGTTTCCCGTCATCGTTTAACGTTTGTTTCCCATTAAAGGCATGCATCCATAAATCATTCCTTCCTGTATGACTTGTTATGTCATTTCGCCGAATACTTTTACAACGTGTATAAGCAAGAAAAGGAAAAACGAGGCCGTTCGTGCAGCGGCGGCCTGCGTCCGCGTAAAATAAAAGCAGCCTATAACTATTCAGCATGATGAAAATTAAAAAGAAATGCATGGTCAGACTGATGCTGCTGATTCTGAACGGTCAGTGACATGTTTATCGCTTTTATCGCGACACTATATCTTATTCGCTCCAACATCTCCACTCCGAATGCGCAATTTTACAATTTAGAAGAAAGAAAAGCGCAAACATGAGTTATTATTCTCAGCTTTTCCATAAAGGAGAGGTCTTTATTTGTGTTTTTATCTGCTCTGATCACACTTTCACTAACCTGTCGCTGCAAGCCTCCACACAAACACTCCTCTCGATGTGATAATACTAGAATGGGTTTTGTCTTTGTTTTATAAATCCACATGTTCCATGTGGAGACGCAGCGACTCCACACTGACACTCTCTGGCAGGCCCAGCTGGAAAGTAACGGAGTACATTTACTCCACTTTTGAGTATTCCAGAGAGGGATACAGAACTTTCTGCCCCACTACACCAACCTGACTGTTTTTATACAGATACAGAGATGTGCAGATACAGAGGTTAATATTTTACATACAATTAAATAACTTTACTATTCTGTAAAACGCCGCGTGGATGTGACATGTAAAGAGTTAACTCTAACCCTATTAGTGTTAACTATAACTATAAAATGACTCTTTAAGTGCTACATAACACTGGTAACTTCACTGCGTAAACTATCGCTTTTTTTATTTGCCATTTGTGTGAAAGGTGTCAAATAATACGACGCGGAACTTTTACTTTTTAATTTACCCAAGGTGTCTCAAATTGACTCCAGATTGATAAACCAACACTGTTAAAATGCTCTCACGTGTATTTGGTGATTAAAAACAAGTGGCCTATAATTACTACAATAATACTCAGTACTTTTACATTTAGCTTCTTTAAACGTACTTTTTACTTCCTAAACTGACATGTTCACTTCCAGACTTTTACTCGTTCGGGTCCTATTGTACTTGTGTCCCGCTGCAGGTGAATTTAATTGTCTGCGTACGTTTTTATTATGTTAGAAAAGACTTTTAAAGGTTTCTCTCAAAACCTCAGAGCGACGTTTTAATTCCTACTGCGTTGCACTGTTCAAACTTCTTCTGCCTTTTTCTCTCTCTCTCACACACACACACGCCCACGCTTACACACACACACACACACACACACACACACACACACACACACACACCAGTCGACCACTGTATATTTTGTCAGTGTATTTTATGAGATCTTGTTTCTTTTTTTTCCGAGGCTGGGCAGGGTGTATTTCCTCACCAGAAACTACTTAAATCCGGATTATTAAAAAAGAAAAAGAATATATATATATATAGATAGTAACAGTCCCATAATTTAACTCACTACTCAATCACTTGACCTGTTTTCCTTTTCTTTTACAGAAGCGATTCCCTGATTCCCGATTATGCTTTGGTTTGGCATCAGGTATTTATTTTTATTTCTCACATTGACAATAAGCAGAAAGCAGGATTGGGACGTTTGCCTGAAATAAAATTGTGGCGCACGAAGAAAAAAAAAAAGTTACAGACAATGAGAATAAATCAGCCTTTAAAGGTTCAAACTTTCGAAGGGATTGAATTTGTGAAACACAAGTCCATGTATGAGGGAAAGGAAAAAAATAAAAGTTTAGTTGTTCATTAGTGCGGATCATGAATTTAAATCGAACGTGACAGATCATGGCCAATCCGCGTGTATTCTTAGCGTTCCTATCAGATTAGGAGGAACTCTGAACTTTTAATGTGGCCAAGTGTCCAAAAAAGAAAAACTGTCCAAACAACTCCGTCTTCTGTCCTATTTATTGTTTTTTTTTTATTGTCAGGAGCTACTATTTATGGCTGTTTGCACCTTCACGTGTCTTCACTCCAACATTCAATCACTCGTGGCGTCAGATTAGTTTCAGCAAAACTCAGTTATTAGTCATTCACTTTGTATTACGACTTTAATCCGGATCCAGACGCACATTGGATCATCATCTTAGGGAATATGTATATTCTTATATATATATATATATAAGGATAACGTGACCCAAATATGCACCCACATCTCCTGCTGGGTGCAGTTTTGACCGTTACCAGGCGCAGGGCACATCCAGCACTGACCTCCACTGCAAAAGATGACACCAAAAAAAAAATGACATCTTTAAGATGATTTTTTTTGGGGCAGGGGGTGGGGGGGCATTTGATAAAAGTTAACGCAAACACAGACGAGAGATGCTTTCTGTTGTTTCCAGCGCAGTTCGCCACGCGCTGGGGGGGGGGGGGGACGCGGGTGGATTTCAAAATGTTGCCACATGCTTTAAAAGAGGGAGAGAGAGGAAAAAAAGAGGCGCTGGAGAGAAATGAAGTGAATATAAAATTAATTCTACGAACGCGTCTTCCCTCGCCATACGCACGCACACACACACACACACACTCAGACGGAGAATCCGGAGGATTTTCAAAACACAAGTCTCCAGAACACGTCTCCATATGACGGGACCCGTTCAGCAGTCAATAAGTCAACTGGTTCCACGGGGTTTATGCAGACACACGCCGATCCGCGTGTTTTTACGCGCTGTAGCTTTTGTGCGTAAAAAAAGCTCCGTTTTTTTTTATTCATATTGTTTACCACCGGAGGGTGGTGGATTAAACAGATCACCACGATCCCCCTTTTCTCTCCCCTCTCTCCATCTCTTTCTCTCTTGGAAACACATCCACTGGAGTTTTTTTTTTTCCTCCTTCTTTTTGTTTTAGCCCGGTAACAACTCGTTTTGGATCCATGTCGCCTTCATCCCATTCAAACAACTATTAACCTCCCCCCGTTTTTTTTTATTTTAAAGAGATTATCTGAAATTACGCCTTGTTTGGCAAATTATGTTCAAGTTTTATAATCGACACTCTCACTGTCCGCTTTGGTTCACGTTGTTTTAATTGTAATTTTTTTATTATCGCTCTAAATTAGATAATCCAAATTATAGCGCACAAGCACCGGCAGCGACGTGTGCCGTGCGGCGCACCATTCACACACACACACACACACACACACATATGTACACTTATGCGCACACGCAGGCATTACCACGCACACACACACACACACACACACTCTTACCTTCGTTCGTGGGGTAGACGAGGGCAAACGCGGGCAGAGCGCAGCGCAATAGAAGCGCTAAAAGGAAAAGCAGCGATCGCGGATTGCAATCCATGGCGGCGGATCAGAGGTACATAACTCCATGAAGCCACTGACTGATCTGAGAGCGTCTTCTGCCCACTCCGCTTCCTCTCCCCTCTCTCTCTCTCTCTCTCTTTTCTTTTTTTTCTCCTCCGTCTCTCTCTCTCTCTCCCGTTCGGAGCGGTTTTCCGCTGGGTCCTACAGAGTCTGACAGGCAGCGAGGAGGAGGAAACAAAAAAAAAAACAGCGCGAGTTCACCACAGGTCAGTTTAGATCCTTTACCACCGGGCGTCTCCTCCTCGACGTGAATGACAAACTCGGCCATTCAGCATTTTCTTTTTTTTTTCTTTTTTTTTTTTACAGCCAGGAATCGATCCAAAAGCGATTTGAGTCAGTGTAACGGAGAGAAAGCATTAGAAAACTTTCCCGGAATGAGAACAAATATATATATATATATATATATTTCCCTGCGACCTGCAGCTAATTCAATCATATTTACAGCATATCTCCTTACTTGATTTTTTTTTTTTGAGTTATGCGGTTTGATGATGGACAGGAAATATGTCATATCAACATCAGGCTGCACGTGACCCAATTTAGCTTGTATTCAGTAAATGCAAAAAAAAGGGCTGAAGTCTGTTTTTAATAAAAACGGACTCCAAGCATTTCCAAGGATTTTTTTTTTTTTTATTATTTGGACTTAACCACTTTTAAATTTAGAAATTTGAGCAGCCAACAGGACCGTGGTTTTGTTCAGTGGGGATGAATAGGACAATGTATTTATTATCATGTGACATAATGCAGAGAGCTATTTTTGAATTAGTGAGAGTCAATGGGTAAAAGAAAAAAAAACTTTCCTGAACACTAAACAATTCAAATATAATATGTGTACATACACTGCAAAATAATGAAAAGGTTTTGTTGGTACAATAATGCAATATATTGTAAACAATATTATTCTATCGGCATATCATTTATCTTCTTTATATCTTATTAACCTATAATCCCAAACTGTTTGAAAACTTGGATTTTACATCGATGGCTATACAATATTACCAAATGATTTTTTTTAAGATTTTGTCCTTTTTTGAAAGACCAAAATCAGGTAAAAAATTCAATGGAATGATCCAAATGCATGACATTTAAACTTGTTAAGGTTTCATTTTTTGCAGTGTATATACAGTATATGTGACTTTGTGTGTATACAGCTCTAAAGCCAACCTGCTACTCATAAAAGACCATACATGATTGTTTATAGTGTTTTCCGTGTTATAATGATCTCTGGCTGAATGACAGGGTCGTATTTATCATTGCAGAGGGACGTATAATGAGCTTGTGTTTGGTCGTGCTGTGTGCATTTTTCTCAGAGTGCCATTAGGGGCCCCTGACACCACAATACTTGATCCACACTGAAATGCTGGGGTGGCAGTGTGTAACGTCAGGGTCCCGGCGAGAGACGCCAGCTGCTGCAGTGTGTGTGTGTGTGTGTGTGTGTGTGTGTTGGGGGGGCTGGCTGGAGGTTGGGAAGGCATCTGATGTATGGGAAAAGTTAAAGGACACGGCACCGAACAACGCGGCCACTTAGAGCGGCGGGAGCAGCTCCTGAATCCAAATGACTGGATCGCTTCCTGGACCGAGTCTGCAGGTTTAGGCTCTGAGATCCAAGCCATTTCTGGAGGAAGTGATCTTGCATGAAATGAGTAGCGAGAACTTTTTTTTTTTTTTTGTCATGAAAACCTAATTCCCTGCATCCATTGGAGGAAAAATGTGCTGTGTTTCTTCCCTTTTGTATCATATTTTTGACTTTATAATCTCATGTTCCATCATAGGATTGTTTTATAACATATTAATAACTTATCTCATACTTTTGATTTATTATTTCATAATGTTGCCTTTTTATCTCATACTGTTGACTTTTCATCTTATAAGGTTAACTTTTTAACCTTTGAGTGAACATTTTTCATCATGATTTTTTTCTTTTGTTCTCATAACTTTAACTTTTGCATCCTATTTCTGCCTTTTATCGTACTCTTATCTTCATCACATAGTTAGGTTATCTGTCGATGGGAGATAATTCAAGTTCATTCTGCTCCACGTTGAATTCATTGTACCAAATGGAAAATATTTCCACCTGATAAGATTTCTTCTGCTGTGTGATCTTATTTTAACAGTTGATTATTTTTTTTTCCTTTTAAATGTAATTGCTGCCAAAAGTCACAGCGGCCCATGTGTGACTAATGCTAATGCTATGTTCCCTCTGAATGAACCTAATGAACTTTTATTCATCAGAATGAATAAACAAATGATTGCAAAATAGTTGAAACATAACGAAAAAAGAAATGCAACATCATTTGATTGTTTTTCTTGCTCAGTATGTTATTTAGCTGGCTCGGCATCCAAAGGTCTAAAATCAACTGGAATGTTTATGCAGCGAATTCGCCGTAGATACTTCAGAATAAATGGCATCATTTAACTCTGAAAGATTTATGAGTTCCGGGTTGTCAATGGCTACAATGAAGAATGATGCCAAGAGGTCTCTGGCCACATTATTAAGTGGCTGTGGCATGTGGATTTACAGCAGGTTTGAGATGTGCCAGCCTCCGTCATGCATCATCCTCTACATCCCACTAATTCACTTATTACACACTGGAAAAGATTAATACCAGAGGCCCTACGGCCAACAATCAATCCAGGAGGGGTTAGACTGCTCCAGGCTCGTAGTTTACAAATATGACGTGATGGTTCCAACCGAGAAGTTTCTGAGTGAACCACCGCGTTCACTTCCAGATACGTTCAGGACAGATTGAGAGAATCATACTAGGAATAAACGAGGCACACACGCTCCACACTTTACATGCAGTTTCACTGCAAGATATACAACAGAAAGTAATTATAAGTAAAGAATGAACATTCAAATCAAAGCTGACAACAAACCAATGAGAAATGTGTGAACCAATCCAAGTTATATACATATTATTAAGACAGTTGAGTCATATGTTCATCCCAGTAACAAACTTATAATTTGGGAAAGGTTAGTCTAGAGATTTGAAGAATTAAGTAGAAGCACTTGGAAAGTTGTTTACTATCATGCCATAAACCCAAATTGTATTAGTGACATTTAGATGCTTTATTTTTAATAGAAACTCTAACCCTAAACTGGTGAGAACATTTCTTCTGAATATGTTTATAAGGGAAGTGCACCGTGCAGTCAAACACTTCCAGCAGTGACGGTTACGTTCTGTTGCCAGGGAGGAATTGTCAGTGTGTTTTTAGTCAATAAACCTGCGTGTTATTCCAGACTAATTGTTGAAAATCTGTTTCTGATTGTGGCGAAATTGGAAAAAAATGCGATGGTCCTATCCACTCCAACATTTTTTCCTCCTCCCCCTCCTCCTCCCCCTCTTGAGTGCTTGTCCATTCTTGAACTCCTGCCAGTGGAACAATCTGGTATGAGATGGAGGGGAAGAAATATTGATTCAGAGCCGCTATCGTCGAGCCGTGATCACGTCCCGACGTGGCCGCCGCACTGTTTGCGGCTTTCGACAAAAAAAAGGAAAAAATAAAAGTCCCTTTTTCTTTAAACGGTTACGTGCAAACAAACAAACAAACAAGGGAAAAGTCTGGCTGCGTCCGCCACTCGCTGTCAGTACCTTCTTCCGCCCTGTGATTCTCGGGGCGGCACATTCCTCCATACTCACAGTATACAGAAGGAGAAGAAGCCAGCGGGGCTGCTGGCATGTAACACTATCCCCCCTCACACCACACACACACACACACACACACACACACACACCAAACATCATACCAGGGAAGCTTTCGTACCATGCCAACACCACCACTCGTCGTGCTTTTATTTCCTTACAGCACCAGCAGACTCTGAAGCTCCAGATAACTGCAGCCATAGTTCTAACTGAAGACAGCCTACGATTACAGCGTTTATATGTGCAATAAACAGGAATCATATGTATTACTATGCTATTATATCATTATTCATGTGGCCATTAACATTAGTTGTAATAATTCTTTACCTAGTACTGATGCTTGTATTTGTTTAGCTCTAAGCAGCAGGAAGTCACAATCACTATTCCCCAAAGTTGAGGATGTGACCAAAAATGTTTTATTTTGTTTGTGTGTGTGTCCAGACCAACATTTAACAATCTGAAGATCTTTAGTTTACTTTTATAGAAGACCAAAGAAAACGAAAAAATCTGATTTCAAGAAGCTAGAATCATAGTTTTTGGACTTTTTCCTTCTTTAAAACAAATCAAATATAACTCAAAACTGTCAAAATAGTTTAGATAGTGGATTAATCTATTGATTAACGAACTGATTATTCGATTGGTTGTTTGGTTCATAAGCAATGGTGCAAAATGTCACTGTTTTCGCTGTTTCCCAAAGCTGAAGATGTGACTGAAAATGTCTTTGTTTTGTCCAGGCCAACAGTCCACAACCCCAAGACCAGAGAATTTGGGCATTATCTTCCTAAAAAATGATGCAAATTGATCGATCAATTGTCAAAATAGTTGGCATTTAATGCAATAGTTGGCAACTAATCGATTAATTGATTTGATTGTTGAGCTCTATTGTCAAATACGTCTTTTTGTTGCAGCCATTGCTTTGCAGTTGATCGTTGCAGCTCTAATTTACTACATGCAACTGTCCTTTAAAAAGGAGAGCTCCCATTATCAGGCATGTATCTGTTGGCTGTGTTAAATTCAGACTTTACATGCAACATGAGTCGATAAATTATCTGCATGCTCCTCAGTTATGCACATTTCCTCCCTGGCAACGAATCGATTGATCAACTAATCATTGCAGGTCCAAACATGTCCAAGTAGTGGAAGCGATAGTTCGAGACTACGTCCTTTTCAAGCGTTGTGCGATGCGAGGACCGTTTTTTTTTTTTTTTCTCTTTCTCCTCCGTATCTCCGGCGAAGAATGTGCCTAGTTGAGTGTGTCTAACTATTTGCACAAAGAAGTCAACTGCCCCTCCGGTTCCTGTATTTGCACCACTGATTAATTGGGTTATGGTTCATGTGGCGAATTCTGCTTTTCATCCTCCGGAGAGGCGGCCGCAGCGGCTGCTCTGATAGGACCGGCCTGCCGCGGCAGACAGAGCTGGGCCTCTTTCCCACTGCGAGACAATTCTCTCTCTTTCCCCGTCCAGTCACGTCCCATCATGCCGCCGGTGCAGCGGCAGCGGCTTGGCAGGGAAGAGAGAGTAAAACACGAGGGGAAGTGGAGTCAAGGCTTTGCTGGTATTGACCTGGTATTTTTAATATTTTTTTTTTTTGATTATAGTTTTTTTTCCTTGAAAAGACTTTCCCCCTCAATTAACATGATTTTTTATTTAATAAGGGGGTTTTGCTATGCAAAACCTGTAGGGAAAAAAAGAAAAGTACACCGACCGCCTTCAGGAGGAGACTGGTATGGTAAGTATTCTGTTTTTTTATATCTCCTGCATTTGCTGTAAAGTGGTTCTCAGTGTATGAGCCGCCTCACCTCTGCAGTGTAAAATGTGATTTGGCGAGGTTGTTTCTGCCATGGCGTGAACGTGTGGTGTCACACACACGTGTGTCTGTGTGTGACTGACAGCGGTTGACGAGAGAGCAGGGCCGAACACAGAGACGAGGCAAAACCCTCATTGGAGTCGAGGTGGTACACTGCAAAAAAAAAAAAAAGAAAAGTGAAATCTTATCAGGGGGAAATCTCTTGTATTTAGTGTGGTTAATCCAATGTTGAATGATTTATTTTGATAAAGTGCTTCAAAACTTGAAACAAGCATACTTATATGCCAATGGAACAATATCAAGACAATTCTATTCAATATTGGACTAATTGAACCAAAAAACAAAAACATGTTCACTTAAGATTATATTTTTTGTAGATCACATACTGTAAAAAACCCTATTTTAATAATTACAATTTTAATAAATAAAATGTATAATATAAGGAAAGATATTATAAAATAAAAACCAACAAAATATATAAATATATATATGTATGTCAATGGAAAAAAATATTTTTTCAATTCATTTTTTTTTTCCAAATTGAATGTAGTCATAGAAAAGTACAGTGAAGAAAAGTGGCTCAAACTAGACCAAAAATTAAATTTTTCATAAAACAGCTTACACAAACACACCAAAAACACACAACAAACATAGACTACTTCAGTTTTAACACAGCTTATAGTTCATAAATTCATAACAACTTCCAAGTTTAACAAACTATCTGAAGGAAAACACTTTAACATACCTCACAGCTGGAGAGGTACTTACAAATACAGCGAGCTAGCTCCAGCCTGCGATGGATTTCCATGCTCCGTCGGGCCATCGCTGGGCTGTGGTGTGACGAGAGGTCATGGAACCGAAGAACCCGAGTGCTCTGTTAATGTAGTTTTAATGTTTTCGAGTTGCGCACGGCTCCGGGAAATCATAGTTGGAGTTTACCGGCGCGGGCCGCTTTCACTACTATGTGCACGTATCCTGGTGCAGACACATGAGGCAGGAGCAACAAAAACAAGAACTGAAATGCAACAAAGGAGGAAACGGAAGGAATGAACGGAGGGGAAGCAGGAAGAGAAGAAGGGATGGAGCCATTTAGAAAGGAATATAGGAGAAAATGTATAATTAAAGAGCATGCATATTATTTATTCACTCGTGTTGAATCTAAAATCTGACAGATACACCAGGGTGATAATGAAAGACAGGGAAAAGTTACATGCAAGTTAATGCTTGAGAAGGTCCAATCTGATGAACTGTCCATCAGAGCTGCGACATGTAATCGATGGGCGGATACAGCAAACAGCTTACACCAGTTTACACATAGTCGACAATACCGCTGCAGCGATTCATCGATTCATCCATGAGTTGCAAACTATTACATTAAGTGCCGACTATTTCGACAGTCGATGAATCGATTTGAGTCATTTTTAAGAAGAAAATGTCTCATAATTCTCTGATTCTCAAAATCTGTTTATTTTCTGTTAAACTGATAATCGTTGGGTTTGGACTGTGGATCTTGGTTGCATCTTTGGCTTCGCAATCGCCATTTATACCATTTTATGAGCCAAATAATGAATGAATGTGTCAACCATCATAGGATAATATGTCTTAGAATGGTTGTTAGGTGCAGCTCCGCTCTGTATGTAAACTTTTATTTTTATTGGTTGTTTTTCTTCACTGAAAACCCAGTAATCATCTCAAAGTAAATTCTTCTCACCCAACAGAGGGATATATATATATATATATATTTTATTTAGTAGATCTTTCTCAAAAAATGACTCACCCGAAAAGCAAAAAAAAAAAAAGCAAATCCTTTAAGAAAAGGCTTTACGTTACGTAACGACTTTATCCCGCGTGTGTCAGCGATGAGGAGCAGCGGAACAGGCGTTTAGACGATACGTGGCTGTAAAAAAAAAAACGTGCAATCTACCGGCCTACCTGGGGAGACACTGGGGCAGTAAGTAAGGCATCAAGCTGAGAAATAGCCTGAAACAAAACAGTCTGACATGCAGGGGTTTATTTAGGCTACTGGAGGACAACTAAACAAGGCTAAGCCATGAGAGCTTGTAATTAGAGAGGGAGGAAACAGCATTTTTGTCACAAGGAGACACACAAAAATGCAAACAAGCAGACAGACTCTCTCTCTCTGTCTTTCTCTCTCTCTGCCACACACACACACACACACACACACACACATAGCATTTGGGCAAACTCAAGTATTTTGCTGTGCAGCTAATGGTCCATTCACTGTGTGCGTTATACTTGCAGCACGGACTGTCTGATATTTATCTGAATATCACAATTGTTCCTTTTACCGTTGTTTCTTACTCATCGACAATTAAAATGAATTCTAAAAAAAAAAAAATGCAAATTTTAATCGTTGGAGACAGAATACTTGATCCCTGTTGGACTGTAATAATAAACTAATTTCATGGTGTTGCAACATAACAGTCGTGGCCAAGTGCTGACTGAAATAATTAGCTAAAGTGAAAGGGAGTTTTCTTTTTTGTCTCTTTTTTTTTGGTGTGTGTGTGTGTTTTCTGGGAAGGGGGTTTAGTTCCGTCCTAAATACATACGTCAGCTCTCATCAATCTTTTTGGGAGAGGACAGTGACTTCACCCCTGTCTCGCCCCCTCTCGTCGATGCCAGCATTGTCTTGGATAATATTCCCACTCCATCTGCCGTAGGATTAGATTTACGCACGCGCTGCCCACCCCGACACACACACACACACACACTCACACACACACACACACTCACGCATAATAACCGAGGTTTCAGAATCGCGTTTGCCAAATGAGACCTTGGCAATGACACGCTTGACATTCAAAAAAAAAAAACAACAACAACAAAGTGTTGCTGTTTTTCATGATTAAAATCAATCTTCATAAAATATCCGTAAACACCAAGGACAAGATGTCACCTCGGCCGTTTAGCTTGACTAAACTGGTAAAAGCAAATATTATTCACCGATCAAAATGTCCACTCATTCAGAGAATATGCTACATATTTAGTATGAAGCTAGTAGTAACCAGGGCTATAAAATCATAAAACTACCAGTATCTTGAAGAGAGATTGATCATTTTGTCTGCATACCTCCAATATATGAGTGAACGAGACTTAATAATGATGAAACACATCTTCTAATGTCGCCGTGGTGACAAGTGAATAGGTCACGTTATGCAACCTTAAAAAAATCAGAGTGGGAAATGTTGCGTGGTATTTTGGTCCTAACCTACTTAAAATACTGTATTGTTCCTGCTTTTCTAACCATATTTAAATGATCAACTTAATTATGCAATTCATGATCGCTATTACAATGTTCATGCTACTTAGAAATTAGTTTTGTGGTGGACTTAGCTACTAAATATTATGTTTAATCAACTTCTGTCACCACAAACACGCGTATTATAGTTCATATTGTCAAGTTACTTAAAACTGTTTTCAGTCTGGTTGTAACCGTGTGTTTGATCCACTAAGCAACTCTCAACATCAACCTAAGTTCTAAAAAATGAATGTGTTATATTTAGGGTTGTTTTGAATGAATTTATTTTGCCAGCAGTTGCCCGAACTTGGAAAAATATATTTCTTTAGAGTGCACCTTCTATATTATTCTATAATTTTATATATATGGAAGAAAATAAAATCAAAATCAAATTTAAATTAAATTTCCATTCACTTTCTATTCAAATTAAAAGTATCAGCAGGTACTTGTTCCTCCAAATAAAGTTCTATTGCAAGTGTTAAAAGTTTTTTTGTGTATTTAGTAAGCATTGTGTAATGTGTCTCTGAATGATGATAACATTACATTATTGGGGAAAAAAATATGTTTTCACTAGACCAACTTCCATTGAGGACATGTGGGGATCACATGACTTATGTATCAACTCATTCTCTGAAAAGAAAAACATGAAGAAGACCATCTGCCAACTTTGTCATCATCCAACAACAAAAAAAACAGCTCAAAACTAGCGTTAACACATGTAATACACCAAACCTGTTTGTAATAAAACATGTTCCTGTGTTTTATTTGTTCAAAAGAGACCAACTGCCAGCAGGGAGGTCATGTGACCTCTCACAGGGAGATCTGGTGGGGGGAAGATGAGAGACACTCCTCTAGGTAGGATTACTCTAGGGGGGAATGACTAAATAACACCAAATAATCACCAGTATACAAATAATAATAATAATACTAGGTCATATAAAGCCAGTCCTTATAATAACTCCAAATAGTCAATTTATAATCAAATATAAAATAACCGTTTGACATATATTTAGTGCATTAATTTGGACTATAGTAAGATAATAATGTCTGTGTGCTTTCAACGCGCTTCACTCTGGGAGCAGCAGACTTCATTGAGAAGACAGTCAGGTCTGTTGCTGCACTGTTGCAGAGACGTTTAACTAAAATATTCAGTAGAAAAGCACCTTAATTATACAGATGATGGAGTACAGGCCCTGAAGTCGTGTGTACGTGCGCGCGCGGGTCTGTCTGTCTGTGTGTGCATGTGTGTGTGTGTGTTTGTGTGCGCCAGCGCATCGGTATCACACGGCTGCTATAATAGCATCTAATTGGCCTTTGGCTCCGCACATCTCCCACTCTCATTGGGTACATCTGTGTGGTCTAGACTGTTGCCGCATGTTTTTTTTTTTTGTTTTTTTTTTACCAGCAGATGTGTCTCTCCCTGCGACGTGCGCGCGCAGCCCTCGCTCTCTACACCACAAAAAGTGCGGCGCGTCGTAACAGACTTGTTTACTTCTGGTGCTGCCGGGGAGGAAGACTAGACAAAATGGAAGACACTGTGGAGTCAGGAAGAACAAACACACATGCACGCACGCACACACACACACACACACACACACTCGTTGCTCACTGCCAAAGCTACTAATGAGGTGTTCCTTTTCCATTAATCATGGCTGTTGTTGAGGTTACCTGAGCGACACGCAGTCAAGCAGTTGGGTAGAGAAACAATCAGCTGGAGCACTGAGTGACACCGAACAGCTTTGCCTGTGCACTAATTATATTACATTAATACGATTATTTCAACACCTACTCATTAAATTTCATTCGCTTGGCCTACACAGAGCATTAAGGGTATATGGTTGATTTATTTGTGGAAGGGGGAAAAAAAAAAACGTCTACAGTGGCACATAAATGATGATGAAAAACAAGTGTTGCTTTGAGACTCCAGTTTAAACGGAACCCGTACGGCAACCGCTTAATAGTAATGTCTTTGTCTTCCTTTGTAAACCGCACTTATGCGGATTTCTATGTTTATGTCATCTGGTTATAGTCTATGAGGAGTTTGGCAAGCATGGTGAAAACCAAGGCTGTGGGTGTGGCGCGCATCGACAAATTCAATCCCAGCTCCGCTTACTGAGGCCTTGTGCTCGAGGGGTGTCCTGCTAAGAAAAAAGAAAGAAAAAATCCTCGCTGGAAACCTCACTGGAATGTTGTTTTGTTTGTAGCAACGATCTCGAGTGTGCAAAGTGTGCATAATGTGCAGATTACAGACCCACTGGAAACATAGCTAATCATTTCTTACAATATAGCTATTCATTAGTCAAGCATCACAAGACAAACCTTTCAACCACGAGGCATTTTAAGTAACTGTGAAAGCAGAGTCAAGAAATGCTTTCCTTGATGTGTAATGTGGTTTCAAGAGTAAAAGGCATAGATAAACTCTTCTAATAATCATCAAATGGACATATGGGTCTGTATAGGTTTGTTTGCATATACTGTTGGCCAAACATGATTAAACCCATAGATGTTCCTAGCCCATTTTAATCATAGAACCCCTAAATAGCGTAATTTATATGGTCCAAAATCACAGAGTGAGACCTGTAGCAGCAATGCAGTCTACCTTCTCACACACACACTCACTGAAAAACTCTATTTCCCCCCCTCCCCTCCCTATTGAAACACCCACTTTGTTGTGATCTGATGTCGGAAATGTCCTCAGAGAGATGGTGTCAGTTGGGAAAAAAACAGAAGTCAAGCACCGACCCTCTGGAGGGAGGGGGCGCACGCGTACTTTTACCGTTTACTCCCACTGCTCGTGTGACATCACATCAACAGGAGTCAATTCTAAATGACACAGAATGAGTGGGAGGTCTCAGTTCACCATGTGTGTGTTAGCAGGAACAACATCCTAACATTTACACAATAGGTTCCGAGAGGCCATTTGTAAGTCGAATTGTCCATAAATTGTTGCACATTAAATATGAGAAATGCCTGACATTTCTTACCACTACCACTATCATCACTTGCCTTATGCTTTTTGCCACTACCGTTAGCACAAGCCTTTGTTTCATCAGCCACTAAAAATTAGCTTAAGATGTACGGAAATGGTAAAGAACTTTTCATATTTTAAAGTGTATTTTTATTTATGTGTTTCTAATATGTAATACATACAGGGACACAAAGGCAGACACAAATATTGAAAAATTCAATCTAATCTATGCAAAATGCAATGCTTTTCTTTCATAAATATGGGAATAAAAACTATGATGAAATGTACAAAACAGTAACATTTATTAAGCTTGGTGGGTCTGGTGTCTCCAACCCTCTGATCCTAGAATCACCCCTTAATTAATTGTATTTCTTCTTCATATTGGTCCTACTAGTCGTCCTTCGAACAAACTTGATCAACAAACTCACAAGTCGAAAGTGATGATGTGACAATCACGTGCGCTTCTTGGACTGGGAACGATTATGTTTGCTCAGCTGAAAATAACCACGATGACTCTAATAATAAGAGGCTGTCAAATCATGGATTATGCACTGATGATAAAATAAACCTGCACACTGAGATGAAAAAAGAAAGGTTGAATGTATTATTTCCCTCAGTGTATTTCCTGGGGGTGTGGAACCCACTTCCCTTAATCTGTTTGACATGGTTCCTCAGGTCCGCCTCAGCCGAAGCATCTTAAGGAAACACTGACACACGCTACTACACCGGTCGCGGGGAATCAATAAATCAATTCGGAGAAATGTCCTCTGTCCAAAATTATCAAAGCTACATCTAACAACAACGTGTTTTTAATGAAAGCAACAGAGAAAGGTCCAGACCTGGCAATGACTCTACCATTGCTCATCAAAACCGACCCTGTTCCCGTAAAAAAAAAAAAAGCCAGACGGCACTTCATCACGGATCAGGTATGTTGGCATCCATTATCCCATTATTTGTCAGTGCAGCCTAAGTATGTATATCCTCTGGCACACATGGTTGCCATCAGCGTAACTCGCGCCGCAAAAACCACAGTGTTAGTCTAATCTCTAAATACCGTGTGTAATGGGCTCCGTGTCATTATGTTCCTTCGCTTTATGACACACACGTAGTCCCCGAAACTGCGCTGTGATCAGTGTGTTTGTGCCACATCCAAATGAAAAACACTGCATTGCCGAACAGCGAAGCCTTCTCAAGTCGTCACAGTGGCTGCGTTTCGTGTGCAGGATGTCTGACGCTCTTCCTATCCTGTTTTTTTTTTCTTGTTTGTTGGACATGTTAAATGCATTCTGTCTTTCTTTTAATGGAAAGCAGGCACAGGGCCATGCTTTTTTTTGTGTGTGTGTGTTTTGTGTTTATCTACATAGCTACATTGATGGTAAAGGTTTGGTTGTTTACACTGCTAAAAAACTCATTTGGTACTATATGTCACTTTTTTTTCCAAAACTTGACCAAATTGATCCAATGGAATAAGATTATTGCACTCAATATTGGACAACAATGTCTTCTATTTGGTACAACTAGTCCAGTATTGAGTAGAATTATCTCATTCCCCAGCAAACAGCACTCACTACTGTACTCACTATTGTGCAAAAAATAGGACATTTGTACTAAAGATATTTGTAAAAAAGTAGAGACGTTTAGGTAAACTTATGTCTGTCTTGCCCACTCGCTTCCTCCGCTACCAGGACTTGTCCTGAGAACAGGGAGATTACCTCCATTTGTCTTCATTAGCATATTAACTAACAGTCCCTCTGCCGGAGCCCGTGGGAAGCTGCTGTAATTGCTAAGATAGCTGTAGACTAAACCACAGAAGGAATCTATAGAGCCGTCGCGCACCCGTCCACGCCCATGTGTGTGTGTGTGTGTGTTTATGCGTTGGAGGGATTTCCTGCGAATGAACTTCACCTTGACTCGGGAAGCCGTGAGAGGAAAACAACATCCCAGAGAATGAGTCCGAGCAGCCAGCTGTTTCTGAATCCCGTCATAGGAATTTATCAACAAGCATCGCTCTGGCACAGAGCTCCCGTTGCGCCCGCTGTGAGCATTTCCATGAAAAGAATCATCACTGAGTTTTTTTTTTTTTCTTCGTCTTCTTTTTTTTCTTTCATTTCCCAGCCACTCTTGTGAAAGCTGGCTGATTATGATGGGTCTTTTTCAGTTTTTTATCCGGATGAATGCAGAAAACGAATTACCGTTGCGTTCCCGAACTAGGACGGAGGAGAAGCTGTTTGATCCACCCTAATATACGAATGATTGCAATACACTGCGATTCAAATTATGAAGTGTGAATTCGCCTCCTAAACAACCCTGATCCGGTCGGTAGCTGAAATGCTCCTAATTGCGTGGCACAAACAAACATGGAAATTACAGCAACTGCGCCCCAATTAGGGGATATTTTCCATGCTGCTTTCTGCGGTTCTCCGGGCTGATTAGCCGCCTGTTCAGGTGAGCTGTGGGCTCCCAGCACATCTGAAGTTTACAGAGTTCACTTCTCGATTGGCTCCTAAATTGGAATTTGCGTCTCAGGAGTCGTATCAATATAAACATGTGCAGTCGGAGTCGTGATTATATAAATTCAATAGTTCAAATGAAAGTTGAAGTTCGCTTTTCTGTGCACCCAGTTGGACCTGTGGCAGCAATACAGTCTGTCTTCTAACACACACACACACACACACACACACGCTGAGTAACCCACCCCCTTCTCCCGCCCCTACAAAAATACTCACTCTGTCCTGATTGGCCGAGCTCTGTCCACTCAGAGAGCGGTCCAGTAGAAATCACTGCAGGAAGAGGGAGGCGGGCTACATGGATCCAGAGGGCAGCTACTCCCCTCCTGTTGTGACATCACAGCAGAAGCCATTTCTAAATAAAAAGGTTTGTGGAACGCTACAGAGGACGAGGCCAGGCCACAGCGAAATGAGCGTGTGGTTTGTGTGTTAGCGAGAACACCAGATACCTAAATATTTACACACAAGCACTGAAAAAAGCTCTGCTTTTCACATAATAGGCTCCCATTAAGAAAAATAGAATAAGAAACCAACAATTGGAGGTAACTCTAATTCTTGTTGGCATACTCGATGGTGTACATTGGTTACATCAGTTAACTAGAAAAGCACTCTGAGAGCGCTCCAACCGTATTGTGACTCCCACCCAACATTCTGTACTTATTGAAAACAGGCACTACTGTGTGAATGAAAAGCATGTTAGTAGTATAGTAGTAGTGTGGCTTATCAAAATGGAAACTACTTTGTAATGTTGTGCAAGTACTTTTCCTATTTACAGTATCTGTATAACATATATTTTTTTCCAAACACTTGTGCCAAGTGCAGAGATCTAAAAATACAGTGGTTGACTATTTTTGACATGAACATCATTATATATATCATGTCATTTTGTTTGGAATTCATAATTTCATAAAAATCTTCATGGTTAGTTTTATTTGAACATATCATGGAGAATTGTTGAATGAAAAAATACATTTAAATGACCTTTATGTCATTATCTTTGTACAAGGAGCAACTTTGAAATCTGTCAGTAACATTTCATTTGGAACAATAAGGCAACTCCTCTCTTCTCTGTTTTCTTTTCTTTTTTCTAAAAGTTTGCACATTTTTTATGACACAATTTAAAACACTAATATTCTAAAGGTTGAAATTTTATGTTTAAATTTTCCTATGTGTCTTTTTGGTTGCGGCTTCTGTATCACACCCTCGCCGAACTTTCATAATCATCCGTGTGTTTATTTATTGTTTATATGTCAAACAAATAAACAAGAAAACAATGGGGAAGGACAAGCGCAAACAAAAGCGCACACTGCAGTATAATTAGTGCACATATGCAAGCACACAATACATTGAATTGCCCTGGGGGTGCAGGGGTTGCGTGCATAGCCAACCAACACACACACACACACACACACACACACACACACACACACATGCTTATTACTGTAAAGCATTGTGACCCAGGCCCAGTGGCACAATTCTGATGACACACAGGCTTAACATCACGCCATCCCTTACCTCTGCGTCTTTCTGTACTGTCCAGCAGTACTCTGTACAGTGGGGAGGCCTCTTGTCACCCAGTCAAGTAAAATGCTTTAAGAGATACAGTAGTAGTAGTATGATTCATAACTTAGAAGATTCCAAATTCATTTAAAGTCTCGCTTTTACCCGATTGCCGCTGGCCTTGAGCCAAACGTGCTCATTTGTACGTACATTAACATTGAGGGCTTCCTCGAGTGATTATTTCAGGTCATTGAACGTCGGACCAGAGATGGGATTCAAATGTAAAAGTGTAGACAAAGTGATTAAAAAGTAATGGAATTAATTGCATGCATCTTTATTACTTGCATGTATATATCACGGTAGCTATGCGGTACATAGACTACCTGGGTGCTTTGCATTGAACATAGGGGTTCGTAGTCCATTTGGTACAGATGCGACTGAATCACAGCAGCCCTAAAAAACAAACAAAAAAATTAAACAATCTATTAATCTGTTTTATATTTTGAGTATTGTATTCCAAAATAAAAGTAAAAAAAAGTACGTCCAAGGCCCATTTATGGCATTGTCCACCATAGAGGCTATATGACATATAGGTATATTTTTCCCAAAATGATGTGATGCTTTTGTTCCATGAATAAAATTGTGATACAATGCACAAAAGTGAGGTTGAAATGTATCTTGCTGGTCCAGTGGGGTCTGGTCCATGGTTGCTCAGCACCCTCTAAAATTCTGATCTTAGAACAGCCCGTGGCGTTGGGCTGATATTTCAGCCTTGCCCTACTCCCACGGTGCAAACTTTTGCTTACAGCATAAAATACACAGAACAGTGTTCCTGTCAACCGTTGCATCACTGTGCTTTTTTAAACAAACATTTTCTATTCACCAAGTAACACATTTCCTGAGACACTAAGCCTGTTTGCAGCTGATGTTTCAATGTTGAATAATGTACACATGAAATAAGAATACAGTATTTGCTTTAGAGCTTATTTAGTCTAATGTCAATGGTATAATGTAATTTGAAGGTATACATGTGTTGAGAGAGGTTGATGCAACTGCTGCTTGGTAAGTAGATGTGGCTGGTAGTGAGAGAATAAGAACAATTAAAGAAACAGGTAGATTGATTCATGTGGAGACATAAACGGGCGAAGGTGAGAGACTGCTGGAATGTGGTCTAGTCAGGTTGGCTCTGGCCGACGGAGAATTGATTGAATGTGATTGGAGGTGCCACTCTGTCTGCCGGGGTACTCCGCCACCACTTAGATTCTGCTCACTTTGCCAACCCGACCCGGGCAAACGCCGCCCTCCCGTCCACCTCCTCCCTCCTCTTCATCCATCCATCTTTTCCTACTGGGGTGTGCGTGCGCCAGGGCAAGAACCACAGCAACTCCAGATAGAACAACAGTGTAATTGCGCCGACTGCAAAAAAAAAAAGAAAAAGAAAAAGCTCATTTGACCTGTCTGGCTAAGTGAAGAAGGGTGATATCGTCCTCCTTTCTCTTTTTTTTTCCATACGTGATCTCCCTCGTCTTCTTTTCCATTCCTGCCTCGCTACTGCCTCGTATCTGGGAGCCAAGGCCGCTCCAGACCCTGCCAGGTCGAAGAACTCAACCGCATGTCAGACATCTCACTCCGACACGTTCTCCCTCCCTTCAGTCTTTGCCTGCCAGCTCCCAATCCTCCCATAGGCTTCTGTGGAAAGTTGCCCTCTTTTGTTGTGCCAGGCGCTGCATCCTATAACGCCGCTAACGCCGTCTCTTCTTCCTCTCCGACAAGAGCTAGCGCGTGTTCTTCGAGATGGATTCTTTCGCTTTCTGCTAAAACAATAAATCATATTGTGGAGCATCCAGACCAGGGCGTTACAGATATTTCTTTTTTTTTTTGTCCATAAGGCGGTTTGACAGCTGAGATGTCTGTTCAAGGATTCGGAGCATAGTGAATTACTCCGATATCCTCCACTGGCGTCACGCAAACACCGCTTAAATCAGGCAAAATAAACACTCTATCACATTTATTCCTGTGCACAAACATATATGAAGGCTGCATATTTAGGACTGACCAATGAATCGTTGTGTATTTGACTCTCAGGCTGCTATTAACTACCCACGTTGATAATGATGATAATGTGAGACCAGATGGGCCATGCAGGATGAATTTCATTGATTTTATTGCATTTTCATTCCCGTATTTATGAAGGAATAGCAATATTTTTGGGGGATAAATGTAACCCCCTATAGTGAGGCCCAAAAAATCACAAATCATGACCCTTCCACTTGGACATTTTAAAAACTTATTCTGAAATGCAATGTACAAAATGTAAAAAACACACTAAGAGAAATTCATATTTTTTTCAATTATTTCCCTTTTGTCTGGCAGACTAATGCATGAATGAAAAGACACTTCAAAATAAGGAATCTTGTTGATTTATGTTGTTAAAATATGACATTTCAATGAGCAAGATGCATGTCTATGTTGCCCGCTCGCTTGTAACCGTGTGTTATATTGTCAACAGTGTACACCTTAATTTGCATCTTTACAGATTTCCACTATTCCATTTTATGCGTGCCTTATCATGTCTGTACATTTTATTAACACTGTCATTTACAAGTTATCTAAATATTTTATTGTGGATGCTGGATTTAAGATATGTAATGTTCTACAATCTTTATTATTCATGGTATTTGTTCTACTTATTTGGCACTGAGCTTCTTCTATATGAGGAGTAAGTCTGTCTGTCTGAAACTGATTAATTTCAATTCAAATTTTAGTTGGTCAATTTAACCTAAGGAACTTTAAATATTAACATTTTTAAAGCCTGAATTTGTGGATGTGAATAGAGTCACATGTTTAAAGTTTCATTTTTGGATTTTGAATTTCAATGCAAAATTAACAAAGACAGTTTCATTCTAAGATGACAAACAAAGATTACCCTCAGTTCTTTTTTTTTTTCTTTTTCGTGGACTAGTCGACGTCTTTTCTCGACCGAACAGCCTCCCCCTCCCATCAGTTCTGCCCCCACTCTAAACCTACAGTGTGTAAATCCTCTCATATGACGAGCTGTGCCCATATGTTGTTCATTTTATGCCTCCAAGCTGTGCGCCCTGTTTTCATGCAGTGTTTGCATTTGTGATTACGTTGGTGTTTATGAGGCTTAGCAAAAGGTTCAAAGTAGAAAGTTTTTTTTTTTTTTCTTTTTGCAAAACGTAGGGCCTGTAGTTTCACTCCTCAGCCTGCATTCACATCGCTCTGGCACGTTTTTTCCTCATTTCCTAGGCCGTCAGTTGATCAGCAGCGACACGCCTTCCTCGTTCTCCAATCATCGTCTTTTTATTTTTATTTCTTTTTAATATGTTTCTCTGTCTCTCTCCTTCGGCTCTAGTGCATTCACCCCGTGCATCCCTCCACCTCCCACCTCCCATCACTTGCGTCATCTCCATCTTCCCCTCAGCCTCATCCAGCATCAGTCATCAGCCGCCACCTGCGGTGTCCGGACGCCACGTTGGGGGATTTATCTTACTGCTACTCAGGGGCGATGACCCTCAACCACATAACTCTGCCTGAAGAGTCTAAGCTCCAAAGATGTTTTTTAACGAGACTTCATTTGGTAATTTCATGACAAAACATGAATTATCGTTGTGAGGATAACAGCTGTTGGTAGTTTTGTGTAAATATGCAGAATTCATATTTGAAGGGTTATTGTTCTGATATTCTGAGGTCAACTGTTACTTGTTACAGTAGCGATTGCACAGTATTTGACATACATAATGTTAACAGATTGACGATTCATAATTTTACACATAAAACATATATAGCATCAAATGCATGACTTTAGTAGTTGGTAATTATATAGGAAATAATATTGTTTAATTTGCAAATACTTTGCATTTATTGTAATCTTTGGATTCTTTCATTCGTTTCTATAGAAAAAAAAAGAGTCTTGTTTCAGATCATAGAATGAGCTTAAATATATGTTGATGTATTAGAATCAGAATGGCCGTTATTGTAAAGTAATTTTTCACATAGAAATATGGAATATGTTTTGGGTTTTAATAGCAAACACACATAAGAATAAGCAATGAATAATACAAAATGGAATAAACACAGTTACAGGAGGAAACAGTATATTAGAATAAGAATCAGTCAATCCTGATACTTATACTATAAAAGTCTGTTATGTTTATTGCAATTGTGATCAGTTTATTGATTTTATGTTTTGTTTTGATAGCAAGCGCATTTGTCAGCCTTGTTTGCCCTTCATTAAAGTCATTTTTGTCAAAATGTTATTGAATTATGTCAAAAGCACGGTATATATGTGCATATTTTCTACATATTTTCCACATAATGAATGCTTAAATGTCACATAAAATCTAAAATGCTCCAGGTATCAATAAAAGCCTGCGTAAAAGTCTGACTATAACTATGAACCATCATGTAAAATTCTGCTGAGGAAAATGATTTGACGGGAATGCTCAAAAGGTCATTTTTGAGAAAATGGCCTTCAAAGATTAAAAAAAGGAAGCTGCAGCTGTAGTTGACACTTATGGGCATGTGGTAAAACACAGGTATTTATAATGACAGTTTGCAGCATTATGAAATCATTCATTAAGCCGATTAGATTACATTTAACAGATCTTAAAATTGACAATTGTCTGCAAAATTGACAATGCCTGATGGGTGTCTGGCCTTAAAATCTAAGCCTCCTACTCGCACACTTCTTACAGCGTGGATTTTCTGTTTCACTATTTAAGATAGACGTGACAAAACTGAAAACCTTCTGTCTGTATTTGTCTATGCACAGCGATGCGCTGTGGTATGAGTAATGGAAACCTCCAACTCAGGCATTACTTTCTTTGATATTAGACAACCTGTCATGCACTATCATGATCCTGCTCACTGCTGGATCTCCTAAACTGTCTCCTTTGTAAATTGATGTATATGTATTTAATATTATTTTTGGCATACTGTGCAACATGTCGATACAATACTGTGATGGTTGCCGTATATTTAACTTAGTTTTAAGCCAGCTTAAATCTCAGTGAAGCTAATAAAGATCAGAAAAATCACTGATTGTTTTCATTTTTTTCTTGCAGATTAAAGACTTTTTTTTTCTTAAAATGCAGTTATCTGTGATTGGTGGTTGCGAACGCATGCATGGGCAACCTGATTCTAATTAATCTCACTCCAGTCGTCGGTTACGGACCTCAGAGGCTCACGAACGACTTGCTTTAATTAAAAAAAAAAAAAAGAAAAAGGAATAAAAAAAGGTAAACTCAGCCTTGCTGCGGTTTGGCAGTCTCCCACATATCAGCTGGCTAATGCATCGGACCAAATTTACACAAACACTCTGAGATTCTTACACAAACACGTTGAGACAGGCAGGCTGCCAGAGCGGCGGGCCACGAGGCGGAACCGTTTCCACAAGGTACATCCAGACCTTCACACCTCATGAGCATTTATGCTTTGTTTGCCTCTCTCTCTCTCTCCGATCGCCTATGGATTTACGGCCCGAGCAGCCGGCGGAGACACACACACACATACACACACACACACATGCAAAAAAAAATGCAACCAGCTGGGAGACAGCAGAGACGCAGTAAAGGAGAGGCCATGATTGATGTCTAAACAGAGAGGAACAAACGAAACCAATCAAAGCTAATCAGGAATGTCGGCTCGGCATAAGGGGGACGTCTGCGGGTCGACGAGGAAGCGGCTACTGTACGTCGCCTGATTACAACGGCAGCCCGCGCCGCGCTGCAAACAAGCTGCTTTGCCGTGAGTTTCACTTGGGTGTGCAAATGTTTTCCCCCGAGCAGCGGATGATGAACAATGACTTTCACGGGGAAACGGATGAGAAATGTTTTACTGGTGTCAAAAAAAAGAAAAAAAAACATTTTTTTTCCCCCTTGGATTTGGATCTTTTGTCATGTTTGCTGCCACATTTTAAAACATACATCAAACATCTATTAGTAATAATATACCTAATCTAATAATAATAACAATAATAATGTTTAAAGTTATAGAGAACACTAAACATGAAGACATCGAGAAAACTCGACAACCACATGTAGGTGATGGCAAATTATTCATAATACAAATATAAGAGCAACAAACACTAATTATAATATAACAAATATTATTAATGCTTAATAATAGCTGTGACTGTGTGTGTGTAAGAAACATCAGAATGACTGAAATTAATAAAACATGGAAACATGTGGAAAGCAGTAACAAAACAGCAGCTAAATAGTCTTTTTTCTAAATTAATCTTTTGTAACATTTTATAGAGGAAGATTTTTTTTTTTTTTCTACAACTAATCTTATCCAAAACTGACCTCTGCAAGTGAAATATTTGTAGGATGAAGATCTAACGGTTGAGTTAAAAAGTCTGTAATAGAATTATTTCTCTTTACTTGTACGTTTTTAAATTCCTAAAATTGAGCACTGGTATTACTTAATACATACCCTGAAATAGAATTTAATAGAATACTTAACAATAGTCTTGCAACCCGAAGGTTATCACTTTACTGAAACAATAAAATGATTAGATTTGAGAAGCTGAAACTAGAGAATTTTCTTCTTAGAAACTGATAGTTGGCGATGAATCAATAAATCAACTAATAATTGCAGCTCTAATGGACAGTTCAGCAAAGTTGAGACACTTAAGCCTGTATGACCTTTGACCTATATGTAACTATCCTTACTCATCACCCATGCATTGGTGGCTGTGTAAATTCTGATTTTACATTCCATCATGAATCAATAAATGATCTGTATGCTCTTTAGTTATAGACTCCCTCCATTATTTCTTTCTGAATGTCTTCATTCCTTCTTTTCTTCCAGGCCTCCTGTGATGCTGAAGGTGTTGTGGAGACATTTGACTCAGACATGAACAGTGGATCGCGGCGCTGTGACTGACTTTCCCCAAACCTGAGGGTTGTTTTATTAAGCCCGTTAGTGGGCTCCTTAAACATGTTGACGGCAGATGTCCTCTTTCCCAGCCAGTTACTGGCGTCACAAACTGGCGGCAATAAAAAAAAAAAAAGAGAAAAAAAATGAAATAAAAATATTGAAGTCACAGTAAAGTGTATCGTAAACCGCACCTGCGTGGTGAACTGGCTCGCCTTATTTGCAGCACATCACGCACACGTACAAACACATTAACACGCCGCGATCGGTTTTATTAAAAACCTCGTTTACTTAAGCGACCGCACGCAGGAAATTAACTTTACAACAGTTAACTCTGCTTGTCTCTCTCTCTCTCACACACACACACACACACACACACACACTTGTGTGACGGCCACGTCAATAGATTGTGCCACTTAAAGACGACTTTATTTTGTTTCCATATGCTTTCTGCATCATTACATCTGCTGGATTACGATTAAACAATTAAACGGCATGTGGAACATAAACATAGAGGGAAATCTGCATCTTGTCATACTGGATAATGAGTCAGTGATAAATCAATACAGTTTTAAGAAGCATTCTTTAAATCATGTTTTTAATGTAGTCTTTGGACACAAAATGTGGTGTGTGTGTGTGTGTGTGTGTGTGTGTGTGACAAAGTGACAAAGATTATGGCAGCTAGATACATTCTGCTGTTTTGCTGCAGTCACTGAAGAATAATAAATTCATCTGCATCAAATGGATCAGTTTCATGCTATGATGTTATTTTCTCAACGTGCCAAAAGTACAATTTTGACACTTGGAAAAAAAGTAGTTTTAATCCACTGTTGCACATTGTGAGTTCGATGATGAAATATGTTAAAGTTGCAGAGATGTGTTTTTCTTTTTTTTTTTTCTTTTTCACAGTCCTGCTGGAGACACGCGGCCACAAACCATCAGTGAGTAAAGAGAACTCCAGACAATCATAGTATTGTGTGTTCTCCCAACAGGCCTTTTCCCTCCACTGGAGCTAGCTTAAGTCATTACGCAGTGTGAGGACGGTGATGTCTCTCCTGGAGGTGGCGAAGAGCTAAATTGGAGCTGAAGTGAGGGGTTTTGTGTCCACTGTGCAGAGCAGGGCCGGGCCGGACCCCGGGGTCTCCGGGCCCCTCGTTAGCGGGGCGGCCCGCGTGTTTTCATTCGCCGGCGAACTGCGGGAGGTCAATTGCTGCTAAATGACCGGCTTTGGCTGGGAAAACAGTGTGCCGATAATTAGTTCACTCCGCATGTCCACACGATTAAGTTTTCTGAAAAACAGTCTAAGAGACAATTCAGGGCTCCGGTGCTGCAATTAGACTAACAAGCCCCGCTTGTGTATCTGTGTTTAGGGAGGCGAGGGAGGCATGAGGCATTTTTAAGCAGACAAAAAGCATTGTGTGGCTGCGGCAGGGACCGAACAAGAATCAACAAGTTCCTGAGTTTCCATTATTTTTGCTGTTGATTTAATGACTGATGCGTAAATGTGAGTCATATTTAAGCCGTATCCATCCTTTCAGATTAGTTTTATTCTTCAATAATTTGTGAGATTTTATGAGATTTCCATAAGATAGTGAAGGTAAATAGATTGTCTGCGATGCTCAGAACATTTATTCTCATTGTTTGCTGTTGATATGTGTTGCAGACATAGCTGAGTACTTTTTAAAGAGCCTTGTTTTGCAGATGCATGTTATATACAGATGTGAGACAGAGGTATAAAGGAGAACAGAATTTATGTTTTTTAAGGTGGCATTTATAAAGCAAACACATATAATGTGTGTTATGTGTAATTGATGAGTGAGTGCTTGTTTTCTTGTGTCAAATTGGAAAGTACCATTTAAAAAACTCATCCTGGGAAACTGAAGTCGTCATAATAACATATAAAATGATACTTCAAGGACACACCATGTACATTTGGAAATACACATCAAAATAGAGGCTCCGCTCAATGGTTAGAAAAAAAAAAACCCTCTGACAATGACAGGGAGATAAAGAGATGATTGAAGATCTGGAATAGTAATAAGGAAGAGAATGATATATGGGCGGAGAAACAGAAGTGGCTGCTCAGTGTCACATGACATGAAAATGTGTTCATCCTACCACTTCTGCTAATTGGCAGCATGTCTGTGTTGTTATGGACATACACAATGGTGGAAGTGTCAATTAGGTGTTGACCCTGGTGTTTTGGGATGCAAAAGAATTATTTTAGTTAGGCTAAGTTACAGGGAAACTAGGGTAGCCTATTGTGTGTGTGTGTGTGTGTGTGTGTGTGAAATATGACATGATAACCAGCATTGCCACCTCCTTTTACAGATGCAGTACTGAGTATTTCATGATAGTTTAGAGCAAGTGTCACCAACTGGTGGATCGCACTCTGAGTCTGGACACAGAAGGTGTCCCATATGGACCCGGGACCTTCTGCCAAAGCAGGTCATGATTTAGGATAATCCTTTATTGGACCCACAGTGGGGAAATTGCAAATTAAATTAAAACCTGAAGGGGAATGCTTCGATATTAAACTCATCTTAGTCTGAAGGAATAATGACATTTAGGAATAAATAAAGGAGGAAATCTGCAACTAAAGAGCATACGGATCATTTATTGACTCATGTTGAATGTAAAATCTGAGTTTAACGCAGCCACCAGATCATTTTTACAGACCAGTTACATATACATTAATGCTTAATCATTTCAAAAAGTTAACTGAAAATTAACAATTGATTAACTATCTACTAAAGCTGCAATGATTAGTTAATTAGTCAATTAGTTTCCAGTTATTACATTATTTGCCACCTATCTTGACTCCAATTAATCAGTGTGACGCATTTTTTTTAAGAAGAAAATGTCAAAATTCTCTGGTTCCAGCTTCTCAAATTCGATAAATCTCTGATTTATTTAGTCTTCTATCAAATTAATCTTCTACAATAGTAAACAGATGATCTGTGGATTGTGGATTGTTGGTCCGGACAAAAAAAAGAAGATATTTTAGGTCTACACCTGTCAGAATAATCCTTTGTTGCAGTCCTACCCCCTATATGAGACTACTCAGCTAATCTGCTCTGTGCATTCCAGGCGTTAAACATTGCAATTCTATAGTGCAGATGGGAGCGTCAGATATGAAAAGCCTGCAGAAAGAAAGAGAAACATAGCACAACATGTAGAGAAAACAAAGGGAGGGATAAAGACAACTGAGCCAAGGGAAGCAGTGGAAAAATTTCAAAATTATGTTATGCAAAAAAAATAGGAAAAAAACTGGACTGTGAAAATAGAGCATTTCATCTGGAATGGACAGACTCATCTCTGTTCATATTTCCCACTGGGACCAGTAAACCAGTGTGTCTCGTGTGTCTCATCAACCGTGGCACTTATTAAAAGTGCCAATGTGAAACACATTCGCCGCCCAACAATGTGCTCATGAGGGTTCCCCCAGAGTTGTTTGGATTTTGGGTCAATGCAAAAAAAAGAAAAAAAAAGCCATTTACTGATGGAGGAGGTGTCAAAGAACGCCAATGTGCAGTAAGTGATACACCTCTTGAGGGAAAACAAAAACAAGAGCTTTGCGATAATAATGAAGCAAATCCCCATGTCAGCATCGCCAGGAAATTAAGAAATCGTCAACTCTGGTCAGCCGAGCTCTGTGAAGCCACACATGAAGCACCGTGTGTAGGTGGATGGCTCTATTGATGTGTGTGACAATGCTCATCTGCTAACGCACGTCTGGTTTTTCGAACTTCTATAAAGACCTGTGAGGTGTCGCTCCCCTTCATCGTCAACACAAGAGGAGAATACACCTATCTAACCATTAAGAAGATGCAAACTAAAAGTATGTTTGCAGGACCCTCAAGAAGTCGCCAAGTAAAAAGAAAGAAAAAAAAACAGTGTTAACGCTGAATCATTGTAATTGCACATATTGCGACCAGCAAGTATCCTGTTCTCAGCATGGACATTGCATGCACACACCGGAGCATCTGGTCGGGGACTGTAGGTGGGAATTTATTAAGTTGTTTATATTCCGTTTTTTTACAAGGTGACAGAAGAGTCAGCAGATAAACACTATGGCCGTATTAACCCGCTGAAACAACAGGTGACGCTGCAAGGGGGGGGGGGGGGGGGGGGCTATCGGTTATTAGATTTTTCCAGCTGCATGTAAAATTAGAAAAATACAGAAGTCCAACTAGATGCAAAAATCTAATTTTTACTTTACCTTGATTAAGCTCTGCATGTAAGTGTACTACAGTGGAGGAATAAATCCAAAACAACTGGTTTCAATAAGAGAGAATGGAGCTGTGGCATGACTGAAGTTTATCAATGCATCATTTGTCAATCTATCAGCTGATCATGCGTGTTAAGCTGACAAGTGTTATTATAATTACTATTTTTTTTTTATTGTAATGTGAAATGTAGTTCTACTTTCACACTGAGGTAATGACAGAACAGTTTACATATCTGCAGCCATGTACTGTATGTTTAATTCTCTTATGTGACAATATTATTATAATATAATAATTTACTGCATACTGCATTCATTTGATTTGACATTCAGGTATTGATTGCATGCAGATGATACTACTATATTACACTACTCACTGCACAATGTGACTTAAAATTGACATCTGACAATGTTTTGTGTCTGTGCATCCTGATTACGTCCAATTTTGGTCCATGGGAATGTTCGTTACATAACTCCAAGCACTGTCTCAGTGTTTATCAAACTTGTAAATGTTGAAATCCATGGGAACTCTGAGAGCTATTTATTGTCTAAATGTGTGTTTATTTGCAGTAGCTTTTCAACATAAATTTTAGCAAGGTTTTACGCAGTCAGGATTAGAACTAGGGACCCTTATCACCTGCTGCTGAGCCAATCATCGTGGGGTTGACTGTTTTTTTTAATTATCGTTGTAATCCAAAGCCCTTGATGGAGAGATGTCATGTCTATCCAACATCCAGTGTTTTGTGGGTTAATGTTAGACATTATGATCTTTCCAACTTACTGAAAACCTCTGCTGAACCAGAGATTTTCACATTTTTAATTGAATTCAGGCGGGTTCCCTTGTCTGCATGCCAGGTTCTCTGGCTTCCTCCCATAGGCCAAAAACATGCTTAGCCTGATTTGAGACTATAAATGGTGTGTGTGCCCCACGGTAGGCTGGTGACCTGTCTGGGGTGTATCCCTGCCTCTCCCCTGTAATGTGCTGGGATTGGCTCCAGCAGCCCTCTGTGACCCTAATGAGGAAAACGACTGACTGACTGACTAAATTTAGGCGAGTGGTGAATCAGCAGTGCATAATAGACCTAAACAAAAATGGCCAACGGCAGGCAGGAGCGGTTTGCAAAATTGGTCAAGAAGCATTGGTGCGGATGGATGGCGGGTGGATGATGTGTTTGGTGGTGCAGTTTTGGATGAAATAATAGGTCATCCACACATCTCTAGCATAGATTCACCTGTGTTTTTGAATTATAACTACATTAAACTGCTCCGATAGGAAGGATGATACATAAACCACACAACGCAGCAGGAGCAGTGTGGCAGTAGCTGTGTAATTAAAGCCAAGCAGGACAGGTTTCAGGCAAGCCCCCGAATCCATGATCAGTAGGATAAAGAATTTACCTTGACTCTTTATATGTGGATATCTGCCCATGCATTTGCCGTGAAAAAAAGAGAGATGAAAAAATTATGCTATCCGTCCACCAAAAATGACCCTAGCAAAGTTAAAAGCAAACCTACATGTGCATGTGTATCTATGGTTGTATGTGGAGATCAACAAAGCACACACTATTTGACTATACAGTACGACCTATACAGGCAGATCAGGGCAGGGTGGAACAATGGGCCAGAAGCAATCTAGAGGAATTCTGAAACGAGTGCAATGAGTTCCTAAGCCTCTTAGAATAATGTGCTAAACTCATGGTATCTGACGAGAGCAGAAAAAAAATGCAGAGGACATGTTTAAATACTAGTATGATGTATAATCCTTACAATTAGTGTAGACCACATTCAAACTAACGTTTTATCATCAAAAAGTACCATTTAAATCAGATTTAAACATCAGCAAATTACTTAGATGAGTCTGTACATTAAAATTAATCAAAAAATTACAGTAACCTATAATAAGTTTCCTCCCCCATTCTCATAACACGCTGAGGTTAAAACTCTAAATGATGAGTAGGTATGAGTGTGTTCGATGTTGTGTGTGCCACATGGTAGATTTGTCACCTGTATGGGGTGTATTCCTCTCACCCTAGGTATGCTGGGATTGGCTTTAGCAGACCCCTGTGAACCTAGTGAGAAATAAATGGTATAGAAAATGGATCGATGGAAGCAAAAGTGAGATTATAAAAAACACACAGCACCAAAAAAACAAACAAACAACAATAACACAGTAACAGCTAATTGAGTAGCTGAGTTGACTTTTCTTTCAAAAAGTCACAAAAAAATAAATACTTTTTTTCTGTTTAAAGTTCTTCCAAATAGAAGAACTTCAATAAAAAAATAGCACTCATCATACAATATGCTCATGGACTAGGTACTATACAAGATGACAAAAATCTATATACACTATTTTGTTTTGGCTGATGATCTTGTTTGCTGATATGGGTCATATGGAGGCATCAGAGATATTATGATGCTGTTCTATAAGCAGTTAAATGCTCCGTGGAGAAACTTTTTCAGTGTCCACACTGTAGATCACTCCTTTCAAAGCTGACAAAAAACAAGGCTGAGAAATGTATGCGGTCAAGAGTGGCTGTTAGATCTCCTCCGACCGGCCATAGAAACACAGAGATGCCGTGACAATAATGAGGTCCTGAAGAGGTCCATTAATGTGTCCCACAACGGGCGGCTTCTCCTGTAACGCTTTGAACTCCCAGCGGCTACACTTTTTTTTTTTTTTTTTAGGACGTTGCATCTCAAGATCTGAACAGCACTGCTGCTGTTTGTTCCACCGCAGCATTTTTTTATGTTCACGATGTTTACTCATTAGTACTCCACTTCGCAGTGTGTTTTGAATAAGAGCCAGAATGAAGAAATATGAAACATGGTGTTCATTAGCTGAGTCAGCACTCGGCTCTTATTATCATTTGTGAGCTTTTAAGTTGCATTACATTGCACACAATGGACCTGATGTAGGTTTGCTTTTGTCTATATCATTTTTTATAAAGCTTTTTTAAGTATCATATTGGTTTATGCGAAAGAAAAAAAAACACACACTTGGTAGGGTTACTTCAAAATTGTATGTATATCTCTATAGAGATAGTCTGCTATTTTTGACATTTAGCCCCATTTCCCACGTTTCTGTCATGTATCTGAAGCATAGGCACCATAATTTCACTGATCCCTCAAGCATTGAGCTTTGTAATGACGGATTTTCAATATAATGGAAGGATGAACTTCCAAAATGCCCGGTGAAGGACAGGGTTTAGTAGTTCTTTCCCAATAGGAAGTGCAACAGGAAACTAATGGTTTTAGCTTACTTGTCAAGTTGTTATCCTTCAATTTATAGACAACTTGCTAACTGGATATTAAATACGGAGCTAAATTTGTTCTGGAGTTAATAGGATGAGGAGTTGCCATACAACTAGCCTATGGACACTGAACTGCAGCACCACTACCAAGCACATCAGCAGGGTAAATTATATTGCTCGTATATCATATCATATTATACATCATAAATCCCTCTGCGGGAGCTGTCATGCCAGATACGAGCACAACAGGCATTTCCAAGCCCTTCAAAGCAAATACAAATGAATAAAATGGGATCCATTACATGGTACAGCTTACTGGGACAGCAACCATTACACACTGTGCTTACTACCAGTATTTATCCAGTTTTTCACAAAGTTGAATAGGTTTTTTTACTAGGATTCAAATCTGCCCCGTGTGCTACCATTATATTGAAAATCTGTCTGGAAGGAAATTGCTACAAAGCTCAATACTGGAGGGATTGGTGAAATCATGGCCTCTATGCTTCAGATACATACCAGTAACATAGGAGATGGAGCTAGATGTCTAAAATAGCAGACTATCTTTTTAGAAGTGTCTCTCTGTGTCAGGTGTCTGTAGCAGGACAAACCATTTAAAGTGTTTCCTTTTATTCTACACAATTACAGTAGGCTTTGCAGACAAACACTGCATCTACAGTTTACTAATTAATAGTTAAATACATCTTTAAATAATCTGTTTACAATCCTGTTGGTAATTCTGTTGGTAAATCTGTTTTTCATTGGCATTCAAATGTTTACATGTGAAATTGAATGGATGATGGAAAAGGCCAGGTGGAAGCAACATTGACAGGTTTTCTTAGCAACCCTGTTATCGCCAATTATCTGTAGTATATAATCTACAGGGTAAATATAAAGTAATATTTGGGCTGTGAACACAGGGATTTTCTCTTGTTTGCATGGAGAGGGAAATGCAAACAGCGTTATCTGCTGCTCATGCATGTTAACGTTAGCTCATTGACCATCACTGCACACACACACGCACACACACACACAGGCTAACGCACACGCATGCATGCATTCAGGGCCTGTGTGCATGTTCAGAGTGTGCAAACACCCTGAATGGTGGGGATTCATGCATACATACGGACCAGGCACACACACACATGCACACACACACACACACACACACACACACACACACACACACACACACACACACACACACAACAGCACATTTTGCTATTCTATTATCTGACTCTCTCTAGCTATCTCCATCATACAGGCCTCCTGTGACCCCAGGGGTCAAAGCAGGGTGTCCTCCCCCACAATGACCTTTGTTGAGGTTTGCATGGGGGACCCTCAGGGATGATCTCTGGAAGGGGGACAGACACATGCACACACACACATACACACACACACACACACACACACACACACACACATATACACATTATACTCAACCTACATACATACCAGGATATTTGCAATTAAAGAAATGGGAAGGTGTGTCCTGTGACTTGTATTTTACATATTAATATGTACAAGCTGTATTATTTTATAGCCATAACAGCCCCTCTAATAAATAGGAAAAAATAAGGGGTTAGTCCTACTTATAAGTAACAAAAGGAGCACTGTAAAGCAAAAAGTCAAGTCAAGTAAAATGAATTTCATTTATTAAGCCCAAACTCACTGATTCTCCTCACTGGGCTTTACAGTTTGTAAAACAGCAGCACAACATCACCTATCCCATAGATCATCACACCACAAGAAAAAAACTCCCTAAAAATATCATTAATAGGGAATAAATTGCAGAGGAAAACAAACAATATAAGGATGTTTATGTAGGATAAGGTGGCAGTTGTAACCAGGACAAGGAGTGTGGCCCTGACCACATGACCTGCAACGGGAAAGGACCTTATGTGGGTGGCTGCAGGATGGCCTGTGAATGAGACAATCGCAGGGCTGAACTCCAGGAACCAAACAGATTTTAAAGGTGCACCAGTGAGTCCTGAGTGAATAAGCATGCAATTTCCCTTTTGTCTGGAGGGATGGAGTAACCTAAATGTTGTGTTGTGTTGTGAACACACCAACCATCAAGAAGGAGCCACACAGTTGACTGGTTGTTAATTAGTAATAAGGAAGCAGCTCTGTGCTAATGGTTGGGCAGTTCTGAAGTCACAGTGTCGTGTGTTTTCATGCTGAGAGACTTAACTCCTCTATACCTCTGTAGCAAATAATCCTTCCCCCACCCAGCCCTTAATAGCTGTTTACATCACAGTCAAAACTGAACATTGTTTGTCTAATGGACAACATACATCACTGGAGAATAATGACATGCCTCATTTGATGCTTGGAATAAGAATTGATAAGAATTTATGCTAGAGAAATCACATTGATTATATGACTCAAACAGTCACCAATCTGTTGGTATAATGAGAAAATCAAGGTATATTTTATACTTTTTTTTTAAATTTTGATCTTTTCATCTTTGATTTTGTATCGTTTGCAAAATCAAAGAAAATGTATCTTTTCATTCATGATTTTAACAACTGAATAGGTCCTAAAAATCTGCAAATGTGCTTTATCTCCTGCAAGTCGTCCTTGCTTGTACATTGCATGTACTGTATACATTGCATTGCTGTAACACTTCTGGCATGTTTAGAAGCGGTAAATTGTGTGGGATGGATTGAGATTCCAAGTCTTTATGGTGGCAGGTTCCAGAGCTATGAGCCATTAGAAATAAAGGCCTTGTCCATTCAGGGAATTCTATAATCTCTGTACTCCTCCAGGGTTCCTCCTTAGACAACGAACAAGGTTCTGGTTCTCCCAGGTGGACCTTGAAAAAGTCCTCCCGATTTCAATAGAACTTTTATGCAAACCCTGACGTCACTGAACTTGCACGAATTCCAAAATAACCACCAATACGACAAAAAAGTGGATTTTTGAGCTGTGAGGATATTTTTTGACATACACCCCAAAAAAAGGATTTTCCTCCACACTGCTGGACACAATGACTTCCATTCTCACTGTGAAATTTGTAGGACATTATTGGCTCCCGTACAGAGATTGGCTTCCAGTTAATCCACCCATTGTTATTCATTAGGTCTGTCTCTTATCCCGGCTCCATCTGTGACCTTTGACTCTTCTGTCGGGATAGATTAACTCATTGACTCAGATTCGGACATCATCTGCCCCACCTCGGGGGTCAAGTTCATTATGCGGCATCCTAATTACAGATTTACCTTCTTTAATTGGATGGATTTGGCTGAGCTAACAAGGGTCATCCGAAGATGGATTAACAGTTAAATATTCCCATTAGAAAACCAAATCCTAACAAATTACAGAAAATTCATGAAAAACTCATATCAGCCACTATAGCTCCGCTAATTTCAGCGATATTGTATAGAGAGTATGAGGGTGATATTTCAGATTAGTAAGGAGTAAGTCTCCACAGAGTACTACTTGGACTAAATGAGTGTCATTGTGAAACATTTCCTGGGACCAATCACCAAAATAATTGAACCTTTCATCCAAGTGCTTCACCCTGGTTATCTCATCTATTTCCAATTCCAGCCGTAAAGGCCTCCTTTATCTGGACTTGGTAGATGTGAGTGGTGGCTATAACTCAAGGAGATGGAGTGAAGGGGGAGAGAAAAGGAAAGGGAGAAGGACCACGGCCCTTTGTATGAACAGCAAAGTGAAATACGTACCTGACGCTCAGAAAGAGCCATTTCTATTTTTTTAAATCGGGCTGGTTGAAATGGAATATGTAATGAGACTATATTTAGGGCTTGATAACATGACTGCACTGAGTAATGAAATAGCGAACGTGGAGATTCATTACCTGCTGCATTATGATTTAATCAAACTGCACAAAATTAAATTAATTTTTTTTTTCCCTCATACGAAGGTCTCCATATCTGTCCTTTGTTAGAGAAAAACCTGTGCCAATGGCTTGAGGGTCTATGGTATCTTTTAAAAGATACAATTTTACTACCAAGAATGATATTACACCAATATTAGTTTTCCTGAATTAACCAGAATAAAATGGTGTATGGGAAATATTTAACCTCTATTTTGATCTGAATCCATTCATGCATGTAAGAAAGTCACCCTGCTGCTATTACCAGCTTTTTAAACCCAGTGCAGGTTAAAGATCTGCTGTTTCTCAGCCGACATTTGTGCAAAGCATGTCTGCTTTGTTTTAAATCATCAACACAGACATGCATTAGATATGTATAGACATGCACATGAACCTAGCTAGCCAGTGGCTCCTTGCACAGGTCAACGGGCAACAAGAGGGAAATAGCTGGAAAATGGGTCTCACCTGTGAATGTGCTTAAGGATTTCATTTTTGCAGCGATACAGTTCCTGTGCCTGCTTTTTTTTTTAACTTTAATTTGACAGAAGAGTTTGTGGGTATACACAACAATAAAGAGATTAGAATTGTTTTACTTCATTTATTAAATCCTGAGGAAAAAAAAAAAAGAAAAACAATTCCCATGGATGAAATGGTCACAGTTGTAATTCTGTAAGTTGTGAGTTACAAGTGGTGAGTGACATTTATGTCCTGTTTTTCTCAAACTGATCGTAAAAATGTGCCATTGTCTGGGCTGTTATTTGTGCAACAAAGAAATACAACTTGTATAAGTGCGATGACGTCATCCACACTCATTTTTTCTTTCACATCTTTATATGAATTTATGTAGCTCTAAGATGACAGTGATTAACTATGTCCAGAGGGTTATGTTGAAAGTTTGTTTTTTCTGAAAAAAATATGTTGAACGTCATCGTTTCAGATGGTTTGGGGTACTTCAGACGATGGCCCTCTTAAGTTTCACTTTCCCTGGCAGAAGCAGGAGGGTTGGATGGGTGGACGCTATGATTCAAGGACTGGAGATGGATAAGTTGCAGGAGACACCTGTTTGAAACCACTGGTAACCCAGCATTTTGCACCTATGCATGAAACATTGATATTTCACCTTTATCCCGAAATGTTGACATTAATGGGATTGTTAACATTTAAAAGCTGAGTTACATGTGTATAAAATGCATCATTACGGTCATGGTAAAATGCAAAATTCATTTTCTGCGCCTATCTATGTTCAGGCTGATATTTATATACTTTGCAACTTTCTTGAATAATTTTACAACAACACAATGTTGTTTCTGATGATGAATGAACTGGGCACTTGCCACTCATGGACTTAACCTGCTTTCTCAGCTCATGAGAAACTGCTACATCAGTGTCTGACAGTAGTGCAACACTAGCGTGCACTTTAATCAGACGGTACATTAACTGCAGTCTTCCTAATCAAGGGCGAAAAAAACAAAAAAAAAACAAAAAAAAAAACACTGTGCTCTATGTTTAATCATAGACACAATCAGTGTCTCAGTCAGTATTGCACCGTGTGATGCAACCTTTTGGAAAACGCTGTCAATAAAATGTTACATACAGACACATTTTTTTGTTTGTGTTTAGTTAGAATATTATATTATCACAATTGTTAAGATGTACTAAACCGTATCATCTAAAATCCCAACTTATGGCAGAGCCACTTTACACCATATTATCTTGCAGCTTAATGGTTCTTTTCTCTTTACAAAGAGGATTTTATGATGGCAATATAGATTATGGTCTATTGCCTAGCATGCGGGTAATGTCATGGACAAAGTATCGTCATATAGATCAACGCATGAATCCATAGCCCGATAACTCCCTGCAAAGAGTAAAGTTACCTGCCAAAGCAGATTGTTTGTTAATACCGCTGACCCTGTTATGCCTGCTGCCTATGCGATACCTCATTGAGATGCACACTTTGTAAGGTAAACAGCGTTTTAAAGGATCCTAAATGAGGTAATCCAGCTGCGGCCTCTCCTCTCGCCCCAGGCAAGTTTTTGAATGCAAGAACTGTTACACACCCTCTTTTATGTTAATCTGCTCCTCTGGCTGCGAAATAAGAACCACATGTCTGGCAGAAAGCGCCTTTGGAGTGCACTGACAGACCGGCCTTTCATGGAGTGTGGATGCTGTGGGCTCTGGTGGGGACAGCAATCGGGCTGAAAGGCTGGCGATTTTGGATGGAATGATATGTCCGCTGTATGAAAAGATTGTGGTTACTTAATAAACTTGACATTTGGCAATCTTGATGAAGAGGAATTCCAGCCATGTACAGATAACAAAAAAATCTATAAGAACTATGAGTCATACTGCTCCTTGATGCAGTGTGACATACAACAGTATACAGAATGAACTTGATGTGCTTTAGGTCAATGTAATTATCACTCTTAGCTTGATGCTATTTTATATGGGAATAACCTATTTAGTCCCAAATTAGATTTTTTCATTGGTTTAGTTGGTGCTCAGTACCAATAGTGATCGGTGTGAAACAGTGTAGTCAAAATTACTACAAATTCTACAATTAGACCCATTCACACAATAGAAATATGATATGGAACAGTATAACAAGAATAAAATATCCTTAGAATTTACTCTATAACTTTATTTCTGTGGTTCATGTAACACAGTGTTTAAACCTACAATAAGACAAAATCATCTGAGGTTGACTCATTTATTTATGACAAACAGCAGCAACCTATGTTTTTAATGAAGGAACTGGTTCTGGAACTGGTTTTAATGAAGGAACTGTGCTCTACTACTGAACAAATGTACACGTCCTATTATCAAAGTGCACATGCAGGAAAATAATTCTCCAAATATATCAGTAGTGGACCCTTTAATGTATGTTTGTAGAAAATATGATAGTTCTAGTACCTGCTTATAAAGGTGTTTTATTAGATACTTTATTAGAATACTTTATTAGAGGCCTGAGGAAGAATCCTCTTCCAAGCAGGAAGTAAACTGATGTGATCATGTGACATCCAACACCTACTCAGATGACAGCAATGGATTTTAAATCCAGGACAATCTATTTCTTCATCTATTTTTATTAGTATTATTATAAAAGTTTAATTTGAGTGATTATCCTTAAAGGTCCCATATTATATAAAGTACATTTTTTTAATAGAAGAAGTCAAGATGTTATCAATATAAAATCAATATCATATATCAATCAATGCATGCACACCGACTAATGCACACTGCCTTTATTCACAAACTATAATAGACCATCAAGACTTACAAGTATGTGGAATTATGATGTCACAACAGTAAATGCCCCACCCCACTCCATTCACAGCCATTCAAATGAGCCAATCAGAGGAGAGGCTCATTCTAATTAATGAGGCACCAACGAAAACAACTTGTTCTTTCTAGATCCAGAGCGAAGCTTAAGAGGGGAGTTGTAAAACTATATTGAGATGATTTTTAAGCAGATATCTATTTTATTAGGGATAAGTAAAAACCAGGAATAGTGCAATATATGGGACCTTACACACCTAAACCAAATATACATTAAGGGAGTAAACAAGCTGGCACGTCCAAAGTTGTACAGTGGAAACTTGACCTGAAGTCAGGACAGAGGCTGTATTCAACTTGTGTTACAGATGGAGAAAGAACAACGATGAGAAAATGGTATGCACAGAAACATAAAACACAGATTAAAGCTACTACTGTATATACTAACATAACAATGATTACTATATTGAACAAAAATATGAATGCAACACTTATGCAAGAGGTGCTCACTATCATACATTTAATCAGACTTATGAACATTTGTGAGAGACATGGTTATTTTGTCTATGTAGAAAATGTTTTAGATCTTGAGTTTATCTCATCAAAATCGGCGCAAAAACAAAAGTGTTGCGTTCATATATTTGTCCAGTGTATATTCAGTGTGAATGATTAACATAAATGTGAAACATTAACGTCACTGTCAAACTTTGAATGGCTTTTTGTGGTTTCAATTTCATCATTAGCTGCTTGTAGGCATCTCACTGTTTCAAATAAATGAGAGCGGGTATTACAGACGTCCTTGGAAAGGGACACAGTGATAAACAACAGGCTGGAAAATATGATGTATTGCACTGCTTTATTAATTAAATATTTTCAGGGTCGGGTAAGGTTTTTTTTTTTTTATTTTGTGTTTGCTTTTACATTGTTTAAGTTGAGATTTACACAAAATATGTATTTAACTGCGACTGTACAAAAATGCTGATATTAAAAGCATTCATTCTTAAGTGATTTTCATTCTTATAACAGTGCATATAATAATGCATGCACCCTATACACTAGATTTGAAAACATCATTGTTGTTACATTAAAAAAAAAAAAAAACAATGCAATTACCCAGTCCTATTTCTGTTTAGTTTATCTTGTTGTTAAAGTTCTCAATTAAGCACTTGCGACTTTTGCCATTTCAACAGGCAAAAATCCTTAAAATAATATTACCACTAGAGGGTCTCTGTCACTTGAGTCAAACTTTCCAAGTTTCCAAGCACTTGCACAGAATATTGATTGTTTTTTTTTCATTTTTGGGGTGCAGTATTTTATTTTATTGAGAGACCGATCTGCCATTGTCCCTATATATATATATATATATATATATATATAGACAGAAATGTAATACATTTTGACATTTGGGTGTGATGCAGAGATTTTTAGATACGGGCCCTTTAAATTATTTGCCGACTTTGACTCTGACCACTTCCACTAAATCCTCCTTTCTCCTTGTCCGTCCATCTCCCTCGCCCTCATCTCACAGGGCTTCTATACAAACCAACTTTCTGATCAAAGCATTGATTTGCCGTCCACCTGTCCGCCACGACACATTGTTGTTCTATAAGCCATAAACTGCAGCTATAAGCTCCCAGATGTGTTATTCTAATTAAATCTATAGTGTAGTTTACTTCGTTGACATCAGCCCATTCTCTGAGTTATCCATCTTGCCCTCGAAACAGAATGGTATTCACTCTGTGTAATTGAAAGATTTCCCTGGATGTGCTCCAGGCTTTAATGTGTCTGGTATTTGCAGCTCAGGGCTGTTTTCTTATCCACTTTTAATACTTTATCCATCTCGTTGTGATTCATGGAGGCAATACATCTTTCCAAAGGCCAAACAATTGGCCATTACAGTTATTGTTCCCCGAATGGTGTGCACTTGCAGTTACAAATGCATATTACACCTAAAAGTGAACAAAACAGTTGTTTTTCTCTCATGTGTCCTTAAATTGGCACATTATTGGATATTTTAAGTAACAATTATAGGTGAGATTTCACAGCTTATTCTTAGTTTTATTATCTTTTGTTCCTTGAGTAAAAGATGACATACCGCCTTCAGCTTTATTTCTATTGAAACATTATATGACAAACACATTTTCTGACCACCTTCTAACACTTTTACTACTGTTTTGAACTGCAACAGTGAGTGTCAAACAAAAGTATGACAAATTCCTTTCCAGACAATTATAAGACATTTATACAGTCTCATATACTCCAGTTAAAACACCGTCTAATCACCCGGTGATGCACATCAGAGGGCAAGGCAGCGCAACCCAATCCCCACTGTAGGTTTACTTAAGCAACGGCATTATAAGCACGTTGCAATTATGCCTATTTTCATGTGATAATACCATCTGTAACATGCATACGGGCCCACTGTTTCGGCCGTCCCCTCGCCTGAAATTATTACCAGACAAAATTGACAAATTCAAGAAAGAAAGGCAATACTGTTTGTGTAGCCCGTAACCAACCAATGGCCAACTCTCTGTGCAACAAGCACACTGCCACATGAGAAAGGAGTGGGAGCTAATGGAGAAAAAGGGAATCGCCAAAGTGAGAGGGCAGCGGAATACATATGTAACCCATTTTACAGAACCACGCCATGGGAAATATCTACCTTACACGTAGCTCCGATTTCCATAAGATTAATTCAGGGAGAAATAATAACATGACTGCAGCACTTGTTAATTGGGTCATATTTCAGCACTTACACAAACCCGTCCATTAATGATATTAAAACACACACACAAGTGAAATGTTTTTCTTAAAGCTAAGCCAAGGTAGGGACTTCCCCATGTACGTATGTGCGCACAAAAAAAGAAAAAAAGAACCTAAGGGGTGAAAAAGGTTGTCTCGAGTCCAAAACAACCTGCTCAGGCTTTACACAAGGCCAAATCTGATCCACAGAGAAGTTGTTAGATTTCTTTTTATTTTAGTTATTGGGTAGGCGCGGTAGATGGTGCTCATTTCCTCTTCCTGTTTCTTTCCCACCAAAAGTATATGTGTCACGCGGCGTCTCACGCTACTGTCTGAGCCTGGGTAGTGATCATTTACAACAGAGGGCGTTATGGAATGGCTCAGTAGTCGTTTTCTTTTCCTAATACCAGCATTTACCACTTGAGCCTTTAATTTCCACTCCTTAGCCAAACACACACACACATAAAGATAGAAAGAGAGAGAGAGAGAGACCTGTATGATAATGATGGATGCAAGGAAAGTTCACCAATATGATAAGATAAAGAAAATTTAAATACATTATACAAATATGTGATGGATTAAAACGCTGTGATAGAAGGGGCTACTGTACTAAACTTGCGCTTCTGCATTCGGAAATCGAGGGATTTGTCCCATCTGAAGCCCCCTGGCACAAACAACAGCCTTAAACTCCATTGGCCACGCAAATACAAACTATGAGTGTTGTTTGCCTAAAGGGGAGAAGGAAGTTGGAAGTCCTAACAGCGCCTCACCCCCTCCACCCCCGTCTCCCTATATGGCCCGACTGCTACATTGCGAGCGTCTTTGTGCGCGTCCGCCATCACTGTCGCCCGGTTTAACTGATGATGATTGTCCCGGCTCCTTCAAGTAATTTCTTTTCCCTGCCACGGGCGCACAATGCGCTTGCACCAACAACTGTGTTACGGCTGCTCATCTGTGCAGGCGCCACTGTGCCAGTGTGGATTGGGACTATGCTACCAGGAATTAGATGCACACACACACACATATATGCACACTCTAACAACAACAGCAACAACCAACAGCAACCGCCACATGCACGCCTGCATGCCCGCAAGATGCGCGTACATACACGTTGCAAAGAAAAGCGCACTCTTGCTGCCAAGCAAAGCGATGGATTTGCATCTCATTTTACCGGTGTGTGCGCGTCAGTTTTAGTGTGTGGTATTTTTTTTTATACCTCTTTCAATACCTTGGTGGCACACAAAGGTTCTCTCTCTCTCTCTCTCTCTGCAAAGACCTGCTACATTGCAATAGGGAACAGATTTAGATGCGCAGTGACAGCTTAATAAACTGGATGTCTTTGGACGCCTCCATCTGCAGGGGGAGGTGTCTGGGCGGCTCAGGGAGCTGCTCAAGATGCATCAATAGGAGGAGGACCTTTCTCTGGCGGTGTTAAGGCCCGCACAAAGCCCACAGTGGGCTGACCTACAAAATGGTGGTCAAGATAGAGCTTTATGTTCGGGGCTGAAAGGGAGGAGAGGTCTGATTAGTAGGTTAGGGAGAGTTCAGTGGCTCTGTAAGGCTCTGGAAGACCCGCTTACTGGGGTTTTGAATAGGCCTGGTGGCATGGTAAACAGGCTGAATAGGAATCCAAGGCGAGGGGAGTGGAGCAATGGTTTTGGGTGGGAGGGGAAACGCTTGTCTGGGTTCACAGGAGCTGTGTAGAGAGTACTGGCCCTGCGTTTAGGAACCATTGATGCCGGCGCTCCACAAAAATCAGGATCCATGGCGTGGTGTTAAACCAATCCCACTTCACATATAACCTCCCATTCATTCATCATCAATGCACGAGGGCGACCGAAGATCGCAAGAGCCAGAGCAATCTCAGCTGGTTGCAAATCATTTTTCTTTTAATTCATCATGGCAGCAAAGGTTCCCATAAGGAAAATCCTGCATGTCAAATTTGAACACCTTGTATTGTGTTTTGCACTTTATTATTTCGCATATGGCCTCCATATGCTTGACGGGTTAATCGATATGAGCAAGAGAGAAACTCGAACAAGAACCATTGACAGTATCTTTAGATACCTTGCCAGCGACTGCCAAGTTCTTCTTAATAAAACAACTTTCTGAACCTCTTCATCTGCCTTGTTTTCATCGGCACTGTACATGCGCCTGGTTTTGTTTTTTTTTTGCCTTTGTCCAACAAAAATTGTTTTGGGACTCTGGGGTCCCATTTGAGTCTTATGCTATGTAGTTTCTCCCCCCTTTCATTAAATTCAAAATAGGATCTATCCCAGGAGGTGGGGGAGAGGGTACAGTGAGGTAGAGATAGAGAAAAACGCTTCCAACTATTGTTCTCCTACACATACAGAACGTGAGTTGAGATCTATCCGTCTCGCTGTGTGTCAAGCAGTTGTGATTCTGGGAGGCTCAGACTCGTAAAGCCTGTTTATCAGGAGACGTGTTGCAGCAGACGTCTGTTGCTCTCTCTACAGTCCTCCCATTCATTCAAGTGATCAATCACTGCACTCCAACTTCCTCCCTGCATTCCTGTACCCTCTTTTTTTTTTACAAAGAAATCCATCCATCCTCTTTCCCCCACCCGAGAGCCATTCTCCTTTGAGTTTGGCAATCAGTGTGAGTTAGGTGAGCAGGAGTGGGGGATTGCTCAGTACCCTCGTCTGTGCTTCCAGTGTCCAGCCATTATGCTTATGCTAAGCGGTGGCCCTGTATGCTTAGCCCCGGGCCAGAGCGAGAGGACCACTCCCCATTCATCTGCTTAACCCCAATCTAACGCTCCATTAGTGCCACAATAACGAAGAGCCGCCCGCGAGCTAGTTCAGGCAGGACCCAACTGGAGCTGTCACTCCGCTCGCTGTGGCGTACAGTATATCCAACACACCCCTCGTAACAGCTCGGTCTGCGGAGGGAAATGCTGAAGGTGTCGATTCTGCGAACCTTGGATTACGACGAACGTCAACGTTTCTCCCAATGTGGTCCAAACGGCGTTCCTAAAGGAGCAGTGGCAAGATAGAAAGCATAGAATTACCTGTTTAATAGAAATCCTGCTACAAGAGAGATTCACTCACACTCGGAGCAAGCCAGGATGAGCCGGTGCTTGTTCATTGCTCACAGCTGGTGGCACAGTTAAACGCTCTGTCTGAGATCAATATTTCCTTTGTGAGACGTGACAAGGTCAGAACTGAGGTGCCAAAACGCTGATGCCGTATATATTCTAGATTTAAGTAATAATCTACTCGCGGCTTGGCTTGACCGAGTTACAGCCCTCAGTCCGGATGCTTAACTGGCTGCTTCTTTTGCAAGACAGGACAGAAGCAGACATTAGAGGTCTGCTAGTAATCCAATTGGTGTGTCTCAACATCTTTGTTTGAGAGGGTTTCCATGAGACAAGAACGAACACCAGCATGATTACCATTCACATTTTATTCCCCTACAAATGAAGACATATTGAGCAAAATAATGCAAATGGAAACTTCAAATATGGGTTTGACATTTCCAGCACAATCTTATATTCTTATGCTACGGGTAAATAAAATCATTTAACAGAGTCTCCAGAGGGAAATGCTGATAGTTTGCATTTCTGCAGATGTCAACGTTTTGATGCAATGATGGACCAAAAAATACAGTTAACAGCGGTGTCAGACAAAATTATGAGTCTTTGTCTATTTTCTGTTGTTTGGGGCAGCGTGGTTCACTTTCTCAGTCTTTCCTGGAACAACTGAATCACTCAAAACACTTGAGTGTCATAGAGCTCTGTGGGAAGAAAACAACTACTCAGCAATCTGCTCCCTCCCATACAAAACATCCATTACCCGCACCACCTGTGTATTAGCACTCTCATGAATCTAATATCTTAGCCTGTGTGGACATCTCCTAATGAGTCTGTCTGAGCCTGTTTTCCCATAATATCCTCGGATGCTGCGTAAGACTGTGACAACACCCGTCTGGAGCCTTAGTTCTCTTTCTTGCAGTGCAAGCCAGAGTGGATACCGTTATTAAATTTCAACAGAGATTTTCATTCTGAGCCAGACTCAGCTCATTAAATTAAAAAAAAAAGAAAAAGAAAGAAAAATGATGAGAATCTTTACTCGCTGCAACAACAGAAGAAGCCCACTAATTGTCTTTTTTTTGATACGACGAGCTTCTCGATTCAAAAATAAATCAATCCGACTTTTTAAATAAGGCAACGGGAGCTGAGAGGCACTGATTTTTAAACTCAACATGTGAACTTGCACCCACAAAGAAGAATAATTTGATTGTTGATATTCAGCTTGGAAAAAAAAGGAAGGAAAAAAAAGGGGAAAAAAAGGAGCTTAGTGTATCCCGCTGTTTGTGTGAAAAGTTCTCACCGGTCTAATATTATTCTGGCTTCTGCCAGTCGGAGGAGTAAACTAACTGTACGTGAAGCAGTGAAAGAAAGGTAGACAATGATCCTCATTGGAATATGTCTGATCAAGCCTGTTAAAAGCCTCACCCCTGCATAGGCTTCCCTGTTTATTTTGGATGTACCAGAGTTCACTGTGGTTAAGCTGAACCCGCTAGCCCACATCTCTTGGCTTGCAGAGGGCTCCTGTGAGTGCGCACGCGTGTGTGTGCGTGCGTGCACGTGTGCGTGCGCGCATGCAAACAGGATTTATCTAGCATGTCGTACACAAGGCTGTGGTGACTGGCAATCTGGATGACCACAGTGGGAAACTAAGCCTCACAATATAGGGTAGACTCTCTCTCTCTCTCTCTCTCTCTCTCTGTATACACACACACACCCACACCCACTCGGGCAAAAAAAAAAAAAAAAAGCAGTGAGAGAAGGATGCTAGAAAATCCTGTTTGCTTTGTGTTTGGACATGGTATACCAGACCCACAGAAACATGCTGTTAAAACAACAGTAAACCAAGACCTTCTTGTTATGTCATTTAAACATAACTGGTGCAGTGTAGGGAGGAGTGGGGGGGGGGCGCTGCAATTCACTGATTCACGCTTTGCATGCAGGCTATCTGTAGATAGGCTACAATATACGCAATACATGCACACACACAAAACACACAGCTCCTGTCTATTGTGGTTATACAGTATGTTAGCGCCACTTATATTAGGAGAAATTACGAGGTAATATGAGAACGTGAAAACAGATGGGGTGTGCAGGTATGCCTTATTGCACTTTCAATGCAAGAAATGAATGTAATAAAATTGAATGTAAGAAAAGGTGGAAAACAAATGGAGTTATTTTACTATACCTGCTTATCCCTCACTAGGGTCACAATTTTAGAAGCAGGTAGACAGGTCACCAGCCTATCGTGGGGTACAAACAGCATTCACTCATACACACACAGGCAATTTAGAGTCTCCAATCAACCTAAGCATGTTTCTGAACTGTGGGAGGAAGCTGGACAGAACCCATGCAGATGCAGGAACACAAAGAAAGGTCTCAGCCCAAGGACTTGAAGCTTTAACCTTCTTGCTGTGAAACGCTACCCAATGTGCAACCCCAAACGAATATAAATCATGTAAAACCTATATGTGACATTTTACTAGGGACAAGCCGGTTGACTTTCTTTGCTTTGCTATTCCAAACTGTATAAAAGTTTGCCGGACACCAACATTTAGCTGTTACTTTTTGCAGAATTTCAAAAGAACACTCAGAGGTCACTTGACAGTTAGAGGGGAACACACTGTCTCCTGACACCCTCCCTTACTTCTACTTCTCAGAATAAATATATGCTGTGTTTATGAGAGCGGCTCAACCTACCAAGTCATCAATTACCACTTCAGTCTTCCCCCCTATTGCTCGCTGTCTCGCACTCCAGTCAGCTATCTCTCACACACACAAACACGTCCACGCGCACACACTTTTCCGAGGGTTTTGGCCAATGCAAGCAGAAACATACCTCCTCCACAAAAGTAGTTGTTCTCAGCCATTTCCTGCTCCAGTCAGCAACAACAACAAAAAATAAAATAATATTCTCTCATGTCAAGCCCGACTTGGTGAAAGGTGTATTTATAGAGAATACTTTGACATGCACCCTTTTGTCCCAGCTCTTTCATAGTCCTCCGGCCCATCAGTTGTACCACTCCACTGTCTTGAAATTCAAATCTGCCTCAGAATATCTAATTATCTATCCATCTTGGCACAATGACAATGACAATGACAAGCTTTTCACAGAGCAGAAGACTTCGAAGAAAAAAGCGAAATGAGAACCTGAACCTGTTACTGAAAGGTAAGAAAAGCTAACTGCGACTAGTCTGTGAGACTGTACTTAGGGCCTACTCACAGAGGGTGTTCCATACTTTGCCCAAATTAGTTTTCACCAAAATTCCACTTTGTTTGACTAGTGTGATTGCTCTGGACTCAGCCATTGTACACTTTCTTAGCCCTTGCACATTTGGAGCATGAAATGTGGACATGACGTCAACGGCACAAATGTTTTACTTAAACTTTAACAACAATAGTGGCAAAAAGTTAACGTTGGTCCGATGCAGGGGTTGGGGTGTTTGCAAGAAATTTGGCCAGACAAGAACGAAGAAAGTGAGCTGTATATAAGCCACAATGTCAGTAACGATGTGTTCCTGAACCCGCTGCTGTTCTCCATTGTGCTGAATGTGCAAAGTGATGACATGTGTACAGCTCAATAATGACATAAGCGGAGGTCAGGTCAGTGTAAGGTAAGCATAGGCCAGTCATTCATTGGCAAGAACTGGTCATCAACCAATGTATTGACATTTTGACGAGATGATGAATTCCTCTTCAAGGAAACATGCAGCCAATATTTGTTGACTTTTCAGTATAGACCAAAAAAGGAGACAGACTGAAAGACTGGCAGACTTACATAACCATCAAAAGTTTTACTGCCATATATTCTGGAAAAATAAACTAGCAAGCTATTGAATGTAACAATAAACCTTCATAAAAAAACTAGTGTTGAGCTAAATGCTGGCTTGTGTTTAGGAATGTCAATGGAAAGTAATAGAATCTAAAACAAAGAGAAAAAAAAAAGATTTATGCAGGAAGCACACAACTGTTGGTTGAAATTTGCATATATTGTGTGATCTTCAAAGTGAATCATGTCTACCGTGCCCTTGCCTTGCTCTCTACAGCCTATATAGAGATGGAGGCACAGAGAACCAATAAAAACATTCCTCTTTCTCGCAGACCAATTACTCCTCCTTTTCTCCTTCTTACAAAGGATAGGACCATTACGAGTGTCGCCGTGACAGGTGGGAGCTATCCATCACCCTATTAGCGTTCCAGTTTGTGAGATTTGCACCCACCCAGTTCACAGCACTGGTAGAATGTGGGTGGGCTGAACAAGCAGCGAAATTAGTCCCATGCATTGGTGGAAATGGTCCAAAATTTGTATAGAGTAGTGTATTGTGGTTTTTTGTATTGCTGCTTGCAGCCCATTTTTTAATTCAATTTATTATAATTTTCTTCTACAAAGCATATTGTCACAGTATGATGCATTGAAGTTTGCAATAAGATAAAAATCTAAAAAAGTCTTACTTTATTGTCTTAACAAAATATAAATATTTGCAAGTCATAGAGTTACACACACATAGAATAATGATAAATTGTGCCTCTTTTAAGGTAACTAACACAGGAGACTGAAATGGTAAAAAGTGATTATAATGCATAAAAAACGCCCCCCCTCCAAGATGAGGGTCAAAGTCGAGAAGAGGGTCAATACCTGGGATATAAATTATGCACAAAACAAGGGCATAGGTGTGTTTTAACCTTGATGGGTTTTTGTTGGACAACCGAAACAAATGTATGTGTGCTTTTTCTATATCACTTTTTCTCTTTTATAGGAAAACATACATGCAAAATGTTAACTTATGTTTACTTTGCTGAATATGCATTTGCTGATTTAAAAAGAAAAAAAAAGAAAAACAAATGTTGCATTTTCCATGATGTTAATAATCATTCGACAACCATGTTTGTAGCCCTGTTTCACTGAATTCACTAGGATTGTTGAGGTATTCAGTGTCCCTGCAAATAATTTGGTGAGTTCAATGTCATCCCAACTGATATAAATGTGGGCCAATTTAAGTTGATTAAAATAGGAGCAAAAATATTATAAAGCTGAATTGTCCATTACAAGAAAAAACGTACGAAGAGCCATAAAATCCCCTCTGCAAAGAACTTATATAGCTTCTCCAGTACAGATACCATATTGACTCTTTATCACTCCAACTTAATTTGAGCAACTCCACCCGTCTCATATGAGAGGGAAGAGAGATTGGTACACATAGTCACAGTGTTCTGATTAAAACCAGGCGATGAAAATGCACACACTGATGAAAGTTAAATGACCCCGGGTGATGGAGTGAACAAAGCACACACCAAGAGATCAACTAACTGTGTCCTAATGAAACTCTGCAGTCACAGTCATTAGGATAAGGTATAGTTGAAAAGAAACATCTCTATTATGTGTGGCATGCCGTAAAGATGTGCAGTGTGTAATAATCATTTAATGAACTAGAATAAACAAGACCAGAGGCTGGTACCAAGAACAGAAATACTTGTAATACTGTATTTAGTAATGATTAGAAACACACAATAATAGAAACTGGCTACGAAGATAAAATAAATACTTTTAAATTAATTAATTAATTAATACTGGATGGAGGCCTATACATGGACAAGGGCAAACAGGACTGGGGGGTTGTAAGGGTTGCACTGTGTGTTAGATGGCAAATATCTATACTTCAGACTTTAGTTAGAATTCATGCAAGCACAGCAAATTGTGTAAGGAGCTGCAGCAGAGGTCGGGAATCTGTGCTGGTGAGACAGAGCACACAGTAAGCAACACTCACACACACAAGCAAAGCAAACCGCATGAGTAGGGGGATATGAGCATATGAGCAGACCTATGTCTCAGGCTTAAAACCAGCAACTCCTGGACAATGCAAATGCAAGAAAGAAAAAATAAATGTTTAAAAAAAGAGACCTAAATAGGAAAAATCATAGTTCATTCATAGTTTAGTTAGATTTTTCCAGAAGCTTGGAAGACAGTTATTCCAACATTCTTATTTGTATTCTTGGTTCTTCTGGTTTGGAAGGGTATACCTTCTGTGTCTAGTTGTCTTGCAGAATAGAAAGGTATTCTTTAACATTATGGTATTATTCCCAACTCTTTCAATAATTGTGTTTATTTATTTATGTATTTTTTTGTATTTATTTTCATCCATCAACTACATCAACTAATAAAAAAAGGCAAAATAATGCTAAAAGTGCTTTTACATGGCTTCCACTTGGAGGATTCAGAAAGCCTTACAAATCTCATTGTTGAAGGAAAATGAGGTCATACCAGATGGGAATGAAATTCATCCTGTGATGCTGGATCACAGGGTGAATGGTCTTATAACCTGCAGTGAATAAATGCTCATACAGCCAGTGATGGCTGACAGGACTCAGATATGGGGCACCTACGGACCTAAGGAATCTTGGTTCCACTTGAAAAAAAAATACAGTTTAATTAAAATGAACAGTGTGCTCCAGTAAGGGCAACACGATCAGTGTGTCAGCTTCAATACGAGAGTTTTCTTCTATTGTTTTGAGAATTAACTCAAAATAAAGAGTCTGTGGATTAAGGATTCCATAAGCTACACAGACTGCATTGAGACAAACTTGTGATTTTTGGCTTCAAAACTCACTAGAGTTTTCAATTAGCGATTCTCATAATCAAAAGAAACAATGAGTCAGTCCTTGTGGGGGGGACAGTTGGGAGGCTGCTCAACTTGAACACTTGAGGGGGTCATGCTAGCCTCAGTATTTGACTTGAACCTTTGCCTCAGCACAATCCAGTCCAGTTTTTCTCATGGACAAATAAGCCAAAAACATTTCCAAAGATTGTAGAAGTTGGGTAACATTAGAATGTTACACTTGGCTGATGATGCAGTTGTGTTTGATAGTGAAGTGCGCCATGAGTCTATACCTCAGTGTGCCCACTGAGGTATAGACTCACTAAATCAGTCTCTATACCCATAGCTCAATGAGAGACTATCAATATTTTCCAAAGGTTTTGTTATTAAAACTAGAGAATAAATGTCTCAGCTTAAGACCAAGGTGAATTACCCTTGATTGTTTGTGACATTAAGTGACATTAAGCAGGATATCAGCTGGTCAGTTGGTGAACTGTCTGCAGTGATACGGTTTGTCACTTGATTCAGAGATGTGATCAGCATGTCTCCTGGACATTTCCCTCTCTGAATGAAATGTAGAAGTGTTTCTGTCACCCTTTTGTCATTTTGGTCTACTTCACAGTGTTTCATTTGAAATTAATTATTTTCAGAATTGGGTTTTGACACTTTAAAATTGTATCTGTGGCTTCTTGGTAAATTAATATTGAATCAGTATGCAGAGTCAAATGATTAGTGTAAATTATTCTACCATGTGAAAGCTTTGTTTCTATAATCCTATTCACTTTTATTTTCTTCATGTGAAATATGGTTGACCTACCTTTTCATTTAGACTGATGTCCACTCTTCATTAACTCTTCACTGCACAGCACCTGCTTTCTACTGTCTGTCACCGACCCAGCTGGCGAAGATGGGGGCAATTCGGGGTCTTGTTTCCAGGGAGGTGATCCTTCAGTACAGACGAGAATCACTAAGCTCCCCTCTGGAGACCCAGACAACAGAGAGGAAAGGGCACGGCGTGATTGGAAGGCAATGAGTCTAATAATTAAAAGGTTTTTCCAACCAGCTGCAGTCTCAGCGACACACACAGACGTGTGCGCACCTACAGTACACACGACACACGGTCCCTAAAGGTTTTCAGACACCAGGTCACCTCTTGTTTTCCTCTCCCTATTAAGTATTTCGTGACCTCTGATGTAGATGAGGTCCATTAATTTAATTGTCCTTGCCCATGTGCGGATAAATAAAACACAAATGCACAATAGACTCTAGAGGCAGGTGTTATATCAAATCCAGTGCACAGCCCCTCAGTCAGGAGGGGATCAGCAGCAACTATTATAATGCTGGTCTGCACATGAGCCTTATTAGAGCTTTGATCTTGCTGTGGTAACCAGTGGCGTCCACCTACCCCTGTGCCTGCGCTCAATGTAGTCCCAAAGGTTTGCAGATGTGACAGAGGTGACCTGCCATTTCCATTTCTTCTCTCCTTGTTAAGCATCTAAATACAGAGCTTCGATTTATCTGCTGTATAGGGTGTGTGTGTGTATGTGTGTGTGTGTGTGTGTGCTTCTATGTCTAAGGCTTGTATAAGAATAGACAGTTAGGCTCTGCAGTCATTGATCGGGTCCAAACGGAACCGGGCATTCTTACATCTTGAAACCAAAAATCACCATCATGGCTCCACTGATGTCACACACACACACACACACACACACACACACAAACACACCGACAGAGAAAAACACACTCCATCGATCAGTGTGACATACACCGAAGATGACAGATACACTGACGGTAATCACTACGTGAACGTGAAGATAGACTTTCCGGAGAGCAAACCAATTTATCACTGACTGAGACTGAGTGATAGACAGAGAGAAACACTGATGCATGAAGACAGGTGAAAAGATGAAAGAATAGTTGGGGGTTAGAAGAATGAAAAAGGATCAAAAGAGCCAAACGGAGACACGTATGACGAGCTGACAAAGCCAAGAGACAACAGGGGTGAAAAATGATGCATGTTGGAGGTCAGACAGGAGCATTTCCCCCTTATTGGTAGCTGGAGTAAGGTTACACACACACACACACACATAAGTGCAGGTGCACTTTCCCCCCACAAGGAGACTGAGATTGGAATATTGATCGTGTTGAGACAAGCGAGTCTCAGGGGACAGCAGACGTCTCTTTAGAAGGACCTGTCTGCTGATAGTCACTGCTAACAGGAAAACAATAGGTGACCTTAACTCGCAAATTACCCAATGAACCCTCACCTCAGTGGCTCTCCTGTGACAAACACGTCCAAATACAGATCTCATACTCATTTTTTTGTATACTTACATTGGTATTTCTCAGTAACATTTGACAAAACTAAACAGATCTACACAAAGATAAAATTCAGGTTGAAGTAATATATACTTGGATTTTACTGTGTGTTTTACAGTGAAAGCATATTGCATTCACCAGGGGAAAAAAATGATAATTATGGGATCAGTATCTCAAAGTCTCTGAAATAGAAAAAAAATACTTATTAAATACTTAGCATGGATTTTTTTCCCATATATAATGTACAGTATCTGTCTTGATTCGCTCACATTGGCCTGTGGGATGTTTTTTCTGTAATGACGTATGCTCTTAAGATTACCTTGTCTGATTCTGCTGATTTATTGTGACTTGCTCCTTCCTGCCCCTACTACTGTTGTATATCACATCTGTCCACATGGCAACCTCAGAGAGGTTGAGGTTGAGAGATCATGGAAAAGAAAATTGATATTTATAACTTCCATAACCTCTCTTCTCCCTCATTACATAAAAAACTAAACTATTTACAACCCCCAAAAATAGAAATACAAACTCTCCTCACAACATGACAATACCATCACAATAATGATTGGTTGATTTAAATAGGGAGGTGGGTAGTGATTGTAGTTTCCTGAAACATAGGACATTATATATAACACCTAGACTTTTCTTATAATTAAAACCAAATTTGTAAGATACTGGACCTTTTAGACTAAGTTCAATGTAATTGACACATACATTTCCTGACATAGGAGCAGACGCTACATTATTTCAAGCAAAATAATTCAACATCATGAAAGAAACCACGTTTCCCACTAATTATACCCTCAGGATGTTGAGCTATGAGAAGTGTCCACCCATATCATGTAACACACATGTACCCAAACACAGACAGGTACTCTTTAGCAGTGGCTACCACAGGAGACCTGGAGACTAACCTCTGGGATCCTCAGCCAATTGAGAAAGATTACTGAGCTGAGTTCTGAGGGAGATAAGATGAAACTTTAGTCGCCCCTGAGGGTGAAGTTGGTCTTTTCAGTAGCAAAATATGGTACAACAAAGAAAAGCTGAAAGTGTGTGTCTGTGTGTGTGAAGGTAGGGGTTAGCAAAGAAAGGATCATGCAAAACCAACGTCAACGTCACCAGAAAGTCCTCCTGAGCAATGTGAGAATGAAAACAAGTGAATTAAGAGCATATATTGCAACATCCACAAGATGTACAAAACAGTGTTGCATTACCACAAATAGAACCAAGCTACTTCTCATTGCTTTGCTTTAAATCACTTAATCACTAGTATTAGTGCTGCATCTTCATAATAAACACTGGCATTCCATGAGGATAAGCGGGTGAGACACCAAGACCCTGGCAACAGGAGGTCTGCATTTGGACATTTCAAGGTGAGTTAGAGACTCTGACCTCTTGTTGCTTTCCCATGAAAAGTCCTTAATGGGTTTTCTGAGGTCTTAGAACCCGAGACCTCTGACCCTGCACTGCAGTACAGTTGCTGATTCTGTCTCAGGAAAGCTGACCCAGTATTTGGATTTTGATCATCAGCTGGAAAGCATGAAAAGGATTCAGGGCTTTACACTTGGTTGTTTGCATGAAAGACCAATGGAGAGAGTTGTGTCGAGAATAAAGGCAGAGAGTTCGAGAGAGAAAGTTCTAAAACTTTCAATCTTCATCAAAGTCGGGGCAAGAGTCGGAGTGTCGGTTTCAGGAAGTTACATAGCCACTGACTGAAGGAGGACGACAACACAGATTTGTCTGTTCTGACTCAATTCTCAATCTAAAACACATGGTATATAGCAAATTGATGTTAACTAATTTTGTGAATTAGTTAATAACACAAAAAAACAAATTGTCTGCTATTTTAATGAGTTGGTGAGGTAAAATTCAGCCAACGTTTCCCAGGTCTGACCTCAGACTGAAAGCTGACATCCAAAAGTCAGTATTTGGTAATTTCAACATTAAAGATATTAAATAAAGGAGCGGCATTGATTTTGTTTATCAATATTGTATTAAATAGGCTAATATGGGAAAATATAGATCGAAACTAGTTATTTCTTTATAATTTAACATGGTTATGTGAAAAAATGCTTAGACCAGTGACACAAAGTAGAGGATTCATGCATTATTTTCTGCGATAAAAATATATTTATATGTAATTGAATAATAATGTTCAGAATACAGACATGCAAACATACAGTATATTACCATGTAAACTTTTTTCCCCATATAAAAAAAGAAGGGGTTACCCTACATTTTATCATATCCAGGAATGGTCTTTGAAATAATGGCAGGTCACTTTGCCAGTTGGGTCCTGCTAATGGTATCAGCTAATCTTGGGGCCTTTTCACGCCTACATGTACCTCGTTTGGTCTGGACTTTTGGACTCTTTAGCTCGACCATGAACCAACAAAATAGAAGTGTGAAACCCTCCCTGGACCAAGGTCCAAATACATACAAAAAGAGGTAGTAACGGTCTGGATCAAACCGAACCATGGTTTACCTTGCAGAAGATATTTGCAACTGCAAAAAAAATGAACCGCAGTACCAACCGAGGGGGCTAGGAGGTGTTCTTATGTTAATGGTTGTGTAAAGACAAAATTTACACCATCCTCCAAACACTTTAGATATCTAACGTTTCTAGCATCTCATGCACACTGCTCCACCATGTGAACAATTACAAAGCTTGATAGACTTAGTTATAGTTGCTTTTATACAATTACAATTCAGGACAACAAGGACATGATATGGTTTTCTTTCCCTCCATTTTTCTACCATTCTTTCTCTCTTATATTGACTTTTAAAGTTTACACTCCTCTGTCTTTACACATAAACAGATGATGACTGGGCATTAGGAACGTGAATTGTGCTTGTTTGCTTTGTCAATTTCATTTATATAATTAAGTCCTCATCAGCAAAGTCAACAGAGTCTGTCCCTGTCACTTTTTGGCCTAGAGATGTCTTCTTAACCCTTTAGAGGCATATTTTGACCTGCTATCATACTTCATCAGCCAGCAGACAAAAAACAAACTAGCACAGAGATCATCTATTGTTATAATAGGGGCGTTCGTCACTCAGTGGTCGGGATACACAACTCATTCATCAGTTTGTCATTATAGCTTTCTGTTGATGCCCACAAACAAGCCAGATGTTATCTGCAGAATCTGATTCCTTTACTGGGTCCTTGTTCTGATGAATGGGTGCATTGCAGGTTGCATAAAGATGCAAAACGGGGTTGTGGTGATGTGGAGGAATCAGACATGCATTCCTGGGTTGAGGCCACAGCCGATCTGTACAAACATGCTCCATGTGGTAGGAATGATCAGTCCCTGAGAGGTCACTGTTTTCCTGTTATCCCACTGTTTAGACAGGACTCTAACAATCACATTGATCTCAGCTCACCAGGACATTTAAACAAGTGCCCTGCATGACAAAGCCCGAACCCACATTTGTTAAGTATTAACTTGCCATGCAGCGATTTCCAACCCCGTGCTTGTCTAAATATTTAGGTGAGCTTTAAGATAACTGGTGATCTCAAAGAACATGCTGGTTTGAGTTTGAGTGTGTATTTTGTTTGAAGGTATTGACCAGAGATCATGGAAAGGAAAGGAGTCAAACTCCACGTCTTCACAGTACAAAAAGAAAAAAAAATCCACTTTTTTCATTTGTGAATCTCAGGCGTCTTGATGGAATCAATACTCGTACACTTCAATTTTAATCAGCACAGCTGTCAACAGAGGCCACGCAGTGGCTTGCATTCCACTCACTCCAAACCTGTATTTTTTCATGGTTCAGCTCTATTTTGTTTGATTTCACGTGTGTAATTACAATGATTGTGTGTGCCGAGCGCTGCCAAATTGCGGGTGACCCCGACACATCCTGTGCAGACGCACAAACTGAGACCTGGCTTCAACTGCAGCTCTGCTGACGTGCTGCTCATACTACACATTATTATCACTGCATCATTCTCTACAGGTCTCTGTTTTTTTGTCATTGTTGTTCCATGCTCTAGACCAAAAATATAATAAAAACAGGGCCTTAATTGAAGATATTAATTTATCCCAACTGACAGAGGAACATACCAGAATATGCACAGTACTCACACTGGATAATAATAATATTTTTTTATATAATTATTCTCAGTCTTACACTCTAATAAATATATGAGTAAATTCAAATCCCTGTTGTTTTTGTTTTATTTCCATAAATATTTATTGTATAGTGTGTTTATCTTGTTATAATAAAGGGTAAAATACATAAACAAAAATTGGATACAGTTACCAAAAATGAAGTATTTATATTAATGTATTTTTACAAATATTGCACTTGTCATTTTTTCATTATAGCACAACCATTTATTATTATTTACTTTTTTTTTTTCTTTATTCATTGTTTTTTTTCATAATTATAGTGGAACATTAACACTACTTCAGATATTCTGTCATTAGCTTCAATCTAATTTAGTTGTGTTTTACTTCAAAACACAATATTAGTCAAATCTTAAAAGAAAAACATAAAATTTGTAAGAGGTCATGACCTCAGCTTAAGGCTTGGTTTTCGACCAGCTATTGGCCTCTTCTCTGCAGTTTACTATCTCCTTACTGCTTAATTGTCTTATTGCTCATTTCCAGCATTGGAGTGTGTGTCTGTAAAATCCCGTCCTTGGTCGGTCTCAGCCGACCTAGTGGAGGAGAAAGCCACCGATTCTATTTCAGTGAGTCCGTCCGCTGACAAAAGTCGTAAAGGGGGTGGGCAGGGGAATCAGAAACCCTCAGTGTCCTTATTAAGCCGTTCATTTGTGCCCGGCAGGACCCACTATCCCCGGGCTTAAGAAATGGTCAGTAATGCTAGCTGAAACTACCAGAGAGAAAATCGTGATGAAAAAAAAAGCAGCGGACGGATAAAAATGGAACATCCTCCTTTGCAAACAGACACCATTACATCAGCCTCCGTGTCGCAGGACAGGAAAACCACCGAAAAACAGAAAAGTGGCATGAGAGCAAAATTGAGAATGAGATTGTCAGGAAGTGGAATGCAGCAGTTTTTTTTTTTTTTTTTGGCCAGAGTGAAGGGAGGAATCTTTAATTAGAATGTGTTGAGAGATCATAGTTTCCCTTAGAGCTATCTGGCCTTTTCATGTTTATGTAATGCATATGCATGGGCTGGAGCAATCATCTGAAACCCGATACCCAATTCCACATAGTGTAGCTCAAAAGGTTCACCGAGCAAGGCTTTTTTTTTTTTTTTTGGACTTCAGATGTGTCTGAAGGTTGAGGAAAGGCTCTGGTTTGTAACAAACATGTGGTCGTCATCTTGTTCTGAGACAAGCAATGTATAAAATATGAATACTGTTTCCTACATCCCTCCCCCAAGGATCAAGATCATAGGAAATCATCAAATGGGATCATCATGATGGGATGTAGGTGATTCGCATGACTCCGCTTCTTCGTTCTCCGAAAAAAGACAGAGCGGGCGCCGGCGGCGTGAAAGCGTGTCATCCCACGGCCCCGAGCCTGGGAGCGCTGACGTCTGCCAGCGTCGTCGGAATCAGAGCAGATCCCCGAAGACGATCCGACGGCAAAATCGCGGCGCATAAACTCCTTCTTCCCCTCATCTGAACCTGGCAGCGGCATAATGCCGGATTAATTTTTTGTTCCTCTCAGTGAGCGATGAAGGGGGAGAAAAAAAAAAATGCTTACTGTCCAAAATAATGAAACATTCCATGACACGTCCTTATCAGCCAAATGAAAAAAATCACATTATCTTCAAAAGGGGGTTTTTAAATGCCCGGCCCGCCCGTTCGCTCGCTCGCTCGCTACCTCGAGCTGCGCGGGGGAATATCAACCGAGAGACAGTAATTCGCTCAAGCGCTTAATATTCAGTTCTCAGCTATGTAATATGCAAATCGCGGGGGTCATGGGGAAGTCACATTGAAAAATCATCTCTTAAACTTAATTTGAGAGGCAGCTGGAGATTCTCCCAAGAAAATCAGTCGGTTATGGATAGGGTTCGGTAAAAGTCAAGCCCGACGGGCTCCTCCGGGGAGGCTGGGGGTCCCTGCAGTCCTGACACGAGTTGATCTCTGTAGATTTACTCCGCATGCCCTCTTTAAAAACTCCAAGGCTACCACATTAACATTGGGCATCTCCAACGGTTCCCACAGTGGCGCGGTGGAGAAGCTTGTCCTACAAATGAGGTTTTGATGCCTGTGAGGGCGGTGGAAAGAAAACACATATATTATGCAAGAACAACTTATTTTTACCTTAACTAGACAACATTTATGCATGCGGGGACTCTTTAACTATCCCCTTTAGCTTGTACAAGACATATTTTAGGCCACTGGAGAACTCATCATCCAGCATCTATTTATTTATATCAGCACAAAGCCACTAAATAAAAAAAAAAACCACGAGCGGTTCTTGCTTGGCGCGTAAAAACCTTTTCTCGCCACCGAGCTGTCAAACCCGAAAGAGATGTCATTATTTATCGGCTTTCAGACCGCGATCTGATGCCTTTAGAAGGATGGGATATCGATCCATCTGCGGCGGCTCCAGATGTGTCATCGTGTTGTGGCTGCACGCTTTTGTGAAATCTATTCCAGTCTGGATATCGCATGTCCGGTAACAACCGGGGGGGGGGGGGGTTGTTGTCCCGACGACGGCCCGGATGATGCTGAAAAGAAAGGGGAGGGGGAGGCCGCTCCGCAGGGCCCGCTAATCGCTTCCAGAGAAGGAAGAATTAGCTATTTGAAGATGGGCAGGACTGATAGGGGGATCATGAAGCTATTAACCTCTAAACAAGCTGCTGAGAGCCCAGCAGATGGCAGGGCTGATGGTGAGCCCGCTGCCAAATTGGGCTGTGAACAGAACGACAGCCCGGACTTATCAGGGATGCTGATGGATTGGCGCTCCCGGGCAGCGCAGCTTGTGTTTGCACGACGAGCACGCGTACGTACGGACGTGCAAAGGGGGGCAAACACGCGATGCATTTCGGGCTACGTCCATGCACGAATGTGTGAAAGTGAGTCATTGTCATGTTTTCGCTGACTCCCTTCGACATTCAATTATTAGATTGTTGGCCCTAAAACATGAAGGCATATGCTGGTTTTCTAAAAGAAACCACCAGAATAAACAGCTCAATCACCAGAGTGAAACAATGACATCTACTACACATATACATTACATGTCAATGTTTCACATGTGGTGGTGGTTTGCAAAGAAAATTTACTCTGTTTAAAAACGTGCTTATATTGATTGATATTAATAATTATTGATGATTTTTCTTTAAATATTTTGGGAGGATATCATAGCATCTACCACATTGGCTTCAACCAGACATATATATTTGTGCTTAACCACAGCATTGTTACATCATAAATCAGTATTTGTGAGTACATGAAGATAACAAAAACTAGATACGACACTTATGCGACTTTGACATTCAACATATATATTTTCAGAAACGTACATCGTCAATCTTGCCCTCTGGAGACTGGGTTAGAATATAATATATATTCACAGCACCAGCTCTCAGCCTCAGTATCAAACCCTATAATTTGCAGACATCAGCGAGGAATTGAACCATGACCCGTGGATGTGACAGGACGCTCACGGCCTCCTCGCTCCTGCCATCATGTCAGTTGTTTCGAAACCACATGTATCTATGGAATTTGTACACACCACGGTGGAGACCGTCAAACTTCTGTCATCATATATGCGCCAACTTTGTTGTGTGTTTCTGGTCATTTTTTTTTTAGTATTCGTAAGAGTGGGAAAAAAGTAGTTAAGTTGACAAAGGCAACAAAAGACAGCAGGATTTAGAAAACCAGAGAAAGCAGAAAAGCAGAGACGTAAAAAAAAAAAACACATGAAAGGTCTGTCAAAGGGCTGTGTGGAAGACATGTTCTCCCAAATGAAGACGTCAGGGTGGAACCCTCATGTCATGAGTGTGGAATAATTGCCAAAAGATAAAGGAAGGAGCATCGCTGTGCTAATAGGCGTTGGTTATGGAAGCTGTGATACTAGTTGACACAAGTTGTTCGCGCCGGGAGGCTGATGACACTCCTGGAAATGGGAATTTTATTTGATGCCTGGCAAAGGTTTTGGTGCTGGGAATAACCCACCACACGCGAACGTCTCGTAGTGTCAACCCCCACTCAGAAATTTGGCATTTAGTATGAAATATGCATGAACTCAAACACATGCAACATAACACAAATCCTACTATCCTTACTTTAACTATTACAATAGTATTTCCAATTTATATATATATATAGGAGTCAATAAAACATACACATGAAATATGAGAAAGGATTTCTTCTTACTTTCTCTAAAAACATATTTTGGTAAATTAGTAGTATGTGAAAATAGTTTAAGACACATAATTGTGTGACGAGGGAAATTTCACAGGGCAAGGGTCACAAGCCAAAAAGTTTGGTAACGATCATCCTAAGCCATGAGAATATCTTTATCCCTTATATATATATTTATATATCTGCATGGGAGGTGGGCTGAGGAGGAAAAAACATTCCGATTTTTTTTCAGACAGACAGGGCCTCAAGAACAGTAACTTTTATGTGAACATAATGCTCTAGGTGAGTGATGAGGATGCAGCGGTCAACTGTATCAAAAGCAGCTGTAGCACCGAGAAGCGCAAGAATGACAAGAGTCCCCGGAGTCAACAGCTAATAAAACATCATTAAACACTCTGCAGAGGGCAGATACTGCGCTGTGGAGGGCTGCATAAGCTATTTGGAAAACCTCAAAAATGCCATGTGCATCTAGAAAAGACTGCAACTGTACTGCTGCCACGTTCTCCATTTCAACATTTTAGAAAGAAAAGGAACTTTACACACGGTTCCAAGTAAAAAAACAGAGGAATCCAGACTTGGTTAACGGTTGCACAACATCATGTTTATGACAACCAGGTATATTTCCTTCATCCGTGCTTGTGTGCAAATATTTCTGTCTCCGGTGATCCACCCACTCATTCTGGTCTGGCCTCCTCTGTATTTTTTGCTAAAACCTGGTGGAACCTATTTATGAAATATAGAAGTTAATTGTTACCGCCCCTGGATCAATATCTGAATCTGCCCCCTCATTCTGGAGTGTTCTGTGCTTGTACTTGTTGGTTGGGACCTTTCTGACTGGGCCAATAATATTGGTTATTATCATAACAGAGATGGTGTTCTAGTAGCGAGGGGGGGGTGGCTGACTGCATTGCTGCTACAGGTCTAACTAGGTGCTTTTGGACAATAAAAGCATGACAGTCTAAAGCAAACAGGCACACCTAATAACCCTGCTTAGACTAGGCCTACCTCAACTTAAACATTTAAATCCTAAAACTATCCTAATTCCAGAATATACAGTAGCATTGTGGTACATGTATTTCTTTGATGATCCACTTTTTAACAGTGTAAAGACTGCAAACATACTATGTTATTCAAATATATTACTCACTATTCATACAGTTGCATCACTGGGCTATTTCTTACAGCAAAAAAAATCTAAATAAATAAATAAAGAAAGAAAAATAAAGAAAAATAATGGCTTGAGCACAACACACAAATCCTTTTATCAAATGATGGTGATGATGATGATGATTTTAATTTGGCAAGAAATGGACTCTAAAGTACACACATTCAGATTCAGGTGAAAAACTAACATGCTACTGACATGTACATTCTAATAAGAATAATTTTCATTTGTAGCACAACACCTGATTCTTGCCAGACAACGAGAAATCATTTATATACATGGCTGATGAAACATTCCTGCTAAATGTTACATCCGTGTACTGGAGGGGATTTTCACACATTTATAATCTTGCATGTGTCATGTTTTATTCAAATGTGCGTAACAAGAGGCCAGACTGTTAAAGTAGCAAAAATAAAAATGCTTTTACAAAAAAAAAAATAGGTGAAGGTGAGGCCATGTTTAAAAATGCTTGATTTCAGATTCAATCAGAGCTGTAGCTGTAAGGTCAAAGAAACCAGAGTAAGGTTAGAGGGGAAAACAAGTTAATGGATTAGAGTGGAAGGAGATTCCATGAACAACATGATTTTACTGGCCTACAGCTATGCCTGCAGGTAGGTAAAGTAAGAAAAAATGAGCAAAGGTTAGCACTTCTGAAGTTACACACGAGCTTTTTAAGGCCAGTGCTGCATTAGGACAGGTCAGTGCGATGTGGAAAATATCATGGAGTGTATGGCAGATGCAAATGAACCAGCTCATATCATACTTCCATAATGACATGTGGTGCTCTTATCCCTACAGATCCCTATAGGGCTCTGCCCAAAGCTCTGGGTAGCACATGTAATCTTCACAGATGTGAAGTTAGTCATCTCACATATATGTGAATACCACACACACACACACACACACACTTGTGCACGCCTTCACAATGAGCACATCTATTCTCTCTCATCCTAAACCTTTCTTCTTGTGTGGGAATAATGTCAGGATTACACAGATGGTGGCAGCATAAAGTGCTTAAAAACTTTCTGTTGAAAGGTCAATTTGGTTAAAGGCTACATTTTGACTTTGAGCACTGATTAGAAACATTGCTGGTAGTCATATGTGAATTAAAGTAAGGATTATGGATATTACTTATATTAAAAAGCTCCATTGATAAAAAAAAAAAAAAAAAAAATCAATCTTAAGTAGAACTTTTTCAAAATTAAGTCCAGCAATTGGATTTCTAGTGTTTCTGCAGATTGAATTTTATGATGTTAAATGTATTAACATTTTTTTTGTTCTGTGTAATGCTGTTTGGTGGTGATGAAAAAAAAATACTTGGTAGAGTTAGGCAAAGACTATGGTAAAAGGATCAATGCATGACATGATGGGACAGTAAACGACCACTAAAGAGTCCGGTTGAAACGCCACCGATGATTCAGTTTGTCCAGAGCCATCCAAGAAACCCCCCTCCTACTTCAAGTGAAACCTAAGAGGAACCACGTCTGAATTACATCATTACATCATCAAGTCTGAAATGTTGATTTTTCAATGTTTCCATGGTTTACATAAACATACAATGTCAGATTTCTTGTGAAGGCTGTGCTGCATGAATAATATGAATAATGTGATGTATATGTAAGCTGTGGCTACATGTTAGGGGCCAGCATTCCGTCCCTGTAAATAAATACATTAATTTTTTATCACGACAACGATCAGTTTATGATTTTCTGCACCTTTAACTTGTGATATATTTGTTTTTTTGGCCTAAACCTTGTGTCATTCCAGGACCTGTGCAGTTGTCCTTAGAGTTTTACACTAATCTACTATCTAACTGCTTTTTTTCCTCATTTTGTGCAACAGTCTTAGTTTTTCTTACTATGTGCACTTTTATGGAGCTCATTATATCGTGCATAATGACAATAAAAGCTTTCTAATCTATTCTGTTCTATTCCTGTATCTATTCTATTCCCCCACCTGCGAACCAACAGTTCACTATCAGCGGTTCGGTACGGGCTCCTGTTTGTTTATTTTTTCACGAGCCGGTTTGCACGCTACATGTATAAACAACCAACGACATAATTATTATTTTACACCCTTTAGAAGTTGAATCACGTTTAACCTGTGCACCTCCACCTTCTGAAGTCTCACACAGGAAATTACTTTTTTCCCTCCCTATTCCGCCTCTTTCAGTCGTTAGAGCCCCGGCAGCAGCACTTTTTCTGCCTCCTCTACTTAAAACACGAGGATCTCTGCAAGTAATGTGGGACAACTGAACAAACACGGTCACCGCCGGCTCTTGGTGTCTCTTTGCGGCCACACACACACACATACACACACACACATGAAATGCACATAAATGAAGCCTCCTTAGCAAAAGGAAATGAGAGTGTTTTCGGGGCCCAGTGTGCCGAGGGTCAACGTGGGGTAATAATTCTGTTTATCAGAGCGGGGACCCAAGCAGGTTGTCTATTGACATCTCTGATGAGATTAAAACTGATGAGCAGGTGGAAGTATAAAAGCACGTTGGAGACGGAAGAAGCAGTAATGACAAGAAGCAATAATGGGTCATTATAACCAACAAAGGGATGAGATTTTATCTTGAATGATGTTGTTCCTCGGTTCCCTTTACACTGAACGTCCAGTAGACAGCAGTAGGAAGGATGAGTGTCAATCCACTGCTATTAGATAAACAGCTGGTGGTGCTGATTTTCCAGTCTGGTGCAATTAAACCATAGCAAGTAATTAAAAGTACAGAGTTCATGAGAAAGGCTGCTGATACTAAAACTGAACTTTGTTTCTACAAAACTTCCTGGATGCACAGCTCAGAGATTTCAAAAAGGCTCAGTCACCATTTTGTTTAGCAACTTTCTAGTTTACAGAAATATATAACCCCATACAAGGAAAACAATGAAGAAAACTTGGAAACATTACATTACAAATGACCAAACCAGTTGCAAAGCAAACAATGCATGCAACAATGTACACCCCCTCATACCTTATGCACTGAATAGTCTAAGAGAATAAGAAGTATAAAAGAGAAAAAGAAATAGGTGCAGAACTCTGCATACATGGCAGAACTAGGAAAAATTGAGACATACCTTCCATCAATTTATTTTCTTGCATTCAGCCCCTTCACCTTGTGATGCTTATTAGAGGCTTTTTGCAATATATGGAAACATTTTCAATGGAGTTGGGTCAACACAACAACTCTCTTAACCAAATTAGTTTTCTCAAATTAATCAGTCTCACCATTATGGCTCAAACCTACAGACCAACCTTGCAAAGAGCTTTTTTCTCTTTTTGTAAAGCTCATGAATCATTATAGATCGGCACCATCTCTTCAATATGTGAACCGTGCCATCAATCCAGAGAGAGAGATAGAAAATTGTCTGCTCCCATGACTCAGATATCATCAGCACCACATGAGTAATGTGGTTGAGAAGAAGGAACCAAGGAAAAGATATTACTGGAAAGGAAGGAGAGGAATAGGGAGATTAGAGAAAGACAGAGGGGAAGACAGTAAAGATTACATTTTCAAAGTTTTTTTGAATAGAAAAAACAACAATACAGGACATCTCAGAAATGGAGAAAATAACATATAGGCTCATAAATGAAGAAACAGAGCACAGGTGTATTTATTTTTCTGTCTATGAATGGGTGAAAAAGAGAGAAAACAATATTGCAAGAGTAAATAAAGGAAATCATGTGGATGTATTACAGTAACTGATGAATGAAATGCAATAAAAGTAATTAAAAATAATACCCTCTAAAGAAGACCCTCTATGTTATTTTATTTATTTATTATCATTGGTATTATTATTATTATTATTTGTTACAATTAATGTATTCATGCTACCTGAATTTGGAGGAGCATTGTTGTAAAGTTGGATGTTCTATATATTAATAATTGTATTGGTCTGGTAAATCAAGACAACCTGATGTGTTTTTGAATTGTGAAAATGAGTGTTGTCCCACTTTCCAGTTGGAAAAATATAAGAATTGAAGCATGGAAAGGAAGTTTGTGTATCCCTTCTATCCTTCTCCATCAACTGTCCATATTACTCTCTTTTTCTCATACTGAGACTCTTTCCCTTTCTTCCATTTTTGTCTTTTATTCTTTCTTTGTCTTGCATCTCTCCTGCCTTCTTACACTTCCTTTTCTGTGTCTCCTTTTTTTTTAACCTTTCTACTTCTCTCTTACTGCCTGCAGCACAGTTGTATGTTAATCCGTGGTAGGAGGAGTGTAAGGTGTGTTAGGTTTAATCATCCCGAGGGCTGGCTGGGTGTCTGTTGGGACTAATTGGAACAAAACACTCCCTTGTTCTCTTGGAAAAAAAAAAAAAAAAAAAAAAAAAAAAGCGAGAGACAGTGAGGTATAAAGACAGAATCATGTCTGCATCTGCAGGGAATATGGGAAGCGTGCAAAGTGCAGCAGGAGAAGGGAAAGCGAGCGTGTGTGTTTGTATGTATGTGTGTGCGCATTCATGACTGTGAAGAGTATCTGAGTGCGATAACAAAAAAGCAAAAAAAGAAAGTTTACGTTGCCGTTTCCAATATGTGCTTCTTTATATTCGTTTAGCTATGCATGTGTGTGTGTGTGTGTGTGTGTGGAGCTGTATGTGCAGCAGTGCATGTCCTATACGGTGTGACATTAGCAAGCTTTCTGCTGCTATGTGATTAAAGAAGAGGTGTAATTCTCCTCGCTCTCTAACTTTATCTGTCGCCTTGTAACAAGCATGTAATGTTGCTCTAGTGCCACTTTCCCCTTTAAAAAGCTTCTAAGGCTTTGTTTAGACTGATGTGGTTATATGTCTTTAAGACCAACTAGACTGTTACTTACAGATCTGTGCGTCTAGACATTTAGACATCAAACTATCTGTATGAATTGCTATGGCAACGACATAGGTGACAGTAAAAATGTCTGCAAAATTTTTTTAAATAAAAAAAAAAAGATCTATTTAAGTCCACCAGCAACTATAGTTGCACAAGTCATTTTCTAAATAAATCTAAATGTCTCACTTTTTTTTCATGACATGATGGTAACTTCAACTAAGGTTTCAAGGAAGAAAATGTCAAGAACATGGCATAGACAAACCCTTGCAGAAAGAGGTCATTTTATTTAAACTAGTATAGTTTTCTAACATTATCTTTAAACAGAGTAGAACATGTTGAAAACAGATTTAAACATGAATGTTTAAAGGCAGGCAGATCGCCTGATACAAATGAGACAAAAATGAGAATGTATAATATTTAGGCCTAAATGGGTTGATCAAAAAAAAAAATAGTAGCGGCTCCTACTAAAAACAAGTTGAAGTTTACTTTTAATCCTTTTCCCCCAAAGAACACATGTGCTCCCCCACTGCAATTATGCAAGCAGCCGAGGTGCCAAAACGTTTCACATTCATTACTCAGGTATTAGTAGAGGAAGTAGGGTTCAAACATCTGTAGAAATTGAATCATCTCAAGCTTTTTACTCAAGTAAAAGTATAAAACCTTCTGGTTTCAAAACTACATAAGGAAAAAAGGTAAAGGTGATGTTAAGGTATTTGTATTGCATTTTAGTGCAATACAAATAGGTTAAAGAACCATATAGGTGAACTCCTGAGCATTAACATGTATTTATAGATACTGAGAGGTAGAGCCAGGGAACAGAGCCATATGCAGAAGGGGTTAACACCCACCAGTCCGTCAAATCTCTCACACCGTTTAATAATAGAACCGTTACATACAAACCATATGGTCAGGAGGTGATTATTTTTCTAAATTTTGGGATTAGAACATTGATCCACCCTCTTAGTTGGAGCAGCATCGTGTCCAACATCACCTGCGTATGAGAACATTGAATAGTGACATGATGACACAACAGTGAACCGTGCCACATCCTCTCACTGCTCCAAATTGCTCTCCACTTGCCTTTAATTAAAAGCCATAATCCCATTAACAAGCAGAAATAGGATTAATACTGCTTCTCAGACTGCAGCTGCTGTCGCTCAGTCATGTGTGTGTGTGTGTGTGTTTTTCATTTATATATACAATGTGTGAAAAATATATATAGGTACAGAAGGGGGGAAGAGAGAGAGGGATAAAAGTGTCTGGTGCCCTGACTCAGAGATATCATCAGCACCACATGGGTGATGTGGTTGAGAAGAAGGCACCAAGAAAGAAAGATTACTGTAAAGTAAGAGCAGACAGGGATGTTGGATAGAGAGAGAGACAGAGAGCGAGAGAGAAAGTGGAAGAGCGAGAGGAAACCAAGTGACATATGGAACTGAAGAGGTAATTAAAGTGGAAGCAGACAACTTTTTAGCCTCCCCGAGCAGACGCTATTGTTTGTGCTGCTGTCGGAGACGAGGGGAACAGGTGTTGTGCCAGAGTCTGCTTCCATTGTCGATATATATTTTCCCTGTAGGTGCACCCAGCCGTACTTTAACCCCAACCAGTCACCTCTACTATGTGTAAACATGATCATAACCTTAGTCCTCACATCAACGGTGCAATGAAAAATACTATTTAAACAGGGCAACATCCATGTCAGCATAGCATTATGATAAAAAGTCTGATTGTAATCGCCATGTCCTCCACCCTTCATATGATATGGTGATGCAGTATTTAAAAAACGTACAACAAGAGAAAATTGTTGGGGAGAAAAATTTAGTAACGAATCCGCAGAGGCGTCCTCCCTCGCCGCCGAGTTAAAGGTGAGAAACAATGACCGTGAAAGGGATGACATGCCGGCACAACACCGCTATTGTAGGAACAACAAAGGCTGCCGCTGAGCCACAAGGATAAGAGGACACGGTAACAGGGGAGCGTTCCGTGTTCCTGAGTCGATTATGTTGTTGTTGCCTCCCAGCGACGCCTCCCTACATCTGTCCTGTCCTCTAATGTACCTCTCGCGAGCCAACGCCATGCTTACCCTCACACCTGCTCTGTCACGATCTTATTTTCTGCTTCCCTGTAACCTCGTTGTTATTGCCTGGTAGGAATAAAATATATATATATACACATATTCAGTATATAACCTTTGCTGTGTTCTTGTCATTGTTATGGAAAAAGTAATCAAGTGAATAGTTCCAGAAATTTAGAAACTGTATCCTAAGATAACCAGTTACTTGTACTCTGCTTGAGCATACTTCAGTTTACTACATTTCAAAGAGAAATGTACTTTCAGTCCACTAAATTTATCTGACAGCTTAAGTTGGTAGTTACTTTTCGTAAAAAAAGTTTATAAGATTATATATTATTATTCTAATTGATGTTTAAATTCTCTAGCCTGTTTGAATTTTTATTATTATTATTATTATAGTACTATAAAATCATATACACATATAATATAATGTAATATAATGTAACTCTTACTGTCTATGCACCAAGTATCTTAAATTGTCTCCACATTGATAAAATAAAACATAAAATGCTTCCACATTTATTTGGTTATTTAAATCAAATAACCAATATACTATAATAATTTAACCATTTTTACAATGACTACTTCCACTTTTTAAATTTTACTTTATTACTGTTACTTCTAGGATCTGAGTACTTCATCCACCAATGAAGATATTACACTAAGTAACGTTCAAGGACCAGAAAAAAGTTTGGCGATGCAGCTTCACATTGTTTACAGGAGTTTAGATGGTGAAGTTTTAATGCAGAGTTTGCTGTAATACCTCAGTGTTTTTTTTGAATATGCGTAGATGAAAGAGAAAATGGATGCAGTGCACAACCCATCTGGCAACATCAAAGAGAAAGACTGAGCAAAGAAATATGTGATCTTTATGGGGGGTCACTCTCGTACGCTCCCAGGCGAGGCGAGGTTTATTTGTACAGCGAGTTTCAACAGCGAGGCAATTTAAATGCGCTTTATATAAAACATTTAAAGCATCAAAACAAAGTGGAGAAGAAGCACACTGTAAACTGATGTGTAAATAGAAGGAAAAACAGTGATTAAAGAATTAAAAGAGAAGCAAAAGTAAGCTAAAACTTAACAGGACAAAAACATATACATCACCATTAGTACATACTTTATTCAGCAATTAATGCCTCAACAGCAATTAATATTCCAACTATATAAAATTAGTTTAACACAATACAAACACACTTGTTAGGCATATTCATGTAAATCTGCAGTGGTCTCATCAGCAGCAATGGTACGAATGGAATGAGTGTCCAAAGAGTCCTTCTTTAAACCCACTTGTGGACTCTTTTTTCTTATAATAATTTGTCCTCAGGTCAGGAACAGATCAGAATCTAGTCACACAAATGAGCACACAGATGCACATTGTAGTGCTGACATATTTGTGCAAGACACTATTTTTTTTTTCAGTTGTCTAGTTATATGATATTTGATTTAATTTACAATCAAATTTCATTTATTTATTTATTTAGTTAGTTAGTTAGTTAGTTAGTTTGTTAGTATTCTAGACTGTAATCCCCATGTCCTCCACCCGCTCCAATCATACATACATCAGCAGACTACCAGACCAGTGGCACAAACTGCTCACTCACTTCACTATTTGCATGTTATTTTATATATCAATATTGCCATATTGTCTTATTAATATGCTCCTATTGACAATGTGACATCTAACAGGATTGTGTGGGGTGCCACTCTATTAATTACAATAAAGTCAATGTCCACACAGGTCTTGTGTATAAGTTTATTGTTGTGGTTTGTGGGGAAAGGCAGAGGTTAGGGAATCATTGACCGGGCTGTGATCTAGAGGAAACAGTCAGCAGCCAGAAGCAGTGGACGGTAGACACAGGCAGGTTCTCATACAGTCAGGAAGGTGAGGGTCTTGACTAGGGCAGGTTCTCAGACTGTCTGGAAGCAGGCAGGGCTCTACTGCAGAAATGGGTCATACGCCGGCTTCGGTCCATCCATGTCCTCGCTTCAGAAAGACGAAAAAAAACAATCTGGAGAGAGGGACTCAAGAAAGGACAAAGGAAAAGATGATCAGAACTTAGATGATGCTGATCCTGGTGAAAGGGGGGCTGACATGAGTGTCTGTATCCTCACTTCAGAAAGAAGAAAAAATGAGATGATTCAGGAGAGAGCAGCACTGAAAGCAGTGTCCACATACTCACTCCAGAAAGGACAAAGAAAAAGATGATCAGAACCAAGGAGATGCTGATGCTGGAGTGAAGGGCACTGAAATTAGCGTCTATATCCTCACATATCTCACTTTAGAAATAATAAAAAAAAGAGATGATTCTGGAGAGAGGGGCACTGAAAGTAGTTTCCCTATTGCTTCTCCAGAAAGAACGAAGGGGCACTGAATGTAGTGTCCACATTGTCCTTATAGATAGGACAAAGAAAAAGATGATCACAACCAAGGAGATGCTGATCCTGGCGAATAGGGCACTGACATGAGCGTCCATATGCTCACTCCAGAAAGAAGGAAAACTTAGATGATTCAGGAGAAAGCAGCACTGAAAGCAGTTTCCACATACTCACTCCAGAAAGGACAAAGGAAAAGATGATCAGAACCAAGGAGATGCTGATCCTAACGAAAAGGGGACTGAGTAACGTCCATAGCCTCACTTTAGAAATAATGAAAAAAAGAGATGATGTAGTTTCCCTATTGTCTCTTCAGAAAAAATGAAGAGAGAGAAAGAGGCATTAAAGTAGTGTCCACATAATCACTCGATAGGACAAAGGAAAAGATGATCAGAACCAAGCAGATGCTGACCCGAGGGAAAGGGTGACTGAGAGTAATGTCCAATACCCTCATGTTAGAAATAATTAAAAAAAGAGATGATTCTGGAGACAGAGGCACTAAAAGTAGTTTCCCTGTTGTCTCTCCACAAAGAACGAAGGAGAGATGAAAGAGAGAGGAGCACTGACATGAGTGTCCATATCCTCACTCCAGATAAAAGGAAAAAAATACTCTGGAGAGAGGGGCAAAGAAAAATGTTGTACATATTGTCTCTCCTTAAAGGAGGGTGGAGAGAGGAGAGAAAGAATGCATGATGGAGAAAAGAGGAGCACTGAACGTAGCATCCAGATCCTCACTCCAGAACAAAGGAAAAAGAAAGAGATTATATTGGAGAGAGTGGTACTAAAAGTAATATAATTACCATATATTATATAGTCCATATCATTTCTCCAGAAAGAACAAAGAACGAGGAGAGAGGAGCACTGAAAGTAGCATCCAGATCCTTAAGGGGAACTGAAATTATCATCCATTTCCTTACTCTAGAAAGGACAAAGGACGTGGTAATGCTGGAGAGAGGGACACTGGCATCAGTGTCCCTACTCTTACTTCAGAAAGAATGAAAAGAGAGATGAATCTGGCAGGAGGCACACTAAAAGTACTAATGCTAGTAGTAAAGTAATTATGCTGCAGAAGGGCACTGACATGAGAATCTATACTTAAAGTGCATAATGAGTGTCCATATAGTGTCCATATCATCTCTCCAGAAAAAAGGAAGCAGAGAGGAGAGAGGAGCACTGAAAGTAGCATCCATATCACTCCAAAAGGTCAAACTATACTTTGTAACCCCAAAAAGGTCATACTATACTATTTTCCAAATGAGGACATACTATACTATGTCGCTCAAAAAAGGACATACTATACTATGTCAATCAAAAAAGGTGATGATATACTATTTTCCACACTGAAAGTCATATGTGTATTCTCACTCCAGAACGAATGAATGAGAGAGAAGGGAGGGGCACTGAAAGTAGCATCCAGAGAGACAGGCACAGAAAGTAGTGTCTGTATGCTAACTCCAGAATAGACAGAATGTAGGTGGTAATACTCGAGATAGGGGCACTAAAATTACTGTCTATATTATCACTCAAGAAAGGATGAAGGACAGAGGAGAGTGAGCACTGAGAGTATTGTTAATATCATCATCCAGAAAGAAGGTAGGAAATGATAAAAAAGGAAGGAGGTTGCTTATGCTGAATTTAGTGACCACATCCACATTCCAGAAAGGAAAGAAGCATTGATGCTAAAGAGATCACTGAAAGTAGTGTCAATAACATCACTCCAAAAAGGAGAAAGGAGGTGATGCTTCTGGAGAGAGGGACACTGAAAGTAGTGTCAAAGTCTCTGATAAGAAGGATGTACGTACTGATGTTAGAGCGAGGGGCACTGAGTGCATTGTCAGTATCCTCATGCCAGAAAGGAGTGAAGAGAAGGTAAATCTGGAGAGAGGGTAAGTGAATTTAGACACTATATCCTCATGCCTGAAATAGGGAAGGCGGAGTTGACGAGGAGGAAGCCATTGGTGACGAGGGTGTTGAGGTGATGAGGAGCAGGTTAGAAGGAGTAAAAGAGTTTATGAAGATTTCATTTCTGCGTCAGCTTCGAGAAACGCATACACAATAGAGATATTTGGGAGTAATTGGACTGTCAGCTCAAAGACTTGCAGGAACATGTCCTTGCAGCACTTCTCCCTGCAGCTCTGGCATCGGTCCAGAATCAGTCTCATGCAGCAGAAGAGCCTCCAGGCTCTGCTCCGTCTGGACAATATTTTCCTCTTCACTGTCCTTCTGCATTAATGGAGCCACCAATATTGAAATTAAAAAAAAAAAGAGTTCAGTCAGGTCTTTAAAAATAATTCCAATATTATTATCACATCATTTAAAAATGATTCATCTGTTCTAATCTGTTTAGTTTTAATGTATTCCATTGTCAGTGAATGCATCCATACCTCGCAGGGGATTTGGCAGATTGTGTTGCTCTCATCACTGTGCTGTCTGGGGCTCAGTTGGAATCTCTTTGCTATCTGCAACGTCTCCAGGTTCCTCTATGTACGTCTGGTCTCTCCCCAGCCGTCATCGAGTGTAACAGCTCCACCCCAGCAGACTGCTTTTTTTTTTTTTTTGCTGTACATTGCAGCTTCAATATGTTCTTTGAGTGTGTGTAGATTCTCACTCATCCAGGTCATTGTAGTGTCAAAGGAGTTACTTGTAAGCACCTGGAATTTTTCTTGCAGCTTGAAGACGTTTCACCTTTTATCCAAAAGGCTTCTTGAGTTCTGGCCTGATGCTGGAAACCAGGCAGAAACTTCAGCATTTGCACGCATTTCCTGCAGCTTGCAAATGAGCAGCAAGTGGTGGTGCTGTCACTGTCCGGCGCTTCTGCAGCATTTGATAAAGCACAGTCAACCCCTCCAGTGACAGCTCTGACAGTGTCATGAGATATCCTGTCCAGGATCTTGATCTTCTTGTCAGAACAAAGCCGAGCTCTGGTTGTGACCACAAGGCCTGGAAACAGGTGTCATACTGGGGAGCAGGGCAAATGAGGCCCTTTTCCAGAGTGTTGGTGATGTCCTCTATGAAGACATTATACACCTCCAGGCGCACTTTAATCATCTTCTTCTCCACATCCCTGTCATAAAGACCTGCCTCCATGTCTATCTGCTGATTGCAAAAGAAAACAAACAAAGCAACACAGTAGAAACTAATTGAGAAAGTAATTGAGAAACTAATTGACGACAATGGAAATCATGTCAGTTTTTTCAGTCTAACTCATGGCTTCACAGTCAGTACAGAAACATAAAATCACCTGTCCATGGAGTAGCTGAGACCTGCTGACATACCCAGAGAATATCTTGTTTTTGGTTACTCCAGTATTGAGTAGAAATATGTTGAACCATGTTAACACCATGTTATATTACATGTTTTCAATCACTAAATACTTGTGGAGGTAAATGTTAAATGTGTTGTTTAGATTAGTAGTTGTAATTGCACTGTAATTTGACACATTTCACATGAATTCAAAAAAAAGAAAAGCAACAATTTGAGAATATATAAATAAATGTATATTGGTGTGAAGTAAAATATTAAACTCTGCATTCAAAAGTAGCACATCACTAGGATACACACTTTGTTATTCTATGAATCAGGTTTCCACTGCATTTTTCAAAATCGTCTTCAAGAGACTCTTTCTTGTGTAATAATATATATATATATATATATATATATATATATATATATATATATATATATATATATATATATATATATATAGGCAAGTCAATTCTCCTAAAACAGGCATAAAGTTAACATTAATTTGGTGATATATGTTCTGAAGACTTACATGATAATTTAAAGCGACAGCCATTTATTTATAGTAGATTAATCATAACATTTTACCAAAACTTAGGTTTTAATTATGTTATTATATGTATGTAATTTCCATTCCATTACATTTATCAGAAAGTCAAAAATAAAATAATTTCCATTAATTAATTTAATTTTGACTATCTATATTTTAATAAATAGTTGTCCTATGCATTTTTAAATTACTACAATATTGCAAATATTATGATGCAGTACTTTACTATTAATCTACAGGTGTCTCAAATTGGCTCCACATTCATAAACTAAAACATTAGAATGCTTACAACTATTTAATGATAAAAAAAAATACAATATAAAATAGTAATAAAAACAGAGTCTATATTTTGAGTGTATATTTTGTTGTGAATGTCTATGTAGTTTTACTTAAGTAAACATTTCTCTAATAAAGGATCTGAGTATTTTATTCACTACTACATGCAAAGGAATATTTGACCTGTAGAAATGGAAATACTCAAGTAAAGTCATTAAAAGCTTGATTGTTTCATTTACCTCACAGTGTTGAACTGTTGTCTTGCAGGAAGGAAACTTCTCGCTGTGCTGCAACATTTTCCTGATTCTTCTTGGTCAAGTCTCTGCAAATCTCTGAAAGGAAATGAGGTGTGATTGTTTAAATAGACACATTCCACACACATTTTGAGTAACAACATAAAAAGCATGTTTACAATCAAATGGACTCTGGTTGAGAAGAGTTTTTAGTTTTGATTTAAATGTGAAAAGAAACACACACATTTTAATGACAGAGTAATGTGTTTTTGTACTTAGTGTATTTTAATCTATTGGTAAGTATATTTTACTTAGTAATGTTTCAGAACATACATTGGGCAACTTGATGTTTAATACACCTAACTACTGTATGATTAATGATTAAAACCATGTGGTATAAAATAAATAGTAATAACATACATTTTCATACTAATACTTTATGTATGTAGCAAAAATCTCCTTTTACACGAATAAAGAATCTGAGTACTACTTCTAACTACTAATACAGAATTATAGAATATATTAAAGTATAGTGATTGGAAGTAAAATATTAAAATCTTCATTCAAAAGATGGAGTATGTGAGTACTTTATCCACTGCTGCATGCAAAGCAATATTTGACTTTAAAGGCCTGTCTGGAATGGAATTACTCAAGTAAAGCAACATACTGCTCATTAAACGCCTGATCATTTCATTCACTTCTGCTTCTTTAAAGCCTGATTATTTAACTTACCTTACAGTCGTTTACAGGCTGGAAACATCTTTTTTTTCCTGGTTCTTCTTGGTTTGTGTCAAGTATCTGGCCTTGTTCACTTGTTTTAATGTTTAGTTGTAGAAGCGTGAATGAAATGAATCTCTGCAAAGCTCTGAGATGCTGTTCAGTCCCTGTCACATTGACTACTGTGAGAACTCATCAACATCTTTTTTTTTAAATATATTTGACATTAAATGAAACGCACTGACTACTTGAATCCAGTTTAGGGTTAGATGGTTGTTGAAAGTCTCATTAAATCATATCATTAAATACAAGCTAGAAATCTGACCTACAAAGATGTTTAACAGTATTGCATGCAGCAATAAAAACATTCATTTTCCATGGTTATCTACTGGTCAGTATTCTAGAAGGCAACTCGAGCGTGTGTGTGTATGCATGCATGTGTGTGTGCGTGTGTGTGTGCGTGTGTGTGTGCTTGATGTGTCAGGGTTTGAACTGGTGAGTGGCAGAGTTCAGAGGGCCTGTCGGTGCTCTCTCCGCGGGCTTCTTCCTGACAAGACAGCAAAGTGACAGTGTCGAAGAGCAGATGAGCCACTGACAGCTGAGGTTAGACTGATAAAAAGGGGCCAATATTGACTTTTTATTAAAAAAAAAAAAATGGTACACCTGTCAGTGTTATCTTCCATTAACACATTACATGTAATATAGTTTGATTAATCACATACTTATTATAGACTTCATCAATAATAAACTAGTCCTTGGGAAACCCTCAACATGAGTTATAATGGGCCATTAGTATATGCAGGACTATGATTTAGTACTATTTTAGTAGTATAGGGTGTACTGAGCAACACTATATCCATCCATCCATCCATTGTCTATCCCGCTTATTCCCTTTCGGGGTCGCAGGGGTCTGCTGGAGCCTATCCCAGCGCGTTAAGGCGAGAGGCAGGGATACACCCCAGATGGTCGCCAGCCAATCGTGGGGCACACACACCATTCACACACCATTCACTCTCACACTCACACCTATGGGCAATTTAGAGTTTACCAATTAACCTGAGCATGTTTTTTGTATTGTGGGAGGAAACCGGAGTACCCGGTGAAAACCCACGCAGACACGGGGAGAACATGCAAACTCCACACAGAAAGGCCCCAGACCCAGGCCCAAGGCGGTCTTGAACCTGCGACCTTCTTGCTGTGAGGCAACAGTGCTACCCACCGCACCACCGTGTCGCCCAGCAACACTATATATATATATATATATTTTTTTTTTCAAGATGTTGATGAGAAACGGTTTCAGTCCAAACATCCTGCTATCAGAACCCCAGGCTCCAGGACATCAGTGAGCTGGTTGGACTCCGTGCAGTCACAGAGCGATCAAACTCTTCCCGGCATCCATTCCTATAGAGGCTTAAAGCAGAGAGATCAGTGGTGGCTGCACAGACCACATCCAACCACATCTGACACCACCTAAATATGTGATCTCACCCAATACCATCTCAGTTTCATGTGTGTGTGTGTGTGTGTGTGTGTGTAAGAATGTGGTTTTGGAAACTGTCGAATGTAGTTTTTGGCCTCTGGCCTTGCTGCAGAGCCCATTGTTTGTGTGATGTGTGCTACTGCAATGTCCTCGGTTGAAGTTTGAAGTTTGGTTAGTGGTATGCTGGGGGGAAGGAGGAGTTGTTGCATGTCGTTCCCCATCTATTCCTCCCATCTTTGTCTGTCACCACCTTGCTGTCAAGTATGAAATATGTTAAATTACGCCAACCAGCAAAAAAGGCAAGGGTGCAAAGTTGCTCAACTGTAGAGGACAGTTTTTGTATCACAATATTTGTAGCAGCATAGCAGTACAATAGTACCCTGCTGGAGATAATGGACACGTGTAATGGTGGAAGCACTGGCTACACTGCCAAAAAAGGTAATCTCATTAGGTAAAAATAACTCAGTAGTAAAATATTGATTAGTATAACCTTGTTCTATCGGCCGATAATTTGTCTTATTTCTAATTTTTATTTCCTCTTGTCTTAAGAACATGTTAGCGTCTTAAATATAATATAAAACATATTAGGTTAAAAAAAAAGACTAAATTGACCAAAAAGAGAGAAAGTAAATAAATAAGCATAATCATCTGCTCTTAAAATAGTGGACTAAATGTACAGGACATTTTGTTAAAAATTCATACAGAGGTGAACGTTTACTTAGGTTTAGGCTAAAATGGTCACTGCATTGCATAAGGGGATACAGGGATATGTCCAGCTGGTTGTCAAAATGAACACTGTGAGGTAATATATGTTACAAACAACAAATATGATGTATTATACATATAACAGAACAAGGTGATTAGTGAGTCGTACTGTTTCAGAATGTCTTAGGGTCTAAGAACTACTCTGAAACAAAGAAAACAGTGCTGAAATAGCAATCATTCTCTCATATCCTAAAATATAGACCTATTAATGGTGGACTGAGCTTTTACTGATATACGTGTCTGCTATCAGTAACATGATGGAATATGCAGAATATCATTGCATGTCAATGCAAAGCCTGGAATAAGAGATGGAAAAAAAGTGTCTGTTTACACAGACAGCCACGCTGTAAGGTAAAGGCCTTGACATAGATATTGCATAATACTTCATGCATAAAACATTAGGCTTTGCATATGCAATGCACATACAGGAAAGGCAGACATATGGCGTAACCTCCTATTTCCTCCTTTTTTTTTTTCTTTTGGCCAGCCAAGAGCCACGAGCTGCTATACGTTGCATCCGTACCCTTTAACTGTATGTGGAAACGTTCACGTCAGACAGATCTCTGAGCGGCTCCACTTCAACGTTTTTTTTTTCCTTTTTCCCTCCTCATTCTTTCTCTTCCTCACGTTTTTCTTTCCACCTCATCCTCTCCGCGGACCAAAAAAGGAGGCACATTGAGTCAGTTCAGCACATGTTCATCAAGTTGAGGTCTGAAGGAGGCTCATAGGAGAGGGAGGATTAGGATTTGGTTCGGCTGCAGTCCGAGGGCGATAGCAGAGTTTCGTTTTTAGCGCAGCACATATGAGCTGATTAAAAAACGGAAAAAAAGGGCGGGGGGGTGTAAAACATTAAAGACAGACGGTTTCAGAAGTGTTTTTCCTAAGTCACTTGGTGTGTTCTTTCTTTTTGTATTCAAACCAGCTAACGATGGCGTATGAAAAGGCCGAGAAAGCAGTTTAAAACTCCAGGCCATTCGAGTTGAAGATCGAGGTGTCCCCTCTTTTAATGATCTCGGCGAACATTAAAGATGGGAGAGACTTCAAAGTGAAACTTTCAAAACAAAAAGAGATAGTTTCGGAGATAATTACGAAACTCGTGAAATTTGGTCCCTTTTTTTTTTTTGCATGCTCTGAAATATCTGGGTTCTTCCTTCCTCCTCTCCGCCTCCCTGTCCTCGAGTTCACCTCCCTGGCTTGTGTATTTTTTTTTCTTATTTTTTTTTTTTTCCCCGTGCTGTCCTCCTTGTTACCTAGCTAATCCCAGCCACTGTCAAGATTTAAATGCTGCTTTCAGCGCGTGCCATATTTTTTTTTTTCCAGCATTCAGCATTCAGCATCATTTCCCTGAGCCTGAGAGACAAGGAGAAAGAAGCGGGGGGGGTGAGGGGTTTGGAGGGGGTACTGCAGAAGATAAGGAGACACACTCTATGGATTACACATGCACATACACACATAAATATGCCTCCACACGCACACACACACACATACACGTTGCATGAGCCTCTGTTTAATTAGCCCGGTGTTTATCAGGGTGATCAGGAGTTCAACACAGTAAAGTTTCCTGTAGATAAAACAGTGTTTGTGGGATGCCGGGCCTAATGAATGCTGAGCAGCACAGAGGAGGAAGAGGAGGGGGAGGAGGAGGAAGGACCGAAGGAGATGAGAAGAGGATGACAAGAGGGCACTTCAGTTTAATTGCTTACGTGATACTTTCCCTTCCTCCTTATCGGCCGCTCTCATCTATCGCGGCGGAGGGGAGCTGCTTTCCTTTTATTTGCCCGGGAAAAGAGTTGAAGGTTTATGATGACAGTTTAACTGCGATAATAACCGACGGTGAGCGCTCTCGCTTTCTCACGTTCGCGCCCCGTGTATACGGAGGGCGAGTCAACCAGCACAAGTTAATCGAGGCCACTATGGTTATTGTGTTATATATTGTGAGATCTCCTTGCCATTTCCTTGAGTTTATAATGACATCACGCAACTTAATTATTTATATATTCGCATTTATTGATTTTAATTTGATTGATATCCAACCAACCAATATATTCAACTTCATTTCAGGCTGCTTCTACACCAGCAACACTCAGTTTGCATCGAATTAATCCAATTGAACAAATGCTTTTCATTTGGTTTGTTTTCATTGATGTGAAATCATCAGTCACATTCGAATGCACTGAATCAAGAGGACCAAGACGTTCAAAACGAGATGGCTCTGTGGAGTGGATACTACTTATTTCATCGTGTGATGCATGTAAGAATCACACTTAGGCTGAATAGTTTAAGTACAGTGTGTTTACACTGGGCAGTATGGGAAACTGTAGTGCACTATGTGCACTTACTGGACTCTCTCAAACTCATTGCACACTTTCCACCCTCACCAGCCGACATGTCGGTGATGTCGTGGGACCTGCCTGACCCACGTAGCAGAGGATAGCAGACGTTACTTAGTGGCTGAAGCAGCAATCATGGAGGCATGTGAAAATGATATGGGCATAAAAGTCTCGAACATTCATTGTAGACAGACATCTATCAGCTGCTCATTCAACTGTTAATATTTCATTGACCAGCAGGAGCCAGGATTGACCTTTAAAGCACTAAAACAATCATTTTGCAGATTAATATGTGGGATCAATCCCACGGTAGTTTGAAAAGTTGTAGTTTGGTTAAATTGGAATTAAATGGAAAATAAGGAAAAAAATTATTTTTTTATTGCTCATCAGCAGTTATTGGCAGGACATTATATGTCTTTGCTTTAAATAGATTAAATTATTTGACATCATTTGAAAACATACATGACAGACTGCTCATAATGACATGATGATGAATGGATGATTTTTTTTTGTTTTTATTTTTATTTGAGGATTAAAATACACAAGAAAGCCCCGGAGCTTATTGCCATTTCTGTCCTATATTGCAGCATAATCATAATATGAGAGTGTGATGCAAGTCTATCATGAGACTTAAAAAATGAAAATGCAAACAGACGGTAACAAACACCAAGCATGTGTATGTCTACATATTATTTAACAACCGTTGCTTGAGATCTGATTTAAAATTCATCTTAAGCGAGAAGCAGCCTGTTCCAGTAACTTGTGGCTTTACATAGAAATGTATTTTTTTCCCACAGCATGTATTAAATATTATAGGACTATAGTTTGTTTGAAATTCCTCAACTTCCTCTAGTGTTTCTTTTTTTTCATTTTTTTTTCCTTTCTTAGCAGAAAAGTTAGGTAGATGATTCCATGCCTTGTTTCCTGGACTTGAAGGTCAGCTTTTTGACATACCTAATTGGATATCTTATACCACCACGTAGCAACATTTGTTCTGTCATGCTTTTTGATATGTATATTGCTGGCATATAATCCTAGTTTCTCAAACATTCATGTTTTTTTGGGTGACTGATATTTCTACCTTCTTTGTCAATTTTCTTTCTTAGGAGATGGTCTCGAAATTACTATTAATTAATTGGGGAAATTCATGCAGGAGGAAGAAACAGTCAATACACTGTAAATACATAGTAAATAGTGAATAAAATAGTCACTTGACACCATTGTCTCCTTCTACTTTATTAATCCCAACATGGGAAATGGGAAAAAAAACAGAACACATATGCCTTACATTTTTAGCAAATTATATCATCTTCACACTTTTAAGTACCTCTTAAACTGTAATATTTGCACAGTTGCTATGGTAACCATCAAGAATGCGATAGAAATGAAGAACCAAAGGAAGAAGGAAACTGGAAACTGGCCGATAGGCTCAGGCGCCTAATGAATGAATACCTGGGGAGGTGGTTTTGTCCCTGTTGAATCTAAGGCCCGCAGCAGCCTTATATTTTATTGTATCCTTTGTTTGCAGGCAGTAATTTATCCCACCCACTGTCACAGTTGTGTCCAAACAATTCGCCGATGCTTCTTGATGATATGCTAAGTCACTGCCAACTTTCGCTGAAAGAAAATTTATTCAATAAGAGGTAATTTGTGGTAGAACAAGCACCCCGATTTGCCCCTGCCAGCAAGTGGGATCATTCCCTCTCCAGTTATAATGTAATCACATCCAATTAGGGGAACGACAAAGCGGTCCTCAGCGTTTCAATGGGAGGGGAAGTGTCGTCTTACTGCCTCCTGTGTTGATGGGGATAAGCAAGCTATCGTTCCCTATCGTTCCTGCCAGTGGTTGCCCCCCCCCCGCCCCTCTTCCTTAAAAAGTAAAAAAAAAAATTCACTTTCCAATTTTCCACTGGCTGTCTGGCGGAATCATCAGACAGCACAGCGAGGAAGGAGAAACTCTAACCATATTGATTATCCTTCTGCAGGGGAACGCATTGAGATCGTGATCCAGAGTGGGAAAGACATAACGGCCTGTGAGCGGGTTTAATATAAATAATATAATAGCAAGTTGGGGTGTTTTTGCAGAGTTTTTCATCATTATAATGGGGAACGAATGTCAGGAAAATGGTACGTTTTTTTATTTCAAATAAAATGCTGCATCTACATTGGTGACCGACACATAAATACACATAAATAAAGTGCGGTGCCTGTAGAAAGCATGAATTCTTATAGAAAAGTGGTTAGATTAGATGAATGTGATTTTTGCATATCCCACATACTGCTCTTCTAACCACAGTATGTGTAGTATATGGTGTATTCACATTGTTTTAATAACAATCAACTTATCTACCTATATTGTACCATATATTTTATATTTAAGATGATGTGTGTAGTGACTGGTTCTACTCTGAAAGAAGAAGAAAAGGCGGCCCGATGTGAACTTTTCCTACAAAGTTTGTTTTTTTTGGCGTTGGCTACAGCCACGTCAGCAGTAATAATGATGTTTTGAATATCCATCCACGCAATTTCACAAAGAGAGATACAAAAATCCATCCAAAAAATGTAAAAAGAATACACACGGTTGTGCCATGTGCAAGCTAAATCCAAAAGCTGAGGTTGATCCATCAAACAGTCAGAGAGGTATGTGAGCCACAGACTGACAGACTGACAAATTGCTTTAGAGATAGATTTTTGGCCCTATTGTCTTACCTTAAACAATAAACACTAAGTCACAGAACTTTTTGGCAGAGTTTAGGATTTAGCGAGTCAACACTAATGTATTATGACAAATAGAAATCTATCGTTCAAGCGTTTCCATGAAGGTCACTTTTTTTTCCTTTAATCCTGAAGGTTTCAGTTGAATAAATTAAAATGGTTGGGGAATGAGAAGTATGATAAAGACGGTCTATTTTAATCAATCTATTAACAACGGCCACCTCATTTGTGTCACTCACACATCATTATCATCAAGAAAAAAAGGACAGAGCCACAGAACCATGACACAGAGATCTCATCCAATGTGTGAAAAAAAGGGGTATTGACTTCAAAAACAGCAGCATGCATTCACAGAGGCTTTGATGAGCAGTTCACAAAAAGAGCCTTTTAAAGCTTGAGATTCCTTTCAGATGGAGAGAGACACACAGAGAGAAAGAGAGAGGGAGGCAGCCAACATATACTGTCTGCTTCCAGCACTTGGTAGGCAATGAGGACATCTACACACGCACACACACACACACACACACACACACACACATGCATCCATGGTCAGGCAAAACACAACAAAAGAGGAATGTGGATTAAACATGAGTCTACAATATTCCTGAACAGCTAAATTGATATATATGGACAAGAACACACACACACACACACACACACACACAACCAGCATTAATTCCAAAAGTGGTATTTTTATGTGATTCATTGGTCTTCTCTTAGCCCAGTTAGCCCATTAACGATCCGGCCAATAGGGGTGCTGTTTGGTAAGACTTTACTGACCCCGTCTGGCAGGGGATTGGTTAAAACTCCTTTTCCCGTGCAAAAGGAGACAGACCACCCACCAACAACGGCAGTCCCGATTGGATAATCCGCCTCTCGGGCCAATTGTTAGTCATCTTCCTGAGTCGAAGAAAGTCGGCCTTTGTGTCCCGGCAGTGTGTGGGCTTAGGCGTGTGGCAGGGAGGAAATTGAAAATTGCTGATCTCTGTCTGCCGAATAAGGAGCAGCAGCCCACAGCAGGCTGTCAAGCTCGGTTATGCCACCCACCCTGACTGCTGGGCCTCTTCAACGGAGCGCGGGAGTTTTCATTGCTTTGCTCGCTTTTTTCGAAGGCCTTTTTTTCGGCTGGATCTGGTCTGGTTTCACTGTGGCGTCACATGTTGACATGTATGTATGCAAGTGAGCTGAAAATGTGCTGTACGTGTTAATTTTCACATGCATATTCATCCCCCTGTAAATTTGTCTTGTCTTTTTATCTTTAAAAAGAAAGGTCAATAGCAACACATAGACATATACATGTCAACTTGTGATATTATAGTGTGGTTAATTTCCATCTCTTATCCAATCAGCAGGCTGATATTATAGATAACTTTCACATTACTAATGCACTACAATAAAATCAAGTATAAAATAAAACATTACTGTTTATAATGAAACATACAAGCCAATGGTCAGGAGATCATACACATATAACCACCGAACCTTTACTCAAGGTTGTCTGATTTATAAAATAAGATAAAAATGATTACCATGGTGTACAGAACCCTGTGTAGAACCATGATGGATGGAGATATAAAGATATAGAGCTTCTTATATCTCCCATGAATGATGGGATACATCTAAAAAGTTGTGGGATTGATGATAGGATATTAATGACGCAAAGTACAAAAGCAAAAAAGGTTGTTCAATGGACTTGTGGGTTTTTTTTTTTCTAATTCTGACATTGAAGAATTACGCTTTGGTTTATATCAGGGATGTCAAACATGTGGCCCGGTGACCAGAACCAGTCCCTGCTAAAACGTCCAATCCGGCCCACTGGATGACTGTATGAAACATGAAGTCAATGAGCATCTTTCAGGGCCCGAGGGATAAAATACTTAAAGTTTTGATTGGTAAAAGATTTGTAGGGCAGGGGATAACTTAACCTGCTGCTTAAAATATAGTAAAAGTTGTCTGGTGAGTAGATGTTTTATATTGAAGGCTAATCGAAGGTATAATGTACTTCTTTACATTAAAAAAAAAGGGGACAATTTTGTAGGTGTTATATATAGGTTAAGTTTTACTGTGATCAAATTATGCTGTGTATGTCCTATGCATTAAACTGAGTTTGACTCCCATATTTTTTTTAATTACAGGTTTTTCAGAGGTTATGAACTGCTGCTAAAAGTCTTTGTACATTCCTAAGGAACGATTGACTTATAGTCTACATGTGTGTACTTGTCTTAAGTATATACATGCTTACTGCATGTATGCATGTGTATCTGTGGTTAAGCGGTTTGGACCATGCCTGCCTGTGCAGTTATCTGACACTATGACTGGGCTGTGGATCAGGAAAAGGTTGTCTGAAGGGTAGGGGAAGGATTAGAGCACTTCAAAGCAATGCTCACTTCTAAGCTGGTTGATGCAAAATCCTCTTTGTGTAAATGGACAGCCAGCACTCCAAAAAAAATCCAAACCCGGAGCCGGGGACAATTCGACTGTACCCACACGCGCTGACGTCACTTGAAACAGACTCAAAGCATGAGTCACTTGTGTGAGTGAGTACAGTGGCACCTTCATCCTCAAAAGGACAAACTGGCAAAACACACAGTATTTTTTTTAGTATTTTTACTTTTTATTTTTCAACCACCCTACAGAATGCAGGAATGTAAGAAATACATACTATGGATTGCACTTTGGTCCAAATTATACATTGATCAAGATCATCCAAGTGAAGTAAACAATCTAAACAATCCTCACTATTTATCATATTATTTATATTTAGCAGTATTAATATTATATTATTGGAATATCTAGACACTGAGATACACATTCTGTGTTAGTGATAAAATGCAGGAAGACATGGAGGAATGGCCCAAGCTGGCAGCCTGTGCAGCGATATTAAGACCGGGAGGTGGGAGGGTGATGGAACGGCCGTGGTCAGACTCCAGCGGGCTGCAGGGCCGCTTGGGTAACTCCTAAATCACTGGAAAACCAGACCACTGCTGTGATGGATGTGCGTGGCACACCCCGGATCAGGAAACCTCCAATCCGCCTGCAATGTTTCAATATGGACACACTGGGCTGGGTCATACACTCATTCTCTGCACACAACACGCAAAACACACACACACACAGATGCGTTATATACAGGAACAGAAAACCATGAAAAATAAGAAATACAATTAAGAAAAAGAAACAGAACCAGCGGGCAGAGGCAGAGCAGATTTATGTAAGCAGAGGTGCTGTGGTCAGGTGAATAGATTGGCAGGGTGGGTGGGTTCTGTTGAAAAATCCAACCAGAATTTCATCCAAAAACACACCCTCAGTATAAACCGTACAGTAAGTAGAAGGAATAATTGGTGGAAAGAGTTGATTTCATGTCAAATAGAAATCACAAGAACCAATATGTTACATTTTCATTTGAAATGGGTCAATGACTTTACCTCATCCGTCTGTTTTTTTTTCCTGTGATTTATTATTATTATTTTTTTTTCCAATAGTCGAGTTGTCAAGGAAAATGTAGATAGTTAAAGTAAAGTAGTAAAAATTCTTTATTATTATTAATATAATTATTTTCTTATTATAATAATTTATTTAAAAGGGTTGACATACAAGAATAGTAAAATGGTGAAGTTGTTCTATAGTATTTATACAGAAGAATTACCAGTTTTTAACACTAATAAATTACTTTGTGATTTTTAAACTAGACTACAAATACAAAAAACGTTAACAGATAAGGCTGGATGTTGACCAGTGTTTTTGCATGTGGATTAAATATGAAGAAGTCCTTGACATTGTCCATTCTGGGTGCATGTTGTGTTTATCCAAACTGATTAGATTTTTTGCCAGAGGGCCCCTGCCAGCTCCTCTCCTTTTATTCCACGCTCTGCTATTTCAAGCCGCAACAACTGGAAAGATTTTTTTTTTTTTTTCGCACAGTAAACTATCCCGTCCGGCTCAGGAAGCTCCCGTAATTACTGCGGAGCCACAACAAAAACGCTTCTCCACTGCAGCAGAAAATGATTCTTTCAGTCTGCACTGTAAGTGAATCATCAGTGGGAAGTGAACCGTTAAAAAATGGTTCCTCTGGAGCGCCCTGCGCACATTTCCTAACACAGAACTCTTTTTGGTGTTGAGAAGATACGGATACGGAATGAAAAAAGAAAAAAAAAAAAAAACGGTGGCAATTGGAACCACATTGTAGCCATTTGTCGTGATTTGCTTTTTTTTTAATGAAATGTAGAGAATCTTTTGACAAACTTGTTCACATCTGGTTATCGGTGGTTAAATGCGAAGCTACGATGACTCAGCAAAGAGTGAACGCAGAAGCGGCCAGGCCGAGTTGGGCCGTGAGCCTCCGGACTGAGCGGGGCAGCGTCCAACAGCTGGATGCTGAACACAGGGAAGTAACGGCACACAACACTGAGCGGGAACTGCACGCATACTCAGGAGATGAGCACATGAGCGTTAATTTAGTCCGCATAGCTTTTAGGACGGATCACCGTCCACCACCCACACGACCTGTCTGAGATGAAATTTGATGAATGATTCGATGAATTTTCACATCAACAGAAGGTCAATATTAATTAGGGATCTAATAAAGGGAGTATGAACTTAATTTTATAGTTTATGATATTAGTAGATGACAGGATAATATTGCCATAGAATAAGTGACAATCAGATCATAATCTAATATTGTGCTGTTAGAATATAATATGTATATATAATATTTACAAGCATATACATACATACATACACATAAATAAATGTAGGTATGATATGATGTATAATATCAGTTACTGTAAATAATCAGGTCACATATCCCATATGATATTATGGATTATGGCTATGGAGTTTATTGAGTTTAATTCACTGTACTGGACATGTTGGGATTTTAGGTTGTTTACCTATGATGATCCCCAGCTGGAGGTCATCACTGACCTACTTATTCATTCCTCAGTAGTGTGTGTGTGTGTAGGTGGTGTTCTTCAAAGTGTGTGTGTGTGTGTGTGTGTGTGTGTGTCTGGCTGTAGAGCCCGGCCTGTCTGTTCCACCCGTCTGAACTGTCTAAGACAGCTGGCCACTCGAAAGCAATCTGAGAGATCACTGGGCGTGTCGTCCTATTTCTCTTCATGTCGGGCCGCAGAAATGAAGAAATCCGTGGGATTAGAGCACGTTTTTGTATTTGCCGAGAGAGGCTGTTGACAGCCCAGATCGGGATCGGGTTTCATCTTCAGCGCGCCACGCCCGTCACGCATAAGCATTGTATTTGATCTTTTTAGGGTGTTAACAACTGCATATCCATGGAAAACACTTTTATTTTCCAAAATTATTGGTAATTCTCAGCTACTTTGAGTTTTTTCTTCTTTTTTATGACCAGATGTGTAAGAAAGCTTTCGCAAGTTTACAACATTTCATGAGTTGAGCTAATGCAGATTCTATATAAGCAGCCAGTAGCCAATTATTCACCACAGATAAAAAAGAAATGAAAAATCTAAAACATGTGTTTTTTGAATTTCTTTATCCATCATTAGATTATATGACAGCAATTATTTGTAGACATCTGGGCTCACATTTGATAGTAGTAAGTAATTTGATAGTAATGCGCTTTGTGAGTATTATTACGATGTCATTACAATATTATTACAATTTTAACTATTTTTTTTTACATTGATTTCATTTTCCAATGTGGTATGATGTTGCCACATAGCAATAACCCCTATAAACTTTTCTTTTTACTTCATTGAAATGATTGATTGATTATGTTTATTTAGTCTATTTTAAGACAATGGGAAAAATACCAACTAGCATCAGGTTGTGTACAGTAGAGGTTAATGAGGAAACATAGTAGGTCATTGCCATAACATGGCATGCATCTTGACCAGTAGCAGCAATAAAAAAAGAGAAAACATGGTCACAGCTTTAGTAGTTTCCATTTTTTTTATATTCTATAGATAGACATTTTTTTCTGTTGTGCTCATGCTCAAGCCACATTTTATAAAAATTTTAGCAGACCTGTAAAAAATAAATGCTCATACAGTAAAATTTGCACCACTCATGAGCACATATTACTCATTTTCCCTTGGTTAAATTTGCTGCCAAAAAATTCTTTACGGAGTCGGAAACCACTTAAAACACATTGCTGAGATGCCGCACGTCACGTCGATGACAACGTATCACAGAGTAATTATACTAAATGTGATTTTAAATGCTTGCAGATGTCACTTTGTATGATATTGATCCGCGGCGCTGCCCGGCACTCTGTGTGTGCACCAGCAGGTAGGCAGCACCAGGCTGTTTTCCCCGAGTCGCTGCGTGCATGGCTGCATTGATTAGGTGTGACTACCCGGGTCAGGGGCCAATTCGGGGTCGACAGAGGGTCAAGCGTGTTGTCCAATAAAACAGCGGGGACCTCGAGGCTGGATCCGGCTGGTATCCTGGCAACGGGCACCGTCGCCCCCCTACCGCCCCCCTCTCGCCCCCACCCTTCCGAACCCCCCGAAAACCTTGAAGAGCACCATTCCACTGGTGATTGAGACTGCAGGGCTCCATTCTCTTTTCATCAGCTTCTATTCATCTGTTCCTATAACTTGGCTCAGATGAATTAATCTGAACAATGGAAACAGAGGGTCGGTAAAGCATTCGCCATTTGTCGGCACAAAGAGCAATTAAACAGAATGTTCAGTCTGTAATGTTTTTTTGTTTTTTTCATTTATGAGTTCTATTGTTTCTCACTTGAAAAACTGTGTCTACTCATGCATACGCCTCCCACAATTGTAACATATGTCACATATAAACATGACCTCATAAACAGTTCCACTTATTTCTATCAGCAAAGTCTGTTATAGGATTATTTGTATTTTGGGCCTGGAATTAAGGAGCATGTAACATCTTTTATTTAGAAAAAATTCAGACAAAGCTCAATCAATCAACTATTCATCTACTTTCCTCACTCAATATTGCGTGATTCAGGGGTGTCAAACATGCGGCCCTGGGGCCAGAAATGGCCCGCCAAAGGGCCCACTAAGTGACTGTACAAAGTGTAACAAAAAAATGCACAAATAGGAAGTCAATGAGCAACTTTCTGGGGTCAATGGATCAAATTAGGGTCAGTGAAAAAAATCAGGAAGCGAAAGTCAAAAACTTTTTAGCATTCATAAAATATCACAAAATGTACTTTTTGTGTTGATGTTGGTATTATATAATTTAAAAGTCCATTTGTACCATTCTTTTTAGAATGTGTGACTTTTTTGACCTGAAATGTCAAATGGTGTCATGATTGAAATAATCATACATTTTTTGTAACTAGTTGATATCCGTTTTTTAAAACCTTTTGAGAGAGTTTATCTATCTGGTACTAAGTTTTAGGGTGACATTTTTTACAACAGTTTGATTTATAATACCAATTTAGCTTATGTCATCTCTCCTGTTTTTCATAATGTGAAAAGGTGATTTTTTATTTCTAAAGGTGGTATTTAATTACATAAAAAATAGGGGAATAGTTATTTATATGTTTTAACTGGTCCAGCCCAGTTGACCCATGAACAATTCCGAGCTTGACTCCCCTGGCCTTAATCAAAACTGACTAATTCTGTATCTCTGTCACTGGGTTAGTCTTAGTTCTGTTGTCATTGCCATGTGAAGTTCAATCATATCATGTTTTGCTATTTCTACTCCTTGTCTTTAGGGAAAATTTTGAAATAAATAAAATATTCGCAAAGGCTTCCGCCTTGGGTGCAGTGTGTGTGTGTGTGTGTGTGTTTATCCGTGTATGTCTGCTCAGTAATTTATGACACGAATGTCGCTGAACTTAATGCAACCCTATTGCATCACAGGCCAATAAACATAAGGCACGATCACAAATTAAATCCATCGAAACGTCCCCCTGATGCGTTTTTCAGGCCACACGCGTTAGTCATTATATTAGAATAACATATGACTTGGTATCTAATAATGTCGAGTGAATTAGAAAGTGATTTGAAATGAAGAAGAGGAGTCAGCGATTCCAGGATTACATGCTTAGTTGAATTCAATAAACCTGTGTATACTGTAATAGGAAACCACGGAAAAATCTATACTTACCACATCATCTGATAAAAATGTCTGCCCGCCACTCCGCGGGACTCTGTTAAATCTATTAAAAGGCTGTGTTCTCCTGCTAATTCCAAAATGACACGCTAATGACAAAAGAACAATAACAGACAGCAGTGCTAAATCACCTTGCACCAATCGAATACTTATTAAAAACACTGTGAACTTTGAATCATTACCATTGTGTCTGTAGGGATGCGAATATTAGAACAGACCAAGAGGCAAATGCATTTGATTCAATGATATTTCCATACAGTGTCGATCGGCGCGGAGGGGTGTTAAAGGAAAGTGCTGATTTACAGCCTTAATATATCAGATAAGACTTTATTGATCCCTGAGGGAGGAATAGTGTCGCAGCCGCGAGACGCAGTGAAACAAAGTGCTTCACAGTATGCAATGAATACACAAATTGGACATAATGTACAAGTCTTTAGAACAAATACCACAACATCTTTCCTCATTTCCACAGTGTTTTATGGGTTGCATTGCAATTTAGCTTATTTAACAATTTAGAAATGAGAATTTGACACCAATTTATTGAATAATTAGCTGAATTTAATTTAATATGTAAAGCTTAAGGTAAAGATCTGAAACCAAAGAGTTTATTGTTCTAGGTCGAGGCCACTTTATGCAAATCGTGTTGTCAATATGTCTTGTACCCTATAAGCCCAAAAATTAGCTGTTATTGATCTAAAAGACGGACAGATTCAACAGCTACATGGCTTATTTCTAAATGAAACACATTTTATTAAACTACTTGTAATATACCTGGATGTCACTAAATGATCCACAATGTTGGTTCCATTATGTCCAGTTTTGATTGTCATATTCTTCAACCAATCAGAGTTGGAGTTTTGCCATGTTGGGCGTATGCTTTGAAGCACCGGAGCATTATTAAACTTTCATTCGTGATTACAGATTTTTTTGTTTCTGCAAACCGTGGATGGTGTGGGTGGATAGTTTGATGCTTTGCTTAATGGACTGGAGTTGGTAAAGATGCCTGTTTGACACCACTGTTAACCTAACATTTTGTCCCATTATTTTTTGTCCCACTTGTCTCACCATGGTAGTCATTTAACCCATCTAGGCCATTTTATTCATATTAGTCAAATGTTTTTTTCAGCCTAAATCTACCCAAACCTGTCAATGTTTCCTTCTGGTGAGGCTTAAAGTACATTTTTTTAGTTGGATTCTAGTGCTTTAACACACGAGCTAAAGGCAGATTCACTAGTATCCGACCAGACAATTTTAACTGATCTCGACCCTTTTCCTGACACTAATCAAGTGTTTTGTTTTCTTTTTTTTTCTTTTACCTGAGCCTAGCCACAATGTTGGAAAATGTGCACATACCAAAACAAAAAAAATGCTAATTTGATCACGGTTTATGCAGAAACTGGTGTGTGTTTTTTATTGTTTTTTTGTTAGATTCTATTGTTTTAACAAACAATGGCTAAACGGGGAGGAGAAACGGATTTCATGGCGGATTTACCGGCAAAGAATTTTTCATCGAGTAGGACAAAAAAAAAAAATTCCACCTCTGCTGAGGCCTCCGTACCTGGCAGCGTGTCAAGAACATGAGTCAGTCTGTCCCTACGGAACGCCGCTCCTCCGTGCTCCAACCCTGCAGGTTGCTTGAACGAACGCGGGGCCCTTCCAGGGGACACCTCCCGGGAGGGGCCCGACCCGAGCGGTGGACGGGCCCTTGCCTGGTGGATCATCCGTCCTGCGGATAATGACACTAATGACTGCAAAGTGGTCAGCACAGCAGCAGCAGCAGCAGCAGCAACTTGTCCGGGCAGCCCCCTTCTTCCCAAACACTTCTGTGGCTGTGAGTCAGTCCCTGGTCCATCTCATTCATTTCTATGTGTGTGTGTGTGTGTGTGTGTGTGTGTGTGTGTGTGTGTGTGTGTGTGTGTGTATGCTGTGATTTCGCACTCCTCTATCATAAATATTTGGTCTCTGCGTAACCGATAATGATGATTATGTTCTCCCTGTTTTTTTTGTTTTTTTTTCCCAGATTGCCGAGAATAGGTGTGTGTGTGTGTGTGTGTGAGACTGTGAGTGTGTGTGTGTGTGTGTGTAGCCCAGTAATTGGGCCAGCCACGCTCTCCTTCGGAGCCCCCGGAGGTAGAAAAACTCGACGTGCCATCACATCCTCCTCCTGGCTTCTCTCATTCAAATCCGTCACACGCTTCCTCCTCTCCGCCTGCAAGTGTTTGCACCTGCGCGCGCACACGCGTGCCTGTGTGTGTGTGTGTGTGTGTGTGTAGCGTTCGCCCGAGCCTGTTTCGATATGAGTTTGTCGAGGGCTCTGACACATTCCTCATCGCGTGGTGTGTGTGTGTGTGTGTGTGTGTCCCATAATGAAGCCATATGGCCTGTCTGTTAGTATGCTCTCTGCCAGCACTGGGAGCTGTGACGCTGGCAGAGAGCATCGAGATGAGACGTGATTGGCATCCTCCCTTCTTCTCCCCCCCACCTCTTTTTTTTTTCCTCTTTTCTTCTACCCCCATTTTCTCTCGTTTCTTCTCCTCTTCCTCCTCCTCCTCCTCTTCCTCTGACGCCATTTCTTATTTTCCTCCTCCTCCTTCCTCTCGTTCTCTTGTTCACTTCTTTCCGTCTCCTCCCTTGTTCCGCCCCAGCCCATCCGTGCACTTCTTTTTTCTTTTCAAAACTCTTTTTCTTCTCTCCTCTCTTTGTTTTTTCTATCTCTCCTCCTGTTATTTCACTGTACCTCCCCGCACGTCTTTCCTCCCCTTCATCTCCTGCCTTTCCTCTCCTCCTCCACATTTATTCCCCGTTGTTTTTTCCCCTTTTTCCCTCCTCTCTCCCAATAAGATTAAGTGGCGTGAAACGATCCATTTCCACATTTTCCTGTGAAGCCCGGAGAGGAGACTGTGGCCTGACCTAAATTTACATGTTAGTGGAGGAATCTGGATGACAGCACATGGAGGGAGAGGGAGGACGTAGGAGAGATGAGGAGGGGGCTTCTCCGTCCGTCAGGGACTTTTCTTTGGACAGTGAATAAAAAGAAAATCTATGTTTGCGTTCTGATGGTCGACTTCAAAAGTGAAAATGATGAAAGTAATTAGGAAAACAATATAAGGAAAGAATTCCTGTTCCTCAAAATTATAATTAGTTTTACTTCACTTCAGATCGGTCGGCATGTAAATCAAATATAATTAGGTTAAAAATAATCAAATAAGAATACTAGCCCTGGAATAATAAGGAAATTAAGTAATAATAATGATAATAATAAATATCATAACCACAAGCAAATGTAATTGTAATTTAGGTAGTTTGTGTAAGTTTTGATAAGATAAACTCCACAATAATTAATATCTATAGAAGAAGGGAAAGTCCCTTTTAATTACATTTTTTTTAATTTGATTTAATTTTGAAAAACAAAACTATAATTTTGAGATGATCAAGGCTGTGTCCTGCATTTAATTTAAGACATTTGTGTTTATTTTTTTTTTACATTGTGAAGTGTTACAGTTACAACTGAACCATATATTAACCAAAAGTTAATAAAATAGAATATATATATATATATATATATATATATATATATATATATATATATATATATATATATATATTATCCTACAATATTTTGACTCTCTTCCTTTGGATTGTAAATAAAATGTTAATGAGGTTTATTGTTATTATAATTATTTTGTACTATTGCTTTAATCTTTTAAAGATGTTTCATTGAATTCTGTCCAAGTTTGTTGTGCCTACATCATGCTTAAAAACTTACCTTTTAACTTTTTTAACTCATCTTTACCTTATAAACTGACACAAAAAAAAACTGTTTGTGTTAAAAAAGTGTGTGTTAAATATCAAACACATTTAAAATATAGCAAATTATGAATCGGCATTATAAGTTTATAATATATAATATATATAAAATAGGGCGACACGGTGGTGCGGTGGGTAGCACTGTTGCCTCACAGCAAGAAGGTCGCAGGTTCAAGACCGCCTTGGGCCTGGGTCTGGGGCCTTTCTGTGTGGAGTTTGCATGTTCTCCCCGTGTCTGCGTGGGTTTTCACCGGGTACTCCGGTTTCCTCCCACAATACAAAAAAACATGCTCAGGTTAATTGGTAAACTCTAAATTGCCCATAGGTGTGAGTGTGAGAGTGAATGGTGTGTGAATGGTGTGTGTGCCCCACGATTGGCTGGCGACCATCTGGGGTGTATCCCTGCCTCTCGCCTTAACGCGCTGGGATAGGCTCCAGCAGACCCCTGCGACCCCGAAAGGGAATAAGCAGGATAGACAATGGATGGATGGATATATATAAAATTGAATAGAAATTCAGTTATATTACACATTTTACGGTTATACTGGGATGCTTGTTTACACATGTTTGTGTAATGCTTGTTTCAGTTAAGCTGCAAACATAGAATATGAAAACATAACATTCCATTATGTTATAGAAATGTACCTGGTTTGACCTGAGCAGCAACGTGTGCATTGAGTTTATGAAATAAGACTAAAACAGAAAATAATGCTTTATTTATTTTTATATAGCCTCACAATCCACACAAAATCAGTCCTTACTCTACTTAAATATTGTTTTTAAAACAGTCAAGGACACCAGCTCCTGGAATTTCAGGTCCTTCTGGATCTTGATCTGAAGCAAGCACTACAAGTTAAAAGAAAAAAAAAGATCTTAAATTTTGTTATTTTTTCATCATTTATCTTTTTTACATTCAGAAAAATAAATATATAAATAAAACGCCACCAATAAAAAAAAAGGTTTTTTTTTTATCATAAACAGAAATTATAATTATTATATAACATTTTATTATAGCTTTTTCACTATTGCCTAGGCTTAGCTTTGGCGTTTTTGAATAATTTAAACTGACAACTTGTATCTAGTAAATATTATGTACATCTATATTTATATACACTAAGTCATTTCCTTACTCTGTATGGGGATTTCTCTTCACGTGTGAGGAACTGACACTGAATAACTCCAGAGGAGAAGTTCGTCCGAGAACCACCGCCCTCTGTTTCCGTCATCTGTTCATCATCAGGCTCTCCCTCCTCCTCTATTCTTGTCCGCCATGTGTCCTCTGCGGGGAGAAGAAGAGGTAGACTCCTCCCGTATGCATGGGCGTGCGAGAGGAAGCTTCGACACCACTTGCTGCGACACACGCATAAAGATGACTGTGTGTTTGTGTGAAGAAAAAATAAAAAAAACACTCACGCGACAGTTTGTCTTAGCTGAAGGAGATGAGAGTGGGCCTTCTAGTCTGTGTGTGCATGTGTGTGTGTGTGTGTGTGTGTGTGTGGGATGAAACTGGGACTGTGTATTTGTGCACGTGTGCGTGTTTTTGTGTTCGGTGGCACGAGTTAGGCCTCTGCGTTTTGCCAGCAGTTCCCATATGTGGGATGGCAGCATGCTTGCGTGATCAGAACAAAGCAAGAGAGCATGACAGAAAATCCCTCAATACCCGGCCTTTAAAAAATGCAGGAGGCCAACGCACGCAGAAGCAAGTAAGGTAAATGTATAAATTATGGACCGAAAAAAGAAAAAAAAGAGAAAAGTCTGCTTCAAAAAAGAAGGAGAGATCCCCCACATGAGGTGGAGAACTTTATTGCATGCGAAGAGAGGGAGAAATAAAGAAAAAAAGCCGAGCTGCAGCTGCCGGACGTTTCACTGGAGTTCCTTCTCTTCAAAAAAAAAAAAAACCAGCAACTTTCTAATAAATGGACCGCGGAGAGCTCCGCTGGCCCAGAAAATGGCACCGGGCCAGAGTGGTCGGCATACAGGAAGAGATGGAACATTTTTATTTCATGCATTTGGAATTATATCAGTTAGATTTGGGGGTTATGCAGAATGATCTCACATCGCTTTTGTTTTTCTGACATCCTCAAATCACCACGGGAAATCAGTAAAAAAGTCCAGTAATAAATGCAATTTTAAAAGGAGTGTCTTTAAAAGTTAAAAGCAAACCTTAAAGTAGTTAAAGCATATAATAAGTACATAATTTCTCTCATTTTTTTTCTAGACTCTACTAAACCATCATATGCCACCATTTTAAATCTCTGTAGGCATTAAACATGTTTTTTTGCACTGCATTTTTAGAATTCATATTCTATACTTATTAAACTAGTGTTTATTCTCTATTTTATTATGTATCTGACAAGTGAGTCATTACCTTCTAGTTTAATTAAAGTTGACTTCACTCCCGGGGCTCTTTTTAATTTTGTGACTGAACAGCACTTGTTACGCCATAACTGTTATTATAATATATATTAATAAAACATATAATAATATTTTTTTCCCCATGAAACATTGTATGTCAAAATGAAAAGTACAGCTGCAATTTACCACAACCATATTTCTCATAGAAATACTGTTACTATTTTTTTATGTTTTAAAAAGAATATATAAAGCACCTGTAAAGGCTACATGATGAAGGTTTTACTGAAGCTCTGACGAAACTGCAAGCATTATTATTATTTTTTTCTCCCATGAATGAACTCAAAAGGAATTCAACTTGATGAGTGAAAAATGCACATGATGTATTTTTTAGTGCGTATGTCAACATTCACCTGTCAGCTTATATGATAAGTTTAATAAATGAAACACTAAACTATAAAATAGTTGAACATAATAACACAATATGTTCAAATTAGCTTAAAAAAAAAGCCTATAACTTCTCATATAATTGAATGAATTCCGTAAGTGTAACACGGAAAGTGTTCCGAAGTCACCTCATAGCAACAAACACATGACCATGGTTTCATGTCAGACTACCAAATGATGCAGCCACTTTCCTTTTAAGCACTCAGTGGCAGTGTGTTCTTTTGTGCGAAGCGTGCAGAGAGTGTGTGTTTTCTGTGTGTGTGTGTGTGTGTGTGTGTGTAGGAGCGCGCATGCGCGTGTTTTTTTTTTTTTTTTAAGCCCAGCTTCCTGGAGTCCTCTTTAAACTGTGCACCAAAGCGTGACTAACACGTCAGCACACTAGCCAGTCCTCGCCTGCTATGACATCACCGCGTCGTCGCGGGGATTTGGACGTCGCCTATCATCACTCAGGCCGGGAGCTGGGAGCCTTTCGACCGCGCGCGAGTATTTTTTTTTTTTTTTTTTTGCATGGTAACATATTAACAATCCACTTGTCTGGACTCGTCATCGTCAGCGCTCGGCATCATGTCGGCTGATCGGCCCCAGTTAAACTTTCGTGTGTGTGATACGTCTAAATAATAATAAATAAAAAAAATACACGAGATTAAAAAAGCAAGTGCAATAAGAATTATTGACAGTTCTACCATTGAACCCTATAGGGATTTTTTTGTATTGGGTAAACACCACTAGCTGAGGCCTACTCATATATATTACAGTGTATATTAAGGAGCGAGTGGGCGTCCTCGATGTCTCATGACTCATGACTTCAGCAGCTCGCGCAGACACATCCGAGGTCCACGCGGCTGCTGCTTGAAGCCGGACAACAGATTCCCCGACGGGGTTCCCCGGCAAACACAAAAAGCCTCCATCACAATTTCATGTTTTTTTGTTATTTTGTTGCTGTCGTCTGTTGGAGATATCATAACGACGGCTCTTCCTTTTTTTGCCGTCACGTAATCGTGCAGGTGCCCGTCGCAAAAATATTTATTTGATACGAACGGCGGTGAATTATTCAGGGATTATTTAATAATGCAAAAACAGTGGGGTGGGTTGGGGGGGCGGGGGTTGGACTCAGAACCAATGGCGGTGAAAACTGCTACTGAACCACAGATAACAGAACATGCCACGCGCTCCTCTATTTCTATTGCTCTGTGCGTTTCTAATTGGCGGGCGTACCTAATGTATAATCCTTCATCTGAACTTAATTTTGAAGGTGTTTATATATATAGTCCTGTACATACTGTACACATGCTATTACTGAGCAAAAAAAAATGCAAATTTGCTCATTTTCTTTTTTTTTTTTTCCTTCTCCCCATAAACTGGAAGTCCCTGGATGCACCGAGAATAGCGCATGGACCCGGTAACAAGTGCACAGATTGTGTTTGGGTATCTGTTTGCATTAATCTCGGCATCCTACACACACACCAGTCTGACACACACACACATGCGTCGCTATCGTTACAAAACAGCTGCGCTTGTCACCCAAAACAGAGAAGGCCCTAGAAAAGTAGAACTGAAGCTGAAATGATATAACATTCCCCCCTCCTCTCTCTCTCCTCCTCTCTCTCTCTCCCCCTCTCTGTCTCTCTCTCTCACACACACACACACACACACACAGTGTACTGGATCTGTTTAGGTGAGCCATCTCTTCTTAAAGCAGCAGTGGGTGGTTATGGCACCGGCTTTAAATAGACAACATACAGTGTGGAGTCAATCTGTAGCGTAACAGAGACTGACAGGACGAGAGCGAGAGAGAGAGAGAGAGAGAGATGGAGAATAAAAAAGTGAAAACGGGATGCAGAGAGCGGGAGAGAGAGGGATTGCGGGAGCGTATTTGAGTGTGCCATGCTGAGCCGGGGGGGGCTACGAATCATTTCACATCCGTCATGGAGGCTGGTTGCAGGGTCAAACTCAGTACTGTGGCGAATGGCCCTGTTATCACACAGCTTTACATTCGCTGCGCTGCCTGTTTTTTTTTTTTTTTTTTTTTTTCTCAAAAGCAGCAAAACAGGGCTGGAAGACAACCAAAAATAGAGACGCCCAATTAGAACTGCTCCCAAAGCTTTGATGGAATTAGCAGTGAAAGGATGCTTGCATAACCCACCCTCCCTGAAAAAAAAGAAAGAAAAAACGACAAAATGTGCAGCCCGCATATGCAATGCTGTCCTATTTACTGGAAAAAAAAGAACAGGCTCGGGTCAATGTTCTGGTGCCATGACAAAAAATTACATAAACACACTGTTGTAGAGGGCAACTTCATCTGTTATGCTGTGCTTTTTTGGAGAAAAAAAACAATCTTCTCAGTGAGAAATTGTCCAGGAGTCTGTGTAATCCTATAGATATGCATACATACACATACTCGCAGGAAGGATTCTAGAGGTGCTGAGCAGGCCACAGCAGATCACCCAGGCAAGATGACTTTTCAAAGTTTTGTATATTCAATGCAAGGTCATTCCAGAATTTATTAGAGAAAAGCATCAAATTACAAATGCAATGCACGAAATGTAAAATAAATAAAAATAAAACAGAAATGGACTTTTTCAGTGTTTATTCCTAACTTTATTCTTCCTGTCTGTATTATATAATACAATTACATGAATAATATACTTCAATATAAGAAGTAAGCATTCAAGTTGTATTTAAGTAAGTATTTTTGTTGTCAAAATTATCAAGCAATATCAACCAATAAAGACATACAGTAATTTAAGTCTTACACCGCATAAATGTAAAAAAAAAAGATTTACAGGCATTATATGGCACTTTTCTTAAGCCTCCCAGTTCCACATCTCTACAGCAGCCACAGCAATGAGTTTGAGCAAACCGCTGTATTCCTGTTTTCCTCCTGCTGTTTTTTTTTTCTGTGAAAGTGGGCGGAGTCAATTGGGGCAGCTGGGATCATGTGACCAGCCCCCCGGAGGTGCCTATTCTATTTGGTGCTGGCTGCACTTTGCTCAGCCCCCCCCCCCATTTTTTTTTTCCTCTCAGCTCCCAACATGTCAGCATCACGGTCCTGGTTCCAGGTTTTGGTCCTGTGTTTGTTACGTTTGGACCTCAAACGCCTCCACACCACATCGTTCCCCCCTCCACGGCTCCGCATGACATCCACTTTCATACAGTTCAGTGCATATTCTTATGAGCAACCCTCATAGTTTGTTTGCTTAACAAAGACGCTCATTATTACAAGCCTCAAAAAAGTTTTGCGAAAAGCATATGCTTCTTAGTTTTTTTTTTTCCTTTTTAAATGAGACCACTCCACTTGACATTTATCAAGATGCTATTGTCACTTGTGACGCTAAAGGAGTCTGTTTATGAAATACAATATTGCCTTTGCTTTGCTTTGCTTTATTCTTCTCTTGTAGCTAATTATGTATCTCATCACAGCAGAAAATTATCTCTTTCAGATATAGCATTTGAGCACTCTCTCACCCACACACACACACACACACACACACACACACAGTAGAGACAGTCTAACCCCTCAGTGGGATTTGATCATACCCAATTGCTTGGCTGCTGACTGGCCTGGGGTGTCAAAAAGTTGCAACACATCAGCATTCCACCTGAAAAGAGAAAAAAAAAAACACTTCAGACTTTTCAGGCTTTCATCACTTCCTCTTCACACCAGAGTCATCATGCTTATAGGAATTCCGATCGGACCCATTCAAATGGAAGTTTCTTCTTGCCTCGCCACTAACAGAATCTGAAATCAATATACTTTTGCCCAAGTATTGCTTAAACAAGCAGTAAAAAAAAAGAAAAAAAATGCCATAGTTCATTTAAAGTTTCATGTCAACGTGAATTTCAAAGAGTTATTAAAAACCAACAATGTTATTATATTCCCTAACATACTGCGCAGTAATTTCATTCGAAGTTCAAACAAAAGTGAACTGGCCAAAAATTGATTTAAAGCGATCGCTGTGATTCCATCAGCATATTTAAAATTGGTGCATTTTAAAATATACTTCAAAAATTGTTTTGCAATAGAAGTTTTTCCACTCACTTGAGGTTCTCCTACACACACTGAAGGGGAGGGGGGGTACTCAGTTGGTTTTCACTGAATTTTATATCAACACTAATTTTAGAACACAAATTATCAGGAATACTTTAGGAAAAGTTTTCTTTCCACTCACATGAGTTTTTTTGGTCTTTTATTAAAAAACAAATTCATATGCAAAATGGAAGATGGAAACAGGGAAATTCTGATATAGGGAAACTATGATCCGCTGATGCTGCTGTGTTTTTCCCAGTAATTTCCTTATATAACGTACAGGCCTTTGTCTCCTGTTTGTCTGTCAGGAGAAATGATCAACACGATGATCAAACATTCAGCAAAGTCAGTATAATTCCCGACATGACGATGCAAAATGTCTGGTTAGCAACTTTTTCCAACTCCAGTTCTCTGACTAAAGCATAGAGCCATAAACCCAACCCTCCACCCGCTGAGAAAAGTGAAACTTAAGCTGAATGTTGAAAGTCATATGAACGTTCATCTGTGGTTTTCGGAAACATACACTACACCGTCAGTGTTGCCCCTCTAGAGACTGGGCTGTTTATTTCCACATTCTATATATCACTCAAGTAGTTCAAATTGTGTTATTGAGTTTCTTTGAAAAGTCTCCTCAGAATGTATGAGATCTGTTTACAGCCAGTCTGTCAGCTCCCTACTGGGCCATCACATCTCTGCTCACCCATGGAAAACGTTGGACCTCAGTCTGCCCTCTGCTGACAGACAGATACACAGGGACAATGTATGCTTTTCAGCAAATTAAAGCTGATTCTTTATTTTATTTTTTTTACTATTTTGCATTTGTATATATTTGGATTTGATTGTGTCCATGGTTGGGAATTGGCACTGATAATAAGTATTAACACTAAAAACGAAGTCAGGGGATACACTACTTCAAAAGTTTGAGGTTACTTAGAAAATGACTATTCTATCTATGGAGGTAACATTAAACTATGCATTGTCAATGTGGTAAATGACTATTCTAGCTGCAAATGTCTTTAATGCAATATCTACATATGTGTATAGAGGCCCAATTCCAGCAAGCATCACTCAAATGAGAAAATTATTATTTATAAAAAAACATTATTTCTAACCTTATCAATGTCTTGACTTTATTTTTTATTCATTTTGCAACTCATTTGATAAATAAAAGCAGAAACTTTCATGGGAAACACAAAATTGTCTGTGTGACCCCAACTATTTAAACAGTAATATATTTATCCTATTGTGAACTGATTATATATGAGCAAGTGTTTCCGTCTGATTGCATTGCAATAGATGTAAAACATTGCGATGCACATAATCACAGTAGTTTAGAATAAATTCCTCATAGACCATCCATGCTCCATTGCCATATTTAAACTTTAAGGCAACTATAATCAAGATAAACTAATAGTCTTACTAACAATCAATAGCTAATATCAGTGAACCTACGTAACAGCCCAGCAGAGCAAAACGTTGGCAGTTTCCAGGTTTTCCAGTTTCTGCAAATCAGAGACATGCTGAATGTCCATGTTTCATAGTGAGTCAGTTCAGATGACATTACTCTCAGATTAAGTTTCACTTTCCTTAACAGGAGGAAGATGGCTGCTTTGTTTTATTGACTTATTAAAGCAGGAGATGACACCACTGTTATCACAACTGTATGTCATGTTCGGGCATTTTAATAGGATTCAACTGGACATTATCCCAGATATGTTGAGCATGTAACTCAAACCGTGCCCTTTTTGCAAACCCTACCTGAGCGTTTTTTTCGTGCTTAAACCTAAACGGCACCTTCACCGCATCTCTGTCAAACAGTATTTGTGGAAAATGCACGCATATCAAAACTGCCGCTACGATACCTATGAGTGTTCCAGAGTGTTTCCCTCTGGCGACTGGTTTGAATAACCTGCCATTGTTGAGGGGAAGTGCATGATTGGCCGAGAGAGGCAGAGAAGGAGGAGGGAGGGAGAAAAGCAGCGACGGCTAATGGGTTAATTCTAAGGGGGCAACTCCCCTCTTGCTCCCAAGCAGACAGAGAGAGAAGGGGGGGTTGATAAAGAGAAGCAAGCAATTGGTGGGAGCTTCCTCCATACTCTCACTAAGTAAGAAGTCTGACAGGGGTGGTTGGGTGGCGAGGGGGTGGGCCGCCGCCGAGCGTGTCTAATCAGACAGGACAGTTCCTGCTTATTATAGAACCAAGCACGGATAATAAAACCCGAATCAAACTGCCAGCTGAGAGCCACGAGCGAACCGCCCTCCTTTTCAATTTTTAAAAACCTATGGAAGTGCTCCGACACTGGGGCGGATCGGATGACACCGGTTTGCGTGCAAATACTTACTTAGTGGGCCGGGCCGCGGCCTAAATCCGCGCAGGCTAACGTGCAGGTGAGTGGCACTGCGGCTCCGGCTAATTACACGCCACGGCCCCCGCGAGCCCGCCGCGCTCTCTCCCGAGCGCTGCCACGCACCGCCAACTCCCCGGCTGTCACAGTAACACCCCTTGAGTGAGCACACCAGAGTGGCGAGGCCAATGGCGAATTCATGTTATTTTGGCTGCCGGGGAGCGGGGACCGGTAGCGATCACGGAAAAACGCCAAAACACCCGAAAACGCTGTAGAGGAAAGAGAACAAGCGGAAAGAGAAGGGGAGAGACAGAGGCTGCAGGCCAACTTTACAAAACACACTCAAATGCAGCTTATTTGCATTAGTAAAATACATTTTGAGGGAAAACATACTGCTGCCTGGATTATGTCTCTGGATTATGTTCTTCCACATACCAATTGTTTTTTTTTATTGTTTTTGCTTACATTTGACTTTTAAATGATAAGAAACCAACATGAACACAAAATGTAAAAGTTTTTCTCACTTTCTCACCTTGCCAAACTTGTCCCTGACCCATGAACTAGATATCAATTGTAAAATGATACTTCAGTTTACAGGTTGAAATACTTGTAAATACATATAAACTACATTGATCACATGAACTATGTATGAACTACAAATGAACATATATGAACTACATATGAGCAGATTAGTTCATGCTGAACTGCAAAATAGTTCATATTTAAGCACCTGTAAAATGAAGGGTCTCTACATTTATTTGGCAGCAACAGTTACTTTTCAGATGAAGATTTGACATGAATATGTAATAAAAATGTATGTTAGATTGCAGATTAAATGCTATGATTAATGTTAAATATTGTTTGTGCTGTGTACTTTTCCCTGATTAAGAATAAGGAGTGTGACAAGAATTATGCTTCATCTATTTTTTTAATGAATTAGTATTTTCAAGCCACCTCCTGCTTTGAATGAGTTGATAAGGTCAGTGTTGTGATTTATCCTCCCTAATGAAAACTGGTGGTTGGTGCATATGAGCTCCTTGATTTGCTCAGAAAGCTTCCTATTATGAAATGGCTTTCTGCAAAAATATATTCATTCAGATACTCATTTTAAATTCAAAGTGGAAATAGAAAACTTTTTTAACTCCCCACTCAGCCGCAAAGACAACTGGAACAGGTTGCGATCCAGTTTGCTGGGACAGGTGCTTAGGGCAGATTAGTAGCAACCCAAAAATCGTGAAGAATGTAATATGGCACCATATGAAATGACCACATGTGATATATTTGGTAGGGAACTTGCAAAGCAAAAAGACTGTTTTATCTGATGGTGTATTGAACAGCTGAGCACATCCTGCACATAAAACACACACATACACGCAGACACACATTTCATCCTTTTTCTAAAAAGCCACAAGTGCCCTCAATTGTGTTGATTTTACACTCTGACCTCAACTATAATTCCAAATTGTTAAAAATAATATATGAGTAATGTCAAGGGGATGTTGTGTTGCTTTTGTACAAACTGTAAAGCCCTTTGGGGCGAATCTGTGATTTGTGATTCTGGGCTATACAAATAAAGTGAATTGAATTGAATTGAATTGTATCTAAATGTACTTGTGCTCATATTCAGCTTGGCTATCAACTTTGTGCAGGACAGTTACATATATTTCATATTGATGCATATTATTATATATAATGCGCTTACTAATATAAAAATGTAAAATGTAATATAAATAAAATATAATACTGAGAGGTAAAAATGAGAGGGTGAAAAAAACACAGTTTTATTTTCCTTATATGTATTATTATTACATTGGAGTGGTACAGTTACATTCTTGTTTGTGCAGGAATGCAACTTGACAGGAAAATGATGCATCTCTCTAACACCCTTTGCCCATGACAGAGTAGACGTTTTCCCCCTAAAGCAGCACACTTATGTAGTGATATGCATGCACACACACACACACACACACACACACACACACACACACACAGAAACAGCAGCCTTAAAGCAATGTTTACATACATACACACACATATTTGCCTTAGAGCAATCTGCAAAAAGTTTATCTCGGCAGAAACCTACTTATCTGGCATTGGTCAATAAGATACTAGTGACCTTCTAGCATCTACAGGCTATTAGGGCAGGTCAGAGCTCATCTGGACTCGTCATGTTTTAATTACCATTAAAGTTATTATTTTAGCCACAGGGAGGCTTTGACACATAAACTAAAAAAAAAAATAAGGAAAGAGGAATCGAAGGGGCAAAGTGTCATGTGCTCAAGCACCTCAAGTAACTACAGCTGGGAGGGTGGGGGGGGGGGGGGGGGGGGGGGGGGGGAGTAATGTTAGAAGAAAGCTTTAAGAATGCATTCATCTCTTTAGCTTTTAGTCTGTTGTCTAATCTAATCTTGTGCCATAAACCGAGCCTTTACTTTCCCAGAATCGCATAGTGAAAGCAATGCTCATAGAAAACCAATCTAAATACTGATGATGTCATTTTTTACTATAGCAATTACTGTGCAATTTACTTCATAATGGCAAGTTAAAGCTAAAAGGTTGCTCACGTATGCTTTAGAGTCCAGCTTATATTTTCCAAGAAATAACAACATTTTACACACACCTGTCAATCAAGGCAAAATATTGTTTTAAGTATATGCACATATGTATGAATCCAAACAAACCTGCATTAATTAATGTGGCTACTTTGAATTTGATTTGTCATGATCTCTAACTAATGTGCTAATGTTATATAAAGGAATTAATTATTTGTAGGGACACCAATAACGACACAAATCTGCTAACACTACACACTCCTCCGTAACTGATAATAACACTCACAACAACCTGTTACCTGTTTTTTCATTCAGTCAAAGCACTTGGGCTTTGTTGGATATAGAAAAAAATATTTCAGATTCTGAAAGCAAAACAAGGTGTTATCTTTGACATCTCTGAAAGGTACACTGTGTAGTATTTAGCGGCATTCGGCGCCAACAGAGCAGGCTTGGCAGAAATGGAACGTAATATTCAGAAGTACGAGTGGGGGGTGGTTTTACTAAATCTCATACTGTACTCTGTACCTTGTACTTTGACATATCAACAATATCAAAACACGAATTCTGGAGCACAAATTACTACATCAGGAATGGTGATTATCATTTGAGAGCACGACTTATTTTTTCCCAATGACACCTGCTGGCTTCCGTACTTTTTGGAACACCCTGTGTTTGACCGCCAACCTTTTGCCTAACTGACAGCACGCCATCTGTGCCTGCTGCCCCCATCTGTAGTGCTTAGTCAGCCCTAAACCATATGTTTGCTCCTTGCCCTGTATTTATGTTTTCCTCCTGCACCCAAAGACTGCCACCCTGTGCCACATATCCAACTGCTTGTTAGCCGATGCATGGTGGAAAAGTTACCAGATAGCAAATATCATGTACTCGAAGAAACACCCAGCATTATGAGCATGGAAACCTTTTCCATATTAAAAAAAATTAATAACATTTGGTGTGTTAAATGTTTTCCAACATAATGGACGTGACTGAAATCACAATGCACATCAATGACCAGGGTGGTTATATCCTGGGGTCGGAATCTCCAAGGTCCCTACTGTTTTTATTCAAATGTGCAAGATCGGAGCACTTATTAAACTTCATACTGAGAGCGATGTTGTTTTATTTGCAAAATTGAAGATTTATGCACCAGGGAAATATATTGAGGCAATTAATTTATTCATTCTTTCCTTGCAATTCATCAGCATTAACATATTCTGGCTGAGATTCAACAGGCCTTCAAGCAAAATAAAAAAAAAAAAACCTTTCAACACTTCTAACTCAAGTTGAATCTCTCTAAAAGCAAACACAATGTAATAATGCAGAACCCAAGCACACAAACACACGCACGCATACACACACAAGTCTACAGGGAAGTACGGACACACACTCACATTGTGTCATCTGCTCTCAGCAGTAATTTAGCAGTCTGTGATGAGATCTGGCAGGGCCAACATGACAGGATAATGACTATGCTGACAAGTGGTACAAGAAACGCAAAAAACAACAAGATTCCAGCTCGTTTCAGGACATGTTTGTGTGTGTGTGTGTGTGTGTGTGTGTGTGTGTGTGTGCGCGCTTGCACAGTCGGACAGAACAGGCTGTTAATTAGTGTGATAGGGAGAGTGGGACGGCTTGTCATGTTTCCTCAGAGGTGGCATTGACAGTAGAAGGTGATTGACGTGATGGATATGATGACGTGATAAGGCTCAGCAACTGGAGTATAAATGATTATGCCTTGAACAGTGTGTGTGTGTGTGTGTGTGTGTGTGTGTGTGTGTGTGTGTGTGTGTGTTTTAAAGACAGAACTAAGCAGTCTGGGAATTTATATATACACATTCTCTAATTACACTGTACCTGTCTCTCTAACATGACTTCATTATTAAAACCATTAAATAAAATTGCATTTGTTTTAAAACACTATAAAGCAAAAGAAGGAAACTATTCAGGGGCATAACCGACACAGGCTAGTGTCACTTCGGAACCATGCTCAGGAAGAATTTGAAGAATGTTCTATAGGAACAAGCAACCTTATCTACCAGTGTGGGAGATGCCACTTAATCAATTCATATATGTATACATTTATTTTGTATTTCCAAATAACCATAACTAACCAACTACTATAACCTGAAAACATATATTACTGTGTAAACTCAAGATCAAAGCAAAGTTTGCGTATTAGTGATGTCATTGTGTCCTATGCATGTTGCCTAGTGGCCGCCCCACCACTCCAACCCTCTAGTGTGGTGGTGTCACAACTTCTGACGCAGCCACTCGTCACTCAAACCCGTAACTCACGAGAGCGAGCCACCAAGAAGCCGGCAGATCCTTATCCGCAAACTATGTCCTGTCCCCCTAATCGCGGCAGATGTGATAACCGAATTATCCGTCTCCTCTGATCTTTCCGACTGATAGAAAAAAAAAAAAACTACACTTCCCCCTCTCCAGGGCACAATTCAACTTCAGTGAACTGCCACCATTTTTCCGGGCCTCGCATCCGCGCCCCGGCTCTGATCATATCTCAACATATCTCTACAGCTCAGTGGTGGGAACAGGAGGGATCGCACGGAGTCAATTGCCTGTCATGATATGTTGGTTAGGAGCCAGCCACGAAGAGCCATGGCTGCATTGTATGTTACGGCTCAGAAGTTGCACGTATATGAAGCAGTGCGCAAGAATACACTTGGTTTCAAGTTCATGGTTTGAAATATATCCAAATATCATCCACCAAATCAGACATTTAGTTGTATTCATGGAACAGTTCTGGATCCCATTCTTACCTTCCCTGCACATAAACACATCTGGAGAAATTTGAGGTTAAGCTTCTTGCTGGAGGACACTTTGATGTGGATCCCAGGAGTTGAGGTTTGCACCACAGACCCGTCAGCACCTGACCTACGGATACCAAATGTTTGACTTTTACTACAAATCTTGTGGTTCGGTAAAAGGTAAATGCACCTATGTTTATTTTTTTTTTTTCCTTTTTCAAAAGTATGCGTTCACTCAATAGTTCAAATAATTTCTGGTTGTAATTGTGCACCTGAAAGGGGGGTCTAGTCAGACCTCGAGACCTAATAAAACTTCTATAATGATAAACAAAAATTGTCCTATGGTCATTTAATCCACATCCTTAATGCAACTATTAACATGTTAGATATCTTTTATATTTTAGAAAGATTCATATCACTTAATATCAATTCTTAAAGTAGAGTCTCAATATATATGAAGTTAAACTAAAGGAAGTTTTCTTTCTGAATAATGACTAAGTCAATACACACAATAGTGCTCATTAAGACGTTGACTTCATTGATTCTGGTTGTTAATTATCCAACAGTGTTACAGGTTTTACAGGTGTTAAAATGTGCCAATTTTACACATCAAAGTTGGCTTGATGATGTTGGGTATATATATTGAATGATTGGAAAAATTCTCCAAAGGCATTTTTTCAGTCCAGAGTTACAAAAATCTGATAATTTCACATAGGTTATGTGATTGTAAGTCATGTAAGTTTATCACAACTTTTACATGACTGAATTCAGTCAAATATTAGCACCACTAATTCATTCATTAATCTATTGAGGTGCATGAGCAGAAAAATATTAAACATATTCACCAAAATTAATTTATCAGAAGTGAATTATTACATTAATTTTGCATATTATACTTGTTTTTATTTATTCATATTTGCCAATGTGAAGCCAATGGATCCATTTTGTAGATTGATTTTAAAAGTATTATATCATGATATTTGGCACTTTTCATACAAAGTACAAATAAAAAAAAGACAATTTTATAAAATATAGATGAAAGAATATTAAAGTACATTTATTCAATATTAAATGTTTCAAAGCTGTCAGATAAATCTAGTAGTGGAGTGGAAGTTTAAAGTAACATCACATAGAAATACCCAAGTAAAGTATGAGTGCCTTTCAGCACGATGGGTCACCTATTTCTTAAGATTATTATTGGGGATTTTTGTTCCTTTATTTATAGTTTGAAGTAGTGAAACAGGAAAGGGGGAAAGAGTAGAGGAATGACATGCAGAAAGGGTCCGACCAGTTAAGAATGGAACAAGGAATTCAACGCCTAGGTTCACCTTTAGCACTCAGCCATCATGTTGCCCCTCGATGGTTACTTTTAGGTTTTCAAGAAATGCAAAGAAAGCAAATAATACAAACATATGCACATTCGTGGACATAGACCTGGGAATGTGTGACGCGGATGTGGTTGGCATTCTAATTGGTTCCTCTCAGCATCATAAGAATTTCACGGAGAATCACTTGGGGAAAAGAAGAGAGACAACCTTTAAAATAGTTCTTCACAGCCATATAAAGAGTTGTGAATCGTCCTTTTTCCGTCCTTGTTTTGTGATCCATGCTTGACAGACACGATTTCAAAGTACCGGGATCCACTTTGAGATCCAAAAATATTTCTTTATCAAATTCTGTTCTGCTCGGCATGATAAACGCCACAGTTGAGTTACAGTTAAACTGATTTTTGCCACATAGCCCTCCACCTTTCCCATCCCCTTCAAAGGAGAGATGCAAAATGATAAAAGTTAGCCATTTAATGAAGCATGAATGATGAAAGAGTCCCGCAGGGAAAAGGTTGCCAAACAATGAAGACAGTAAACCTCTTTTTTTTTTTTATTCATGTCATCCTCTGTTCACTTTTAGCTGGGGGCAGGATATACACAAAGAGAGAAAAAGAAGAGGGAGGGGGGTGCTGTGCCACAGGGTGAAGTTGAAAGAGACCAGACAAATTAGCAGAACATGAGATAAACAAAGAGAATGAGAGACAGGATGAAGGACAGGTTTATATCAGCATGAACAAGCTCCAAAGTGCCTTTATAGCAGCAAGTGGGACCTTATTCACTTTGCTGGTTTATTAAAAAAGTGACTTGGTCTCACATGAATTGCATGAAACATATTAGAAGCCTTTTAAGCCTAATGCAAACTATTAGACCCCCACCTTAAACACCATCTATCAGCCAGCCCAGCCTCCAGAGGGAAATGACAAAACTCATGAGAAGGCCTCACCTATCCGCTCTGAGAAGACCTCACATGGCCCAGCAGAAGGCCGATGTGTCAGAATCTGTCCTCAGGCCGAAGCCAGAGCCAAAACCGGAACTCTGACATCATGTAGAGATTGGGGCCGGAGGTCATAAAGGCCCCAGGAGAAGTTGTCACCAGCAAACAGACCTTAGTGGTGAAAGGAATGACATCCAAGATCAATAATCGTCATCGAATCGGCCCAAATGGCCGTGCCAAGAGGAGGTGGAGGAGCCAGAGAGTGAGGCTATTATCACTGATTCCTGTTCCAGTTCCAAAAGCGGAGGCCCCTGAGGTACAGGATGAGGCAATGGAGGTCAGTGCTGAGGATCAGGACGAACACACACACACAGCATGAGTCAGAAACAACATTCGCTTTTCTGCAAAAGTATATTTACTTTTTAAAAGTCAACTCATCAACTCATCAATGCTATCAGCAACTCCAACAAGTGTTACTATTCAGGAGGGACCTGTCAAGTATTTTTTATCAGATATTCCTATAATGGCTAATAGAGGTGTTGGTTTAAAGGTAGATGGTAGACTTTTGAGGGTAGACAGTCAGTATGTTTACATGACACCTAAAGTAATCAAATAATTCTAAGGCTAAAGGTAGGCTTAGAAAATATATGTAAATGTGTTAGCTTGACTGAATATAAGATGTTAAATAAGTAGAGCATACAAAAAGCACATTATGCACATATTTGTGATATTGACCATCGTGCCAGTTCACCTTTGGTTTCCTAACCTTTTGTCTTTTTACTTTTTTGTCAACAAAGGTCAGCCATTAAAGAAGCAATGTTTACATGCTAAAGAGTGAATATTGCCAGCTATTGGTGTAGAGGTGACATGACTTCATTGATAAATCAGGTGCAGGTTTAGTGGGAACAAAGACAGTAGCCTGAGTTGAGGGACAAATCGTTGCACGTAAACATGCAGAGTTAGTAGTAATCGCCTCAGCCTCAGCCAGTATGAAAAACGTGTCCCATGTATCTCCGAGCAGGCTGATCAAAACCACTTTGAAGTGTGGCTGACCTGAGGTCCTACACCAGATCGCCAGGGTGACAGACCTATGTTCCTGTAGATACGTTGAATGTCCATGCATTTTGATACGTGTCATATCAATGTTTCTCGATATCTTCTTATTTTTCTGTTTTATTTTTCCACCCTCCCACCAGCCAACCAGCAACGGATCAACAGCACTGAAAAAAACAAAAGAAGAACAGAACGGAATAAAGACACATTATCAGGATGACGTCACCATGTGTGAAGCATTGACATTCCATGTATCTGTGGTTTGCAGAAATGTCCATGTTTTCCCTCTGGAGGCCGAACCCGACCGTCCTAACACTGCTGCACATTTGTTGTGTGATGATGTGTGTACAGTGCAATGTTGATTTTTTTCTCCCTGTGATGTACAGTGCTGCTGTGAAGAAGAAGAATCCCCCCCCCCCCCTCCTCTGGGGACAATAAAGCCTAACTGACTAACTACCCCTCCATCTTCCCCTCCTCCCTTTGATCAGGAACCCTCAGTAAACAGAGGCAGGATTTACGTCAGTGCAGGCGAGCGGCTCTCATCACTTTGCTGTGCCAGAGCTTTTCTATCAGCCGAGCGTTCGAAGGCACCCAGCATGGAGGAGAATTACATCAGCTCTGAGGGTGCAGCTTTTTTTTTCTGTCAGCCAGACTATGACTGCTTCTCAGAGCCTGTAAATAATCCCTAAGTGCTCCTTATTTAACCTCAGATTGATTCGCCTGGAAGTAAATCTCATTGCAGCGCGCATGAAAAGTGAAATGCATTAATGGAAGTGTGAAAACGGTCTGTAGCAGCTTCCGCTTGGGTAATTTGGTTTATGTCAACAAATCAAATATTCAGAAAACACTACATTACTCAAAACCTGCTTTGTAACCGGTGTTTGTAGAAATGAATCATTATTTTCAGCGCTCGCATTCCTCTCATGCAGTAGATCAAACTGTAAGTAAGCAATTATTTATATAGCACCTTTCCAAGGTTTTCTGGTTCTCTTTGTATGGGTGTGTCGTCATAAACGAAAAGCCTCTTGAATTTTCTCATCAGGATCTTATTCACTTTGAAAACTCGTCCAATTTTCAGCTATTCACAAACTTGCCAGAGTTGTCTGGCTTTGTATACAAGACACTTTTTTTCTTTTTTTTGCTGTAAGTGCTTGCCTTTTTTGCTTTTGGACGTTTCATTTTATTAAAATGCAGCATTAAAGATACAGAACATAACATTTACATGCAAGTGAACATCTTATTCAATCAAATTCACACAATGGTGAATAAACCTTCACTGCAGTGATATTAATGCTGACTGGATACATGCACACTGCACCTGCTCTATGGGCAGAGTGGATAATTAAAATTATTAAATCATAATAGTATTATAATATAATTCAGCCTTGTGAATTTTTATGCAACTTTTTTTATGCATCAAAGTCCTCTGCTACTGTCAAAATAAGATAAAAATCGATACACAAAGCATAGACTATATAAGAAATAAAAACATCAAATAATATAATCCATAAAATGTATGCTTTCTGGGAGGGTTTGTGTTGACATCAATGACAGGGAGTGTACGGAAAGACTGATTTTTTTTTTTTATTTTTTATTTTTGAGTAGAAAAAGACTGAATTTAGCACCTACTGTAAAGTAAACTTCTTCCTCCACTTTTTACAGCATTTACAGTCTTACGTGTAGGCATCATGAACTAAATAAAAGGTAGCCTAAACTTTTCAACAAGTGGGTTATTAACTCAGTGATCATTTGATTTCTCACTCTCTCTTACACACACATGCACATTTACATAGACATTCAGAGAAGACTAAAAAGGTGGTGGAAACTGTTCGTACATAAATCCACAGCCCAGCAACCAGTATCACATCACCAAACCATCACCACTTGTGTTCGTATTGATCGTAGCGCCTGTAGTGGATTTCTAGCTCTTTATCCGTGTTACTGATCCAAGCTCCTCTAACACAGATGTGCCCTATTACTGTACAATGTTTAAACAGACGTTCTCCTAAATGGGGGGGGCTGCTAATACGAACACTGTACGTGAACTACCGCTATATAAAGAACGATCAGAATGTTTTCTTTGGGGAGCAGATGGTTGCAATTCTGCGGCGCGTACGGGTGCCAAGCGATTATGGGCGGTGATAAGTTGCCTTTCATTTGAAAAGCTTATCATTAGGGCTTTAATTAAAAAGCGGTAGCTGGGTGCCCGGGTAGCGCGGTGCCACGGATCCCCCCCCCCCACCGTACCCGGGGAGCGTCTCCCGCTTGCTCGCTTTCTTTCCCCCACGGAGCCACGTGGTCCACATGTGTGCCACATGAATTTTTTTTTTTTTTTTTTGGATTGGTATATGCAGTCTCAACTGCACACACACACACACACACGCAGGCTTATAGAAAACACACACAGATGGCAGTGTCTACCAGGGGCAACCAGCGTCGCCGTGTGTGGTCCAATGTCTAGACTTGGTGGATGCCCAATGGCATTAAGGGGACGGCTGGGGAGAGGGCAGGGAAGAATCTTATGAATTAAAGCCGCTCTTTCACTGTTGTTTGGCCACAAGGGCCCGTGACAGTCGGAACAGAAAACCTCCGTTGCTCATTACCGCATCCAAGACTGCTAGTGCGTACAGTGTGACATCTGTAGCCCATTCTTCGCCTGCTCTTTGTCCCCCCCAGATAGACAGTACTCATTACAAAATGAGTATTGTTCTGTTCGCCCAAGTATAAAAAAAAAGAAAAAAGAAAAAAGAAAAGCAGTAATAACGGCTTTACAAAGAACAAGTGGATAGCCGGGGATCTGTGTGACTGGTGGCCTAGATTTGGGGGATGCAGATGGATTAATAAAACATGGTGGGGAATAAATATAGTATCCCAGACATGATTGGCGAGCCAGAGGCGGACAAAGGCAACTTAAGAGTCTTAATGTTTTGGCTCAATACTAAGCATAGTAGTAATAGTAGCATAGCCCCTATAACAAGTTTTCAAGCAGCCACTAATATTGTTTAAATTGCCTTGTCAAATGACACGCTGATTTCATCATTTGATCATTTTTTTTGCATTGTTTTTGCTCCACTCAACCATGTTACTGTTTAAAAATGAAACTATGCAAAGTTTGAGGAAGTTTGAAGTAGCGGACAAGTCGCTGACACAGGCAAAAACGGTGGATTGGCGTGTCTGCAGATCTTACATACGGTCGTTCAGTCTCAGCATGGTCCCACATATTTGAAACATGCCCCCTAATGCTGCAAATTCATATCATTAGTGGTTAAAATACAAGTCAATGTTTATCTCTGCTAAGCCTCATAATGTGTTTTAGCTTTGTGCATGATTTGATTTTATCTTTATTTATCACAAACAGATCAAACTTAAAAAAAATAAAATGAAAAACAAACAAACAAACAAAATTTGTAAGAATATTAGATTTCCATTAAATCAAAAACAGCTATTAAACCTCATAATTACAGCAGCAACGATCAGTTGATTAATTGATTGGCCACTATTACATAACTACTAATTGATTAATTCATTTATTTTATTATTAAATAGAATAATTGATTACTTAAATACTCTTTAGTTGCAGCCCTACTGAACTTATGTACAGATTTCAGACTGCATTGACTATGGTATATTCAAATAAATACTGTATTAATTTAAATTAATTTATTAAAACTTCCTTTTCATTCAAAAATATGTTTTCCTTTGTTTGCCTTTCTTTTCCTGTTTAAATCTTCTTTGTGCAGAATGCAATATCTGCAAAAGACTGTATCTGCTGAAAGTGGAAAGTTTTACTCATTTAAAATCATATTCTAAGAGGTGGGTCTATATATATGATTTGTGACATCACAATTGTTTGACCAATATCAGTCCATTATACATTAGACACAAGTGTGGTGATGAAGCACACACACACACACACACACACACACTGAGAAAGGACTTTACAGAGAAGTAGGAGCCAATTTATGTCCAGAAGGAAAGCCTTTTAAATATAAGGAGAATTATATTTTAATAGATTGTGGAATTATTAAATGAGGAAGAAGGAGGATTTTATGGATTTTAACAAGATAATTGACCTTTTTTGAATCAGACACAAATTATTATACAAAGTAGAGTACTTTATATTCATCTTAGCGCCATGTCTGGAGGGGGTGTTTAACTTCCAGTTATGTCTGTCCAATTAGTTTTATTTGATGTGGGTGTGAACCCCCTTAAAGCTGCCAGTCAGCACTTTAACCATAGAGTCAGTATTTCATTACACATCCAATTCACTGGAGCCAAACAACACAAATGTGTCAGTGTCCTCGCACAGTTTTTTCTCGGCTTACAGTATCTTAAAATAATTGCTTTTGGGGAAGCACTTCATTTAATTCGGACCCCTACTTGCTTCTCTCTACCTCTCCCTGCATCTCGTGGTCCTTTAAACAGCACTTTGAAAGCACCATGCATCTGGTCGCCCCCCCTTTATAAAACGATATTCACTCATATCGAGGGCCATCCCTACGGCTAAACTGCAGGTGCTGTATAAAATGTCAATCAGTGTCCTTGAAGAGGCCGGCCGGCGCGGGCTGATTTGAATGCGCCTCCGCTTTGTTAGTGTCTCCAGATTTATGGAGGCGGGCAGGACAGTTGACCTTACATCAGACAAATTGTTAGGAAAAAAACACAGGGCTGCTGCGCCAACAAGGAGTCATTTACTGCTATAGAGTACCCCTTCGGAACAGGTCGATTGCCTGGCTCCCGGTAATGCAGTTTGCAGCGTTGTCTGTGGGGGAGGGCGGTGGGGTGGGTCCTGTTCGGAACACATGCGGGTTCAGGGCAGGCCACCATAAGTGCTGTTTCCTGCTTGTATTCGTTGTGTGTACCTGTTCAGAACACATACCCGCTCCGACTCATTGTAATTTTGTAAAAGTGTGCTGTTTGCAGCATTATCAAGAACTACTCAGCCAATCAAGTTCCCACTTGACACTGCGCTCCCTTGGGTCCTTGTGGAATACACACATATGTATGAACAGAGATCCCTTCTATGAAGTTCAAAGTTACCTTTATTGTCCCTAAAGGGGAATCGATTCGCAGAAAGTCCAATACACATAAAACACCTAATACACATACAGTAAAATATACACAAAAATTGGCATTTTGGATTAAACTCAAAAGCGCGAAGTGAGACAGCAACAGACAGAAAGCAACTACAGCTGTTAATACTATATCCCGCTGTTTGACATTTTTTAACATTATTATAGCAGCTGGAACAAATGAAACCCTGTAGCTTTTGGTCCTGACGGGAGGCAACCCTAACCTCCGACCTGATGGTAACGGTTCTAACTCGGTCTGAAGGGGGGGATCCATGAACTTCTGAATGTAAGAGACCTTTTTTCAGTCACCTCGCAGGAATCGTAGGGGCCACACTGAACAGATACCAGGGCTGTTTTTGTTGGCTACAGTCAAATTCTCATACCAGGCTATGATGCGAAAATATTGGGTCAATAAAACATATATAGAATAGAGTCATTATGTCTGAGGACACATTAAAAGAGTTGATTTTTCTCAGAGAGACATCATCACAAGCTGATTAGCAGTCGTCCTCAAACATTGAACAAGTCCAGCATCTAGCCCACATAGTTAATATCCAAATTTAAAAAAAAAAGTGGATTTGCTTGTTTTCTAAACGATGTATTGCTACTGATCTATAAACAACAGGGATTTTTATAAATAGCTAATGGTGCTATGCCCCCCCAAAATGGCTGCATATTTGTTGTGGTCTCTCAGGTGATACATTTACACATGTCCACCAAAGGTGGTCGAAATAGCACCGAGCGTTGTGGAGATATGGCGTATTCAGTAATTTATAGGCTCCCCACAGCATTGGAGTAAACTTTGAGGATGAGCTACAGCAGAACTTATACGTTCCCAGTCTCAATATGTGTAGGAGTGATGGAAAAAAAAACGATTTGATCAAAGATCCAAAACACGATGAATGATTGATTTGTCCATCCCGAGCACCCACAAACCAAACCAGAAAGATACATTTGTAGATCCAAAGTAGACCAAAAATAGAATATTGGATCCAACCTTGTGTTCTCATAGGCTACAAAAACAGAAAAATTAAATCTGCAGAGACTGTGTATGGGTCAATGATAAATAATGGTTGGCAAGATGAGAAAGACAAAGACTTTTTAATAGGTGTATATATACATAGAGAGAGAGATATGAGAAGCAATATTTCTGCCTTTTTCCCCTTTTCTGAATTATTTAAAATTATTTTAAAATACCTACAAATAATAAATGAATGAAACGAATAAAAACTGTATAATAATAATAATAATAATAATGATAAATCTCAAATGTTAGGGATGCTGAGATTTAATGATAAGGGTATTAAAGTGCCCCTGAAATGGGCAGGAAATGCCTGTGCTTACAAAAAACCTACAAATGCTTACAAAATTACTAAAATATCAGATCAGAAAATGTGTTAAATAGTTCCAAAATATGCTGAAATTACTTTTAGAAAGAAGATGGAGTTTTCTGTGGTTTCCAGGATTCCTGGAGTCATTCCTGAAAAACCTGTCTCCACAGTCTACATAGCTGAATAATGTGAACGCTGAACATTAAATTACAGTAAGCGATACGTACATGAAGTTAACCTGAACCCTTAATGAAACAAACTTCTGACTGATGGATGTCATTTCAGACAACTTGGGTGTGTTTAGTTCAGTGGGCCGAGCTATCCAAACACCTGGAGCTGTTTGAATTAATGCCGTACAGCGGAGTAACCGCCGGGAGAAAATGAAGATGGATGACCCGACTATGGAAAACATTCCTCGGGTCAGGGGTCACGCGCCGCCGTTCATACGCCACCACCGCCTCCGACTCCCGATCCAGACGAGACTCAACGCAAACACAATCCAGTGGAAAGTGTTTAAAGCTGAGACGAGCATTAGCCAGTAACACGGCAGCGCAGAGGAGCAGCGAGAAAACATGACTGCACATATTCAACGTGCAATTCAAGCTTCACGTTTTCTGCCCCGGAGCGCTGAAGGAAAGCGTCAGTTATTGACATCTCATGGGAAGTAAACAAAACATGGCGAATGTTTTAAATCTAATTGTACGTAATGCAGCCATAATCAACGTCCTCGCCATTACCGCTGCTGTTCCTGAAAATGAAATCTCGGAGTCATCTCACCCCCCCCCCCCCCCTTATTACATTATGGCCCGTAAGGTCAAGGCAACATGTGTAGGCTTGTTCTGCTCTCCTCCTTGACACGCAGAGTTAATTCATGGCAATAGCTGCAAAGTTGCAATTTCCTGTAATTTGCGAGGAAGGATTTGCGAGGAAGGGACACGCTTGTAAGGGAGAGCTCAGCCCGTCGCTTGTTCTCCCTCTACATCTGTTCTTTTTTTTTTTTTTTAAGTGGCCTTTTTTTCCCCTCTGTCACTTTCTATATATCCCTCACTAACCACAGTTCAGACAATTACCACCTTAAGCCTGATGATATGAAGCCCAGAGATGTTCTACTGTGGTGAATGGCTGTGATATTAATATACGGACTGCCTCCCTGGCTTATGTAAAGTGCCTTATAGTTACAATGCACTTTCTTGGTATGAAAACAAGCAGTTATTGAGCTGTAAAAAAACTGAAATATTAACAAGTGAAAATATCATTTTTGGCACAATGATTGATAAATTGATTATGGTTAATTTAGTTTCTTAGTGTTGTTTGAGTTTTTCACCTTAATGTCTCCTTTTTTATCACATGTTATAGACTTTGCATCTACATTTTCAGAGTTTTTATCTCACATTCTTTGAAAAACTCAAAATAAGTAAAATTATCTGCCTATGAAATAATATAATTCTAGATAATTCCACTTAATGTTGAAGTAATTGTACTGAATAAAAGATTTCCCCCCCTGATATGATACAATTTTGTGCAGTGCAGTGAGCTAAAATCTATTAAACACTGAAGCATGGGCACAAGTGATTTTAAGGCACAAACAACCGTTAACTTCCTTTTAAATTATTTTAAAGTATTTTAATGGGGGAAAAGAGTTAATTAGAAAGGTAAAAAACTGCACTTTCTGGCAGAAAATTACTTTTTGGCTCAACGGTAGCCATAATAACAATTAAATGAAATAAAACCGGATGTCATATAAAGGATATGACAGATATAGAGAAGCATGATATGCATGGATGTTATGAGGTATGTGTCTCAGCCATTAGGCCACCAGGGTGCCCCCTGCTGCTGCCTTTTTAAATAGGTACGTAGATAATGAGTATATATATATATATATATATATATATATATATATATATATATATATATATATATATATATATATATATATATATGTGCTGTAGGGATGCAGATGCTGGAGGGTGAGGACGAAACAAGGGAAGGGGAAGGTGCTCCAGAAGGTCGTATTGATTGATAAAGCAGCGTGTGGATTGGGCTGTGGATTGCTCACCATTGTGTGTTTGTGACGAACACAAAAGTGTTGAATGTGTTTTTTTTTAAATAAGAGTATTTGAGAGTTATTGTCTTTTATTTTGCCACAATTTACTGTGATTTAGTTGGGAAGTAAGTATCCCCATTTCAATATGGTTTTCCCTTTGTGAAGTGCATGGTGCTGTGTTCGCTCCGGGCCAGCAGGGGGCAGGGTAACGGGTTTAGCTACATGCAGTGTTCGTTTTCTTCATTGCTGAGAGAAGCTTCAAAAACGTGACACGCTGTCTCCTCGTTTCTCTCCTGTTTCACAGGTTAGTAATGTACAAAACACCTCCAAACTAGGACTTAGCCATGCTGAAATGTGTGTGAGAGATAAGTGAACTGTTTTGGTGAAGTAATTTTTGTTTGTGACCGTTTTGTATTTTGTTTGTAACGAGTTTCAGAAACTCACGGTCGGGAAACGCATACGTTACGTCCAAGAGCATGTCGGCTCAACACACACACATTGTCCTTTGTGCACGTGCATCTGAGCGATGTTTTTTTAGCTTACGATGAGACTGTGAATGGGTTAGCTTGCTGTATGTTAGCTCCCCACCGGTCGGTTATGCTAGGTTTTGTTCAACAAGTTCAAGTAATACTGACAGCTGTTTAAATTGAGATTTAGGTTACACAATTAGCACTTTATTTGTTTGTGCAAGGTTTGCAGTACTGTATTGATTTAATACTGGTCAAATTACTGTAAAAGGCAGTTTTAGGTATCTCGAACATTAAGCTGGTTTATATTGTCATTGTCTACATGTGTTATTTGAAGAAATAGTTAAAATACTAGTACGAAGAGTAAGTGAACATGCATTTGGGTACAAAGAGGTTTATTTTATGAAGTTTGTAAGAACATGGACTTGGTTATAGAGATTTATTTTGTTAAGCTTGTACAACATGGACACTGAAATTCATTGAATGTAAAAAAAGGACACTAAAAATGCAATATGTAAACTATAACATAATCTGAATATGAGAAATGTATTATTAAAGAAAAGTTTGTAATAAATTGCTGAGAGAAGCTTCAAAAACGTGACACGCTGTCTCCTCGTTTCTCTCCTGTTTCACAGGAGTTAATCTGTCCACAACGGTGCCGTTGCCGCGGTACCCGTTACAGATTTTTGGTGGCCCGTACGGGGATCGGCAGCAGATGCGCAGGCTACAAGCACAACCAGAATCAGCCGTTTGAAGTGTTCCAGGCTCTGCTTCAACCAGAACGAGTGCCTGTGAGGCTACGACTGTGCTGCACCAGAGTAACCAGACCGAAAACCACGGGTGAAAGAGCTGCCTGGAAGAGCGACCAACTGCGAGGAAGAGGGGAAAAGCAGTCATGGCGGATGGTGAGAGAAAAGGCTTGGTGTGGAGCATCAAGAAGAGTCTGCTCACTCTGACGGCCGATGAACTTTTCCAACTAGCCCAGAGTGTTGGTCCTGTGCCAGGGAAGACGTCATCCACGCTTAAGGTTGGCGAAGAAGAGAGTTGCTTTGAGTACATTCTAGCTTTCATGAACAGCGACACTTTGTTGGAATCTGAGGATTCAGGTATGGCAATATTGCTAGAGCTTAATGATACTGTGCATAATATTGTTCAGAGTCGTGTTGCTCAATCTAAGACAGGTACAGATGTTAATGTGCCCAACGTATTGTCAACCCCTGTAATGAGTGAGAATGTGACAGCAGGTCAACCAGATATAGTTATTGATGACACAACCACTGATAATGTGACAACCACTGCTCCTAACACTGACACAACCCACACAGCTACAGTTAGTTTAGCTGACCCTTCACCAAACACCAGTGCCCCATTCACACATGCTGACGGCAACACCACACAGAGCCCTGACACCGAGTTACAGAGAATGCTTTCTAGCTATGCTGAGCTTAGCAACAAAGTTATGCAATACATAAACAATCCCACATCACCACCTACACCAGTACATTCTACACAACCATCGTCTTACAACACGCACACACCTGAACAACACTCACATGGAAAACATGACCGAGTCGTCCCCCTTCGAGATCTTTCACACCTTCGTCGCGAGTTTAAGATTCAAGGTGGCCAGATCGGTGATCAGAGTTCAGACTTAAGCTACAACAACATATGCAGACAAATCGACGAAGGAGTTAAAGAGCGATTCAGTGAGACTGAAATACTGAGAGGTGTCCTCAGAGTTATCAAATCAGGAAACTTTAAAGATATGCTGATGCACAAGGACGATTTGACCATTGATGAGCTTAAAGGGTTCTTGCAATCCCACTTAGGCGGGCGAAGCAACACAGAACTTTTCCAAGAGCTCATGTGCACAAAACAAAATGACCATGAAACCCCACAACAGTTCTTATACCGTGTAATAGGCCTCAAGCAAAAGATCCTGTTTGCTGCAAAATACGCTGACACGGAAGTGAAATACAATACAAACACAGTTCAAGACATATTCCTACACACCATATATCAGGGCCTTAGCCATAAGTATAATGACATACGCCGAGAACTTAAACCCTTACTCTCTGATAGAAGTGCGTCTGACGAGAGAATTTTAAAGCAAATGATGAAGATAACAAACACTGAGAATGAGAGACAGAGGCGTTTAGGGTCAGCTGTGAAGCAGAAACAAGTAAGCGTGCATAGCACAGAGCTGGAAGTCGCTGCAGCACTGGGCAGTAGTGCAAAGAAAGATGCTCAAGATAAACAGCCAAAGGCTGACGCACTCCAGCAGTTGACTGAGAAAGTAGAAGAATTAATGAACAAAGTTGAACTACTGCAACGGCCACAGAAGACTCAAAACCCAGAGTCTTGCCATCATTGCCAAGTTCAAGTGGACCAAAAGAAAACTAGATCGTACAGCTGTGCTAATTGCCTCCAACAGAATCGTCCAGGTTGCACTCATTGCTTTTACTGTGGTGAAGACGGTCACCGAGCAGTAGGCTGTCTGAAAAAGCCTAAGCGTCAGGAAAACTAAAACCGGTCGCTGTCACGGGACAAGCAGTGACCGGGCTTTATGTCCAGTCCCACAGTGCTGAGCGCAACAGGAGCCCTGAGAGTCATGCAAAGACTAGTTCAATAAAACAGAGACCAAAAGAAAAGAATGATCAAGCCTTTCCTCCATCTCCCCTTTCCCTTCCCACCCAAACCAGCAGCCGTTTGGCCAAGTTTATAGGTGCCAAAGCCCTTGCGCGATGTGACCTGAATGGCTTGACAGTTAATGCCTTATTAGACACTGGAGCTCAGGTGAGCATGATTGATAGAAGCTGGAAAGAGAAGTATCTACCAGACGCACCCATTAGGCCCCTCAGCGAAATGTTTGATGACCAGGAAGAACTGGAAGTACATGCTGTGAATGGGGAAATCCTCCCTTTTGACGGTTGGGTCCTCATCGCAGTCAGTTTCACTGGAAATGGTGCATTTACCCAGTCGATAATGGTGCCTTTCCTCATATGTAGTACCCCGCTTGCACAACCGCTACTTGGATTTAACGTGCTAGAGGAAGTGATTCAGAACCGACCAGCTGAACTGGTTTCAGCCCTCACCACGCTTCTTTCTGACGCAATATCTGCCCCTGCCGAAAAAGTTGAGCTGCTGGTGAACTTTATTCAGACTGATAAACCTGCCATGTATCAGAGACTGTTAAGAACGGGCAATTATGATACCACTATTCCAGCCGAACAAGTAGCCTGGGTTAAATGTCAAATCCCAACCGCTGTAGACCAGTCAGACCCTCTTCTCTTGTTTGAACCTGAGGAAAACAGCGCCCATCTCACAGAGCTTGAGGTTGGGGAGGGCCTACTAGAAATACAGACTGCCAAGAGACCTTATGTTGTTATACCAGTGAAAAATAGCACAAAACACTCTGTCACGATACCAAGGAAAACAACCTTGGGTAGCGTCCAGACAGTGGCTAGGGTGATTGAGACTGATTCACTAGAAATGTCTAGGTCCAGAACAGACGCTAACGCTGCTACAATACCAGCCACTCAAACTGCTCCAGTCTTATGGCAGCCTCCCGTAGATCTCAGCCACCTTAGTGATGAAGAACAAGACAAAGTCAGGAAAATGCTGTGGGAAGAGTCAGCTGCTTTTGCACGAGACAATCATGATATTGGATGTATTCCTAGCTTACAGATGTCGATCAACCTCAAGGACGAGATTCCAGTGCAGAGAGCTTACTCCTCAGTCCCCAAACCACTGTTTAAAGAAGTAAAAGAGTATGTACAAGATCTGCTAATGAAAGGCTGGGTTGTCAAATCAAAGTCCTCTTATGCTGCACCAGTGGTTTGCGTACGAAAAAAAGACGGCACTCTCCGCCTCTGTATAGATTATCGTCTCTTGAACCAGAAGACCATCCCTGATCGACATCCCTTACCTAGAATACAAGACCTGACTGACACGCTTGGTGGCTATTCCTGGTTCAGCATCCTTGACCAAGGAAAAGCCTATCATCAGGGTTTTATCGCCAAAGACTCCCAGCACCTCACTGCTTTCATTACTCCCTGGGGACTGTATGAATGGGTCCGTATCCCATTTGGCCTCTCTAACGCCCCTGCAGCCTTTCAGCGGAGTATGGAAGAGATGTTGGGTTCCTTGAGAGATGACTGCTGTCTCCCGTATCTTGATGATGTGCTTTGTTATGCGAGAACCTTTGACGAGCATGTGGAAGGCGTCCGCAAAGTACTCCAAGCGCTTCAGAGACACGGGGTGAAGCTAAGACCTGAGAAATGTGAGCTGTTTCGTCAGGAAGTGAGATACGTTGGTCGCCTTGTGTCAGCTCAGGGAGTGAGAATCGATCCCAAAGACCTGGATGCAGTGCGCTCATTAGCCAGCAAGACTCCACAGACAGTTGGAGATGTGAGAAAGCTCACCGGGTTCCTGGGCTATTACCGCTCCTACATCCAGGACTTTTCGAGGATAGCAAAGCCCATCTATGAGCTACTACAAGTCAAGCCAGGACAAACAGCTGTAGCACGTGGTAAAAGCAAAGGTCCACAACTGCCGTCCAGAACACCTGTACAGTGGTCCGTTGAACACCAGAAAGCCCTTGATCGACTCATTTCTCTCCTTGTTAGCCCCCCTGTGCTGGCATACCCCGACTTTAACTCTCCGTTCGTATTACATACAGATGCTTCAGACCAGGGACTAGGTGCGATTCTTTATCAACACCAGGATGGCAAGTTGAGAGTCATTGGGTATGGCTCTAGGACTTTAACTGCGGCTGAGCGAAACTACCATCTGCATAGCGGAAAACTAGAGTTTCTTGCCCTGAAGTGGGCTGTGTGTGAAAAATTTAGAGACTATTTATTTTATGCACCTCACTTCACAATATATACAGACAACAATCCACTGACCTACGTTATGACCACAGCAAAGCTAAATGCTGTGGGCCATCGGTGGGTTGGGGAGCTTTCAGATTTTAGATTCGAAATAAAGTACAGACCAGGCAAGGCTAACATCGATGCCGACACGCTGTCACGTCTTCCTTTAGACATTGAAGCTTATACTGAGTCCTGTACCAAAGAGTGTACTGAAGAAGTGGTTCGTGCTGTATGGGATGGGAATAAAGCAGCAAAGCAGAAAGATGTAGCCTGGGTGGCAGCTCTTAACATCTCCTCCCAAGCCGACCTGTCTCCGACCTTCGATCACTTGAATGCAATCAGCCATGATGAACTTGTGGAAGCACAACGTGCAGATGAAGCCATCAGTGAAATGATTAAGTTAAAAGAGACTGGTACACCTTTAACTGACGAGATACGAAAAGCTGCTAGTGGAGCCACCAGACGACTTTTCCATGAATGGGGAAAGCTAGTCTTGGAAAATGGTCTCCTGTACAGGCGTGCAAATGAAAGGAAACAGTTGGTGCTCCCTACCCAGTACAAAAGTCTTGTCTTGAAGAAACTCCATAACGAGATGGCCCATGTGGGCACAGAGAGGGTCCTTAACCTCGCCAGAGAGAGATTCTATTGGCCTTTTATGGCTAGAGAGATCGAGGACCATATCACTAAGAAATGTCCATGCATAAAGTCAAAGAAGCCAGTTACTCATGTGCGTGCTCCAATGGGTAGTATCACATCAAGCTCGCCACTAGAGTTGGTGTGCATCGACTACTTACATCTAGAGACCAGCCGTGGTGGCTATGAATATATCCTTGTGGTCGTTGATCATTTTACAAGATTTGCTCAAGCTTATCCAACAAAGAATAAGAGTGGAAAGACAGCAGCTGAGCGCATCTTTAATGATTTCGTCCTCCGCTTCGGGTACCCATCTAAGCTACACCACGACCAAGGCCGTGAATTTGAGAACGAGCTTTTTCGTACACTTCAACAGTTGTCAGGTATTCGTCATTCCAGAACATCCCCGTATCATCCTCAGGGAAACCCTGCGGAACGGTTTAATCGAACAATACTCCAGATGTTGAGGACATTAACTGACAAGGAGAAGGAACGATGGAAGGACCAAATCCCACGAGTTGTACATGCGTACAATTGTACTCGGCACGAGTCGACAGGCTTCTCGCCCTTCTTTCTTCTTTATGGCCGTCATCCTCGTCTTCCCATTGATTTGTTGTTTGGGTTGGTTGAAGACGCAGAGCCAGACTCACCAAAGGGATATGCAGAGAAGTGGGCAAAGCAGATGGCTGAAGCCTATCGAATTGCCAGTGAGAATAGTAAGCAGGCCAGTGCCAAAGGCAAAGTGCTCTATGACAAAAAATCAAGAGGAGTAGTACTCCAGCCTGGCGATAGGGTCTTAGTCAGGAACCTTAGTGAGCGTGGTGGACCAGGAAAACTGCGGTCATACTGGGAGAAGTCCATTTACATTGTCAAAGAACAGTTTGCGGATAACCCAGTATATGTAGTGTATCCTGAGTCTGGGGACATGAAGAAGACGAGAACACTGCATCGCAATCTGCTTTTATTAGTGAACGATCTTCCAGTTGAAGCTCCTCCATGCCACACTGCTCCTGAAAAGAGAACACAGAAAAGTAAGACTCAACAGACTAACATACCAAAACATGCAGATCTACCGGAAGAATCAGATTCTGACTCTGATGATGACTCAGATGGTCATCGTTATTGGCTGAGGGTACCAGCAGAGAGAATACTGGACATACCAGCTGTAGCCCAGCCACAACGACCAGCCATCACTTTGAGTCGCCCAACTCCAGTACCTACATGTGACAAGAGAGTTACAATAGACTACTTGCCTGATGAAAACCTGATGCCTGAAAAAGAAGCAGAGATGGATAGAACCGAACAGGATGAGAGCCAATCTGTCGATGCTGGACCTGAGGAACAAGAAGGATATGACGAAGCTCCAGAGCTCATTCAGGGAGAACAGCCTCTGGTCAGTACAGTGCCAGATATCCAGACAGAGCTCAGAAGGTCAAGTCGGGACAGACGACCAAGACAAATCTTTACATATCAAAATCTCGGTCAGCCCACACTGACAACACAGGCCACAGTTAACATGACAAACACAAACTCACACTCACCTGCTGACACTATGCCTCATACCACTCAACCACTACACTCACTTATTCCCTATACAACACAGACATATCCCCTGAACCCCTACTTCACTCTTTACCCCCCATTTACATACATGCCTTACACCTTAGCATCACCACCATACATATTACCAGTTCCTGTTGCCTGTTAGAGAGAAAAAAAAAAGGATTTGAGTTAAGTAAAAGCAGATTTGAGTTAAGTTGAGCAGAAAATGGTGGGACCCATTTCTTTTTGCCGGGGAGTGTGTGACGAACACAAAAGTGTTGAATGTGTTTTTTTTTAAATAAGAGTATTTGAGAGTTATTGTCTTTTATTTTGCCACAATTTACTGTGATTTAGTTGGGAAGTAAGTATCCCCATTTCAATATGGTTTTCCCTTTGTGAAGTGCATGGTGCTGTGTTCGCTCCGGGCCAGCAGGGGGCAGGGTAACGGGTTTAGCTACATGCAGTGTTCGTTTTCTTCATTGCTGAGAGAAGCTTCAAAAACGTGACACGCTGTCTCCTCGTTTCTCTCCTGTTTCACAGGTTAGTAATGTACAAAACACCTCCAAACTAGGACTTAGCCATGCTGAAATGTGTGTGAGAGATAAGTGAACTGTTTTGGTGAAGTAATTTTTGTTTGTGACCGTTTTGTATTTTGTTTGTAACGAGTTTCAGAAACTCACGGTCGGGAAACGCATACGTTACGTCCAAGAGCATGTCGGCTCAACACACACACATTGTCCTTTGTGCACGTGCATCTGAGCGATGTTTTTTTAGCTTACGATGAGACTGTGAATGGGTTAGCTTGCTGTATGTTAGCTCCCCACCGGTCGGTTATGCTAGGTTTTGTTCAACAAGTTCAAGTAATACTGACAGCTGTTTAAATTGAGATTTAGGTTACACAATTAGCACTTTATTTGTTTGTGCAAGGTTTGCAGTACTGTATTGATTTAATACTGGTCAAATTACTGTAAAAGGCAGTTTTAGGTATCTCGAACATTAAGCTGGTTTATATTGTCATTGTCTACATGTGTTATTTGAAGAAATAGTTAAAATACTAGTACGAAGAGTAAGTGAACATGCATTTGGGTACAAAGAGGTTTATTTTATGAAGTTTGTAAGAACATGGACTTGGTTATAGAGATTTATTTTGTTAAGCTTGTACAACATGGACACTGAAATTCATTGAATGTAAAAAAAGGACACTAAAAATGCAATATGTAAACTATAACATAATCTGAATATGAGAAATGTATTATTAAAGAAAAGTTTGTAATAAATTGCTGAGAGAAGCTTCAAAAACGTGACACGCTGTCTCCTCGTTTCTCTCCTGTTTCACAGGAGTTAATCTGTCCACAACGGTGCCGTTGCCGCGGTACCCGTTACATGTTCACTGTTGGGGAAACTACAGACTGCTGCCCCGGAGGCCCTGGAAGAAAAAAAACAGACAGGAGGGAGAAAGACGGCGAAATCAATGACTGTCTCGCTCACGCAGGCTCTTATAGGTTCTTCCCAATCATCTAAAGTGGCTCCCTCGGCGCCTTGGCTTTCACCTACCGCCCCTTAAAGGGAAAAAAACAACAACAACAACATGATTTGTTAAAGACACTAGATTTCAGGGCGGCATAGCAAGCACCTTTTGCACTAAAGAAGCAATCGATGAGTGAATAAAGAATCATTTCTGTCAGGGGAAAAAAAAAAAACGGCAGCCTGGCAGATAAAGCCGACTGTGGGGAAACAGAGAAATGAAAAAAAATACAGTGAATTCCAGCCTGTGAAAGATGAGGATGGTGACGGGTGTACGGGAGGGAGGCAACATCTGCCTATTGAGACTCACCCTCCTCTTCCTCTCCCAGGTGGCGTCCCCCTCTCCCTCTCGGCCTCCCCCTGACAAAGCCAGATAGCAGATAGGCTTCCTCGCCAGCTGATAGCCAAACACCCTCATCCATCCTCATCGAGGAGGCCTGCCTGTGTCATCAACCACTTCTAGATTTTCCCGACCCGAGAGCGTCCCCGGCGGAGCCCTCTGTCAATACGTCATCCACGTCGCAGCTGCCAGTTGGCGGCAAAAGTAACCCGCCGCCATTTCTTTTTTAATTTCATTCCTTATTTTCTTTCCGCTGAGTGTCACGTTGCAGGACGCAACGCTTTTCTCTCCCGCTGAGGAGGGCGGCGTTTGTTTGGCCAGGCTGTGCTGATGATGACACAATTTTTTTCGGTACTTACAAGAACATCTAGAAAGAGCGTATAGCTCCGATACAAGTGTGTGTGTGAATTATTTAGTTTAGCCTTTGCGTGCTGAGACAAAAAGGAGAATGTGAGGCTTCGGATGTCAAGAAATACTGGTAAATCTGGATTTGGGAGATAATGTTGATGGGAAAAAAAGCTAAGTGCATAGAGCATAAAGTAGCACATATGCTTCAAAACTGAGACAAGTATGTGTTTGGACGAGGCCAGGGGTGTCAAACGTGTGGCCCGAGGGCCCAGAACCCACCCACTAAAGGGTCCAGTCTGGCCCAATAGATGAATATATAAAGTATAACAAAAAATGGATCAGTTCCTATTTCTTCACATAAATGTCAAGTCAATAAGTGTCTGTCAGGGTTCTGTCAAATTGTGTACTTTGTGCTTACTCTAATATTAAGTAGAAGCATCTTGAATTATCTCATTACACTGGCAGATCATTTCACGTATATCAAGATTTATAGAGAATATTAAGAAAAATGTACACTTTTACACTTTTAGCAGTTTTGAAACCAGTACTTTTACATGTTTATGTGCTGGAGTTGATACGTCGACTTCTGCAGAAGCATTTTTTTTATCCCTAGAGTAATAAAGGTGAACCTGTTTGCAACCCACTGGGATGCTGCTGAGTTGTTGAGTCACTTCTTGGTGAACCATTTAAGATCAGCCCTAAATCTCAGGAGCAGGGGCGTCACATAAAAAAAAGGAGGTAGGGCCGTCTAACGAGTCCGTCCGGACTCCGCTCTTCGACGGGAAACGGCACGTTCCGAGGTGAGAGAGCGACACGAGGCGAGAGGCCACACAGGCTGGTATTATTGGAGGGTTTTACCCCTCCTCCCGTAGGCCTGGGGAGCGAGTGTGTAGATGTGTGTCAGGGAGGAGCAGCAGCCACACTGTACCTGATAATTAGACTCTGGTGACATTTATTTTATTATAAATACACACACACACACACACACACACCTGCAAGCAGCCACATGTTTTGAAGCAGCATGCAGACTGCAATGTGTTATCTGGTGCTAATCCTAATTTAAAACTTAAGCGCATGATTTAGTGTAACGCTGATACATAAACACGTTAGTTAATGTTTATTGTGAAGAACAGGCTTTAAAATCTTCACATATCCTCTCATCGGTGTCACCGCTGAGCTGCTTAAGCTGACGGCGTCACGTTCGCTCGGGGTGAAAGCACCCAAACGCGTGTGTTATGAGGCCACACTGTCCAGCCCAGATGTTGGGGATTTCGACCAGATGTGATCCACAGAGCCACGACGAAGGACACGACTCACGGCTGGCGGGGGGAGACCCCGGCCAGGGCGGAAAGCAGACGCCGCTAACTGTTAATGACGTACAAATGGTCGCCCAGCCAGGGTGTGTGTGCATGTATGTGTCGGCAGATAAGACCACGGATACGATTTTACATGAAATTATGTATACATTTTTTTCTGCTTCTTCTCAACTTTATTAGTAGGGCTGCAACTAACAACTATGACAGTTGATCTATCTATCAATTATTGAAACAAATAATTGTTTGGTTTAAAAATGCTTTAAAATGTTGATTTCTCTTTCCCAAAGTTGGATATGCAGCCTATTATGCATCATTTTTTTTTTAAGCCAACAATCATCAGTTTACTATTACGGAAGAATAAAGAAACCAGAAAATTGGACATTTTGTTTCTTAACCTGTAGTGGTATCTTTGTTTCTTTATTACAGAGGGTCCTGCTGGGTCTGCTGGACCCATTGCATTATGGGGCCTTCGATTCAACATATTAAAACTTTAATTAATTGATAAACCAGAAGATGTTTACTTCATTTCATTCACAAGTACGGTAATATAAACAACGCTTCATATATATATATATATATATATATATATATATATATATATATATATATATATATATATATATATATATATATATATATATAACATGAAAATGCATAATGAAACAGCCACAACTTTATTGGAACTTCATCTTTTTTTAGAAATGTAACCTTCTCAGGACAGTTCACACATCATCTGCTTGAACAACATATTAATCCAACAAAGGCATTTTCCCTGCGTGCACGTTGCAAACACATTTCTTGCCCTGGGTGCGTATGTATATTGTGTTTCTCTGTCCATCTTGGGTCCACACGCTTCATAGCGCTTATGAAACCACTGATGAGAAACTGTTCGCCAGGGCCAGTGAATCTCTGATTGAAAAAAAATGGGTCCCACAGATGTGAAGACGGATTGATTAGTCTTTGCAGCTGATCCGGTCTCGATAAATAAAGATCAAATCAAACATAATGAGTCACACACGTAATGTGCAAAGCCATAGCACATCATGAGGCTTAGCAGATTTCAATATCGCCTTGTATTTTCACAGCTGACTTTCAGCATTATGGGGGATGTTCCAAATAAGTGGCACCATGCTGTGACTGAAATCAATTTTAAAAATGTAGGATATTTCAAACTGTACAAAAAAAATGCTTAGCTGTGTCCCCATAAATACACACATGTACATGCTGAGTAGATGTCTGTGAATGTGTGTGTGTGTGTGTGAGTGTCTGAAGACAGCCACGGCCGGTGGCGGCTTCCCGGGGAATTGAAATTAATGATTGTAATCAGAAGCAAACAGCGAGCCAGGCAAGGGCAATTAATACAAGCAAGGCGAGCCGGGCTGCTGGTCCGCTCGACCAGGCATGGCTGGAGCCGGAGAGATGGAGGGATTAAGATGCAACCACAGACAAACACACACACACAGCAGATGTCCATGGAGGGGAGGAGGGGGAAAAAAAAAAAGGCGTTGGGAGCCTGGCACGGACGAGCATCCGCCAACCGGCCACTCGGTCAGCCCGGCCCAACACAAGCTGACAAGCTCCTGGCAGCGTTCAGATAACACCATCTTCTCTGTTTGGCTCCATAGAGCCGAGGGAAGGCCCTTCACCGGGGGCCTCACGCTAAAAAAAGGAGCTCGGCTCAAAGCTGCAACAGTGGAGCTACTATGTGTGCGAGTGAGAGAGGAGAGAGAGGGAGGAACATAAAGAGATAAACAGAGAAAGAGAGACGCTCAAGTACATCTCAATGTGAGGGACATTCTGTTGCTCCTCTGTGTTCCCTCCACGTTTCCTGTTTATTGTTTGATCAGGACGCCCATTGGCTTGTACAGCATAGCTGCGGCTCAGCTGCTCCTTCTGGGCTCCGCCGACGTGTTTTTCTTTTTTAACGGTATAACTAAATAATAAAAGCAAAACCGAAATAAAAAAAGAATATCAGATGAAAAGTACCCCGCAAGTTAAAAAAAAAAAAAAAAAGGTGAGGCTTTCTGGAGTTCACCTGAGGTTGTCATACACAAACAGAGTCTGAAAAGCAATCAACAACTTTTGTCTTTTCTAGTCCTGAAATTCACAGTTAGTCTTTAATACAGAGAAAAAAAATGATCATTCATAATCAACTATGTTCCTAGTTTGTCAGACAGCAGGTCTCTGCTTGCATGAGTGATCTCTCTCATGGCGTTAAAGGCAATAAATAAAAAAACAGCATTAAATTAAGCAAAATCAAGAGAAGGGGGGGGGGTTGAACCAAGCAACCAAGAAGAACTTATCTGAAAATGGAATAAGATATTTTAAATATTTCTACTCAATATTGGACTACTTGTACCAAAAACAAGTTTTCAACTGCTAAGATTAAGAATGTTTCTGGAAAAAAAAAGGATTTACTGTTTACATATTTTGACAATTGATTCTTTTAATTATATATTTTAAGTAACCATAATTTTAAGTTTTTATACTTTTACTTGGGAAATAATCTTAGTAGTAATACCTAGCATCTATACTTCTGTGAGACTAATGAATGTTAATACTTTTGACACTTTTGATTTGTGTAATCGATGGGATGGTGTTGAGTTGTTGAGTCACTTCCTTGGTGAAACATCAAAATCAGTCCTCATGTCATGGGAAGGGGGGTGTAAACAAGAAAAAAAAATGTTTATAAATGAATACAGCTGTAATGGGAATTGCGTTCGCCTCGGCATTAGTGAACAAATCGGGCCCAGCTGCGTCTCAGGAAAACGTCCCCGCTCGCCGTTTTCTTTAATTGACGCTAAACGAGAGTGTCATCGGCCGGGACGTGTTCAACTCTGGCCAATCGACCGGCGTCGGGTTCCTTCCCCGCCCGCCCGTCCACGGCGGTCTTGGGTTTCCGCTGTTTACGTGAGATAATGATGCTTGTGGAAGGATACACCGAGAGGGGGGGGCAGGGGGGGTCGGCCCGAGCCAATTTGTGTTGAAACGGAACAACGACGTGAGCTCATACATCGGGGGAATGTAATGGAGAGAGAGAGAGAGAAAGAGGGAGAGATGCCCAGCATGGACTCAAAGGTCACGCGAGGTCAAACCAATAGGAGGTCAAACCTGATTCTGCGGACGCCGCAACGTTCCTTGAACTCTTCGCTCTGCGTGTAATGTCCTTAAAATGTAAATGTTATTACTTCCCTTCCAGCCTTAAGTGGACCTTCCTGGGGAATTACCGCTGCTTTTGTGACAAGAAGGTGACTTGTGATGTAGTGTGTTTCCCTTCGGGGAGGGACGGACGCTCAAAACAAAGGGTAATATTGTTGAAATATCCCTAAAACAAAAGGAGGGGGGACTCATCTAATCCAGCTGCAGAACGATTCAGATCTTAATGAATGATCTCGCGACAGGCCGCAAGCTCGTCTTTCGGCACCGTGACCCGAACGGAGAGTAACATAACCCCCGTACTGGGCGAAAGACGGGAGGCCTGCGGCTTTAAAGCTCAAGCCAAACATTGTTGACCACACTCTCTCCTCTGCAAGTTTCCTGCTCCTTCCTGTTTCTGTTAGCGTGTACCGGTTTTCATGAAAGTCCGACAAAATGACACGACTCTGTCAAACTTCTGAAACGTGTTGTTCCGTCAACCGGGAGGAACACCAAGTGCCCGCTGATTGATTCTCCTGCCGCACATAAATCCTGCGCTTTATTGTCCGCAGAGTGCGAGACTGCAGAGAGTATTGTGTTTAAAAAAAAAAAAAAAAAAAAAAACTGTCTCTGACATCTTCACGGCCGACGATAAATTACTGTCTCTTCAATAACTTCTGAAATATGTGCTCCCGTGCCTATGAAAGGCAACAGTTTAACGTGTCTCTTTTAGAAGTCCATTACTTTAATGGAGGACAATTCAAACTTGAAACATTTACAGTTTCCCTCACGGCTGTGGCCAGCTAGAAATTGCCCGGTAACATCAGCTCGCTCAGATTGCTCTCAGGAATTGATGAGTTTCCTCACATAATAGTGTTAAAAGGATTCCCCCCCTCCCTTCACTTGGCCATGGATCAAGGGTTTTCCTCCTCTGTGGTGCAGCTTGTCTGCCCTCTGCTGGCTGCATGTTGTCATGAAGTCATCTCATATTGTAGAACAAATAACAGAAAAATGATACATATCTAACTTAATGAAAAGTGTTTTTTTTATTTCAACAATATAAATATTTCCATAACATGGTGTAAAACAGTACAAAAACATGTAACCAACTAAACAAACATGTATAATACACATAGACAGGCATCCACACACTTTAAACCCTCTTTTTTATGTTTTTTAATTAAACTCAGAAGGGATAATTAATGAATTTAATTATTGAGTGAATGTCTGTAAGCTCCAAATTAAAAGTGAAAGCTTTAAAACTTACCTGCCTTCGTCTAGCCATCTTTAGAGTCATGATAATAAGGGATAATTTCTGTTGATTAAAAAAAATTATCATGATGAGACTATTCCTCATTTTTTGAAAAGAATAGGCCTGAAACTACTTCAAGGACGTATTGATAGCTCAGAGGAAAACTAAGACACTGGGATTAACATAAAACACTGCCGTAGACATAAAAAAAAAAATAGTTTGGCATTAATGGATCTTTAAAGGCATGAGATTGTCAGGGTGAAAAATGGCTTCAACATGAAGTGTTTAATAAAGTCATTTCTGATAAGTAATGAGGCCGTTTCTATGAGCAAAAACCAACATCTAATCAGTCACAATCAAAGTAAGAGGTGAGGGGGGAAAGAAAAAAAAAAGGACTGACAATTAAAGCGGCAGCCTCCACGGATCGCCACCGAGTTATTCCTAAAGACCCCGTGGATGTAAGGTTTAGCAAGTTTCTTTATGAGAAACACACTTCCCTATTAGAGAAGGGGGGAAAAAAGGAGGGCGGGGGAAACTCCTCAGAGTCGAAACCATCAGCAGACGCCACTGCAGCGGTATTTTTGAGACCCCGTGCGTCACAGCTGCGCCTGTGGCCAAACCGCTTATTAAAAACGCAGAAAAGCCAAGTGCCATAAAGACGGAAGGCGAAGCAGCTTGTTATTATTCTTTCTGAGAGGTGAACAGGCTGAGATCAATGGCTGCCGCGGTTTCCCCCCCCCCCCCAACCGCCCCAACCGCCCCACCTCACCACAACTATGGCCCAGTAAATCACAAAGGGCCACGCGGCTCCGGCCCGTACAGTCAGATATTAACTATTCCCGGGACCTTTGAAAAGCCACGCCAAGAATAATTTCCCACATGTAACATTTCCCACCAAAACCGCAGAGTCCCGAGGCATATTCCATGCTCCTATGTGCCCTGGCTAGGGTGACAGAGGAGAATCAATGGGGGAAAAAATAGATCATATGTTATTAATGAGAGTCAATTTTCCACCTTTTTTTGTGTTTGTTTTTTTTTTTAATTAATGGGACCTATTCATTAGTCAGCTTCAAAAATGAAGTATTTACAGCTTTTTACTGTGAGCTGATCTCATGTATTATTTATAAGGAGGGTACAAATTAAAAATAGCATATTGTCAATATGCTATTTTGACTGGGGAAGATCGGTTTACGTTTGTATCGGGTTTCTAGCACGAAGTGGGCTGTCAGTCAGTAATGACAACAGGAATTGAATGTGCGTAAAAAAAGACATTGGAAATTGACAAATTCATGGATACTCATTATCAGTTATGGCTTTAAAGGGCATTGAGAGCTACTGACAGACTATCCATGCTACTGTTAGATCTACATCACTTTTTGGGAAATTCTTGAACTCGTTTTTCGATGTAGGATTTTGTGAGAAAGTTTGAAAAAAAAAAAAAAAAAAAAAATCACACAAAATGTGACAATACTTTCTGGTAGAAGATGTGATGATACAGATATATCTGAGCATCTGAACAAGTAGATGAGTTGAAAGTTATGCTCATCCTGTTTTGGTTTAGGCCGAATTAGATTTGAATCCGTCATGCAAATTTAGCGTCGCGGGATAAAATAGGACACATGGAAAAAACAAACAAGAAACACGATCAACAACCACAGAATGTTGGCATTTTTCTCCACAGCTGCAACATTTTCTTCAATGATAAAGTGATGAGAATGAGGGAACAATTCAACTACATACCGAGATAAGGCACCACACATTTATTTTTGCTCACAATAATGTGTCATTAACAGTGTGAATGTGAATAATGTGCAATAGTCATTGAGACATCACAGTAGAATCTGTGGTACTAACACGTGTGCCTCACTACGACCCTAAAGGGACATTCAGTTGTATTTTTCCAAGGATTTGGGCTGTGATTATGTTATAGCTATAATATTTGGTCATTAATAATGAGTTCAACCGCCACTGCTATATTAAGTCTATTTTAGACAAAGTACAAATAAAAATACTCCCTTTTTGCACCTTAGGGCCCTTTTAGGTCCCACTAAAACACATTAAACCACGTTTCTGATCTCATCGCTGCTACAGCAGAAATGTCATGAAATTTATTTTATGTCTCTCGAACTGAAGCCCAGGCTTCAAAAAAATTCTATTTTAGATCGATTTGGGCCCTTTGGGCTAAATGCTGCCTTTTCCTGGTTTCCATTAGAGGCTTTAACCCTCTATTATGAATACTGCATCCAAATGTAAAACAGCTTTGATGAGTTATGTGTGTGTAGGTACGAATGTCTAAATGTGGTCTATGCGTGTATTTAAATGCCATAAGACTTTTTTTGATCCGATGCCCATTACCGTATAAAATTAAGCAATCAATGTTATAAGTCATTCAATCTGAAGCCCTGGCGTCACATTTTTAGTCCTTACTATTTTCCAGCTGACAGGGTAATTTTCTGCCCTGAAGAACAAAGACATGCCATTTCGCTGGTATATATTAATATATATTTATATATACGTTTTTTGACATCGAACCTTTAGGCTCCTAAGGTGCTGAAAGTACTTTTTTTTTCTTTTTTTGTGAGGCACAAAGGCTAAACACATTATAAAAAATCTATGTTTTAATGGGAAAGAGAAGATGGTGTCAAAAAAAAAAGAACCTCAACAAAAATAATACAATTGTAATATCGTAGTTAATGTTTCACCTACATTCTCTGCAGTGTTAATTTAAACAAACAGACCTGCAGTTTTCAGTGCAATTGCTTCCAGATACATGGAGCATAAAAACTGAATGTTGCATAAAGATTTATATTGCCACACCAAGGTACATAAGCAACGCAGGTACATTCAGAAACATGAGTGCCCACATACCTGTATGTGACAGCTTAAATAAGTAAATAAGGAGTTGGGCCGGTGAAGGTGCCAGTTCCGATCTGGCCTGTCAGGCCTTTCCTGGGTAAGTATAATAGTGTTTCAGAAAGTAGCTCGTCATCAGCTGCAGAAAAGCTGCAGTTCGCTGGAGTTGTAACTCAAGGAAGGCGCGGCGATCTCCGACCCGTCCAGGGCATTCTCCCCGCGGATCTTCAGGTTGACGAACTTCACCTTCCAGCTGTCCTTCTCCAGCGGCGAGCGGATGAGGCCGAAGATCTGCTCGAATATGCCCAGGCACGCCTGCTCCCTGTGGATGGTGCCGGCCACGGCCACCAGCACCAGGCCGTGCGGCGAGGCCAGCGCCTTGAGGCCGTGGGGCTCCAGGTTGGGGCTGAGGAAGAGGCGCTCCTCCTGGGTCAGGGCCAGGAGACGGAGGCTGACCAGTTCGGCGCCCTGGTGCTCCTCTGTCTGCTCACTGCCGGCTCTGGGGAAGAAAGGCACAGCTCTGTGATGGGAGTTTGGTTTGGGGTTGCAGTTCGTTGTAACTACAGGGGAAAAACAGCTCAGGTTTAAGTGTAGAAGTACAATAGGTGACTGATGATTTTTTTTAATGGTTCTGTTGGCATTTGATGTCTCTGTTTCTTTTGGTAAACTCATCTCAGCGCCCAAATGAAACGATCATTCGTTTCTACACTATGAGTCAAAGTGAGAAAATAGTTTCACACTGACCAAAAAACAGTGTCAAAAACAGACCTCATCTACACTACAAAAAATGTAATCTTATTAGGGGAAAATATCATATATATTATATTAAGTGTTATTATATAGAATATTTTACTAGTAAGTTTCGAGACATACAGCAAATCTTTGAATCAACTAATATACTATTAACCTACATTGAAGACATTTAAATTACAAGAGAAACATACATTGGTAAGCTTACAAGTAGTGTGATTTTATCTATTTATTGCTGAAGAAACATTCATCCGACTTGTTTGTACTAACAGATCAAAGGCAGATATCTGATCAGATCTGTACATCTCGAGGCCGTGATTTCGGCCCATTCATCTCCGACAAATAGCCCCGGCTCAGATCGGACAGACCCTCCGATTGGATGGAGACAGTCTGTGAACGGCAATTTTCCTGTCTCACCACAGATTCTCGAATGAATTGAGGTCTGGGCTTCCACCGGACATCAGCATTCTTCGCCTTAAACCATTGCGGGGGAATTCTTAGGGTCATCGCCCTTCCCTAAAGGTGAACCCCCCCTACACCGCAGTCTCCCACAGACTGAGACGGGTCTTCTTCTTTAAGAACATGTAAGTGGCTCCATCCATCCTGCCGTCAGTCCTGTCCAATTTCCCGGTACCTGCTTATAAAAAGCATCCCCGCAGCAGAACGCTGACACCACCGTGTTCCACTGTGGGAAACGGCGTGCAGTGTCGGGTTTCCACCATGCATCCACTTTTGCACTAGGGCCAGTTCAATTTTGGTCTAGTCTGACCAGACTACCTTATTCCGCATCCAAAAACGATTTCCTAGGACTTTTCTTTCAGCGACGGCTCACCACTCCTCCATAAAGACCAGATTTGTGGAAAGCACGACTAATAGTTGTCCTTATGGATAGATTCACCCACCTGAGCCACGGATCTTTTTCCAGCCATTTACCACTGGCCTCACGTTGCTGTGAAGGGATTTTTCATTTATGTGTCTTTTTATATGTCTTGTATGAAGTGGTTCTATTTTCATCATGTGCCATGTGTAGGTAGGACATCAAGTACAACCCAAGTCAATAAAGAGTATTATTTTGTGAATTGAATAGTAGACGTGGGTCATAGCCACTGTAAGATCATGACCGCAGCACGTTGGGACAAGGTCGCCTTAGGGCTGTCTATATAACATCATGAACTGCTCCTTTTTCTTATTCTTATTTAAAAAGAATAAGGGAAGCAGCGTAGCCTGTTGTAACAGATAGTAGATGGACAGTCAGTTGTTGTGGAGACAAGGAGCAAAATAAATGAAACACGTGTTGGAACGATTAATGTCTCCTCTCATGCATTCAAGCTGAAAACATGATTGATTTTCCCGAAGATAAACGTATATATAGAACCCGAACAGAAAACCGTGAACTGAACCATGGATTTTTTTGAACCGTCCCACCCCGAGTTCCACCTCTGACACTTACTAAGTGGACGGCCTTCTCTTGGTAGATGTATTATAAAAGAACTGTGTATACTATTCAATTCATTCTGTGGATCGTGAAGGCAACTGATGCAAAGGAAAGGAACATATGCGCCCACAACACGCTTCAGACATAAATTTGAAAATGACTTTGAAAAACAAATACAGGAATTGTAAAAAAAAAACAAAAAAAAAAAAAACTGTCTGGCGGTATATTTTCAAGTGGCCACAATTTGTGCAAATCCATGATAATCTGGCTGCACATTTGTACTGATACTACTACTGTGTTAGTCATTGCGGTTGAATGGAGTACTTTGTCTCCTCTGCTGGCTCAGCCGCCCTCTCTTCTCCCCGCCTGCACTTTTATTGGGAAATGATCTAAAACAAGCAATGGTTCCCTACCAAGTTCCAAGGATGAATTGGTCTATAGTGAGTCATTAAAAAAAAAAAGAAATTAAACCGAGGAGGTGGCTGGGGAGAGGGGAGAGCCAACGAAAGGCCCTGACTTAGACACAACTGATGCTGGCGGGAGCACAGGTGCTGACAGGGAGGGAGCGACTGAGCCAAAGAAGAAAAAGTACTGTTCTAATAACAATGGCTAAGCCTATACCCGGAGATGTGGTCCAAAGGGAATGCGATCTTCACATCAAAGCAAAACTACGATTTGCAAGTTAACGCAACTTTTCATAAGCATGCAAGGTCACTGATTAATAACACACACTGTACCAAAAAGAAAAAAAAAAAAGAGTGCGATCAAATCACATGCTGTGCTGCCACGGGTTTAAATTTCCCTGCAAGAAAATTGGTAGCACTAGGCCCTGTGTTTTTGCACGCCACTCTAATTGATAATGACGCTATTACCTGGCGAGGAGGTTCAGCTTCACATCTGGCCAGAAGTGCTGCGGTCCCCAGTCCTGAGGTTGCTGGCCCAGCGCCGGATTCTGACTGTTCAGGAGCTGGAAGAACCAGCGGCAGAACTGCTGCCCGAGAACCAGCGGGTCGAAGCCGGCCCCGGCCTTCACGACGGCGCCGTCGGACGCCGACTCCGCAGACTTCCTCTTCCCATTGTCGTCCGTCTCTGCTGGAAGGCTTTCGTCAGCCACCACCTTAAAGGAATAAGAAGTTATTGGCGTATTCAAATCCACTGCCAAGTTGTGCCTAAAATACTTTTTCTAGTAGACACACTGAAACACTATTGTGCAGAGGCAGATGTTTTGCAACATGAAACTTAATACAGGGAGAAAAAAAAAAAGTACGTCCTGCATACTTTCTGATGTTTGCAACAATAACTTCTTATTGAACAGACATTTCCAACCATAAATTTATTTTTGTGGTTGGGCAGCCAAATGGTAAGGTTAACATTTTCTCATATAAGAAGGTCAGTAATTGGAAAAATAAGCTGTAGAGAAAAGACTAATTAATGTTTTGAAATGACAGTTTAAGTAAAGAGTCATATTATCCATATCTTAATTATCCAATTAATATCGTCTAATTAATAAACACCGACTATGTTCCTATAATTAATAATCACTGCATATGTTCTTCAGGGGAGTCTTAAAATTGTAATTTTTTATTCCTTTTTATACTATTATATAAACTAAGGTACCTGTCCAAAAGCAATATACTTGTGTTATAGCGTGTTCTTTTCAAGGTGAATCAACCACATTATTCTGTTAAATGATTGTTTTGTTTTTCCTAAATTGTGAAAACGCAGCTGAGCTAACTGATTTTTTTCCATGAATTCAGCTTTAAAATAAGTATGGACATGGAGCCATTTATTTCCTTTCATTGATCATAAGCGCCACAATTAGCCATTTCCAGTTTGTTTCTCACTTGCAACATGATGGTGTTAGTGGAGGGAGACCCCACTCCCTATGTGGATAAAACACCCCAACGTCTCAAGTGTAGAACTGCACTATCACTGCCTTTGGCAGATGAACTTACTTGCCCATGCAGCGTCCAGGAACCTGAAGGACTTCACAATGTCTACTATAAAGCCGTGAAGTATGATGGGCGAGGATGGGGTTAGGTTGTTTCGTGCATTGAGCACCAACTTTTTCTGTCTGTACCATGCCACCGGATGGTCACTCTCCATCCCTGATGGGGACGAGTCCACCTACAGGCTTAGTTTATAAGCTACGTCCCTAGCATTCTGTTAGACAGGAACTTTATGATCCGCCTACAGGTGGAGTCACACACAAACAGCTGAGAGAGCTTGTCCTAAAGCAGGGTCGGGACTGTGTTGTTTAATTCAATTCAATTCAATTCAAAGTCAACACCAACAGCAGGAACAAGGTGTTTGGCAGAGAAGATTTGGCAAATCTCACAGGAGTGCAAACCACATACTCATCTGTGCTGCTCATCCCATAAATGCAAGGGGAATTAAACAGGCTTTTCAACAGTTTAAAGTGTATCATATGTTTGTTTCATACAACCTAGAAAGCAGCTGTAACACAATATGCAAAGAAAAACAACAGTGTAGATTAGAAAGTACATTAGTTCCAAAGTTCCCTTTCAAATGTAGTTAAGTATGAAGTAGGATCACATGGAATTACTGAAGTAATGTAAAAGCACCTCAAACTGTACATAAGTACAGCAGTTGACTGTACATGTACTCAAGGTACTTTCCACCACTTTCTACATGATATTTCCATAGATTCAACCATTCCTCCTCCTGTCCCTACCTTTACAGAGGACCAGAGCTCCAGCGTCCTTTTCACCAGCACGTGTTTCTCGCTGTTCGGGGGCATCACCACTCCCTCTTTGACCAGGTACTTGAATATGAGGTCACGGAAAACCTTCTTCCTCCTCAGGAACTCCTCAGCATTTTTTGTGAAGGAGAGGATCGTCTCCGTCGCCTCTACGGTACGTCAGAAGTTCAACATGTAGACTGTTTATGCATTGTTACGCTGCACAGGCTTCCAACTACAGTAGCAGCGATAAGTCGATGAATCAATTACTAGCCAGTAATTACATTGGTCGCCAACTATTTAGCTAATCATTTTTACGATTTTAGTCATTCTTAAGAGAAAGAAATCTCCAAATTCTGTGGTTCCAGCTTCTCAAATTTGAATATTTTCTGGTTTCTTTAGTTTACTATAGTGGTAAGCCAATGATTTTGGAGTTATGGACTGTTGGTCAGAACAAAAAAAAAAAAAAAAAAAAAAGATATTTCAGGTTAAATACAAGAGTGATCGACATTTTTACACCAATTTTGAACCAGGCAACTAAACAATTATTAATCTATAGATTAATTGGCTATTGAAACAGTCGTAAATTGCAGCTCTAGTTTCGACGCATTTTCCAATTCAACATCACACACTTCTCCTGGCTCGAACTACGTTTGATTTTTCCAACAGTATTGACATCTGAGTACAAATACCTGGCCATTTGTTTTCAGCCTAACATACTTTTACCGTTCCTTCATCTTTTTTTTTTTGTCTCATCAGGCTATTTTTATTCAGTCTCCATGGAAACAATGAAGAACATAGCCATACATGTATGGAATGTATATAATTATATGCCATATATATATTTCTTTTTTTCCACAATGCAGTGTTTTCATTAATGAAGGTGTGTGTCCAATGACAGTGAATAGGTGAATGGCCTGCTGGCTACAAACCTGTAATATTCTCCACGACTATCATCTTATTCGTGACCGTGTCGCACAGTGAGAGCAGGTCCTCCGTGGACAACAGGTTCAGTATCTTTACACATCCAGCCCGCTCCGTTTCTGACAGTCCCGACATCTTTAGTTAGCAGCACACAATGTTTAGAGTGCTCTCTTCCTTCATGTCCCATTCGAAGACGTCCGTACAGAAACAAGTTAGGCGGTAAAGGTTCCGGGCGAAGCCGCAGTAGCTCCCGTACTGCCGCGTTTAAGGCCTATCGGAATTATGGGAATTAAGAGAACTCAACATGTTTTATTAGTATTGTTTTTTTTGTATTGTTGCATTATGAATTAGCCCTATTGATGAAAACGTTTTACTGACTGTTATACCCACCAAAGTAACAACATTCCAAAAAACCTTATAAACCACGAGCATAATACAATACTTTAGCTTTTAATGTAATGATCCAAATAATGAAAACGACACAGACAGACATAGATTATAGTCACTTGAAGTAAATGTAACATACAACTTATACTTTTTGCACTTATTTCTGGTAGTTCAATAGGTAGGAAATTCACTTTTTTTACTGCATTCATTTTCAGGTTAGTACTTTAATCTTTTGTTAATCTGACTGTGTTTGTTACTTTTAACATGCAGCTTTGATATTAAATTATACAATTTAACACATATAATACAATTTACTGTTTGGATATTGTTGCTCGTTTTACTTCTTTTACTAGTTGAATTTAGGTATTTTACTTGTAATTGAGTATTTTAGATAAAAGTTTTTATACTTTTAAGTAAACTAAACTTTGTCTTTACTGCTACTGGTATGATCTAGTTCCTCTTTGTTCATATAATAGTATATTCTACAATTGTGTAGCCTATGCTTTTAATTGCCTTATAAAATGGGCAAATTATTCTTACAAATGACAAATTATAGTTTTTTTGTATTCAAGTCAACAGCACTATAGTTCTAAGTTGCCTATGTAAGGGTAAGTATGATAAATATTGTTTTTGTAAAAATAAAATGATGTTCTTGCATTTATAGCCATGCTGATAAATTGAGCTGCTGAGGCAGAAAGAAAATCGGAGAGAACAGAGATAGTTGTTGATGCAGCGAGAAAGTTTTTGGGCATGGCATGAGTTATTGGAGAGGAATTGGTGCGGGGACTATAGAGAGAGGTTTTATGGTCCTTTTCACAGCTTTTAACTTTTAACTCCGAATCAATAGGAAAATTGAGTTTGCAGATGCAGATTTTAAATAAAATAATAAGGTTTAATATTCTTATTGTTCGAAATATATATATTTAAAATGTTCTTTTTTCATAAATGTGTTATGTAATTTGTGTAAAAGCTGCTATACAAAGTGCATTAACCAGACATGTGATACACATATGTAGTATAGGATGCAGTATTTTAACAATTTAACAACAATTTAAGTATGTAAAATGGGCTTAATATCAATGAAGTACAACACTAAAATGCTGCTAGTGATAAAAACAAATATGTTATTTTATTTTTAATACTTTAAGGCCAGGCAAGTTTATTTGTATAGCACATTTCAACAAGGTAATTGATAGAGATTTAAAATTACAAATATGCAGAAATTGCAAATTTTTAATTAAGATTAAATATGATTATATTAAAAGAAAATTAAAATATAAAATTATTATTTTTTTTAACATTTGATTAAATTTAAAACAAAATAAAAACAAGGTTACGGTGCAGTTGTGAAATGACATCAGCAGTAGGCAGCACCAAACTTCTGAAGTACATTTTTCTGATAATACTTTACTGTACTTCTACCTAAATAAGATGAAAACAAGTCATATAATAAAGCCGACTATAGTAATCAAATTCTGCATAATGAGTATTTTTTATTTTGAGTATTTTAAGTACATTCTGCTGATAATACTTGTGCACTTCTACTCGAAAAAACAAATGAATGCACATGATTTACTTGTAACTGAGTAGTTTTTGACAATAGTATTTCTACTTCAAATGTAGTAAAGGATTCTTTGTCCAATGAGTGATCTACCTAATGAACCAAAGGATGGCAGCAAAGCACCATTAAAGTGGATGCCAACCTCTGTTAAAACACCAATAGGAGGAAGAAGAGGAGGAGAGTTAAATTTTACGGGCAGCACTTGAAGGCATCAGATGAGCAGATAGCTAGCAGCAGCTAGTATGGTGATGTACACTCAGTGCAGACAGTTGGCTCAACTACCTTCCGCTAACATGTTCTAATTAACAGGACTGAGAGAATCAGCTCTGACATTGATTTTTTTTTCCAGAAACAAGCAAGGAGTGCAACCCCTAAAGGTACCGTTGTTGTCATTTGCTATTAATAAGTCCACATTAACCGCTAGTCTTAAATTAGCTTAGCTACCATGCTATTAACGCCATATAGGCAGCGTTTACTAGCGTCACTCACAGGTTACTGAGGAGTCAGGTCATTGCGGGTAGTTTAATCGATTATTGAAACTAACTGCCTAATTCTGGTGGTGGAAAGTAACAAGGTACATGTACTCAGGTGCTGTACTTAAGTGCAACTCTGAGGTACTTGTACTTCTACCAAGATATTTCTTATATTGTTCTCCACTACATCTACATCATTTAGACGAGCATGAAGATTTACACAATCCCTGATTAGTGAAACATTTCTCCTATTTGTGAAAATGCCAGTCGATGGTTACTCTAATTGGAAATAAATGTTTACCCTGTTTATGTTTTACCCATAATCCATGTTACCCTGTATCGATCCTTGGCCAATGTTTATTATCCTCTGTAGAAATGCCTCACATTCAGTGTATTTTATCTGAGTATGCCGACTTTTCGATGTTATTACCATTATCATTTTTATTCATCATTTATAGTCCTCATTAGACTGACTGTTATGTGTTTTTACATTAGAGCTTCAACGATTATTTAAATTAGTTGCCAGCTATTACATTAATAACCAATTATTTTGATCATCAACTAATCACTTTGAGTAATTTTTAAGAAGAAAATTCCCCAAAATAATAGAAAACTGATGATACTGGGCTGTGGACTGTTTGTCTGGACAAAAATGATATGATGGGAAATGATACGGATAAAGGATTAATTATTAAAATAGCCTATTTTATGTGGGAAAGTTTGTCCTGTTATGGTTTGGTTTGTTTTATGACAGAATATAGGATAATCAAAACAAATCAAGACGCCAGAAAAAAACAAAAAAAAAAAATAAATCCTTGGACTTTTGATGTCCTACTGATGTTTGTTAAACCTGGAGTAAGACAATTTTTACCAGGAATGAGGAACTGTCTAAGTTTCACACAGGCCTTCTTTCAACACCAGTAAATACAGAGAAATAGGCCGAACATTCCTCATGTCGGCCACAAAGGTTTTTCTTATCACCAGCTCTCTGGAGAACAGGAAGTAGCAGGAATTCAGGTTGATTCCTATGACTGGATTCAGATATTTATACATTAAACCACCAAAAAACAGTAAAGGTTGAAGCTAAAAGGTGTAAATAGAGTAAATTCTTTTAGTTGAGATTTGTTGGCAAATTAAAAACATCTCATGCTTTACTTCCCTACTTGCTCAGAGGGTAAGAGCAGGAAGACAAATACTAGGGTTCACATGTACATTTTTAAACTATATACAGTGTGTAAAGTAGTGTCAGATTAACTGAAGCTTAAACGATCCTGTTCTCTCTTGCCGTTTCCGTCATTGCTGTAGATGGGGGAGTTTGAAACCGACCCTCAGGGCAGGGTGACCGTGTACTCCATCCAGGGGTGCCCGCACTGCGTGCAGGCCAAGGCCGCCCTGGGGCGTCTGGGCGTGCCGGTGTGCGACGTGGACGTGGGGAGGCACCCGGAGCTCCGGAGCTTGGTGAAGGAGCTGACGGGACGCAGCACCGTCCCTCAGATCTTCTTCAACGGCATTCACGTCGGGGGCAACGACGACCTGCAGAAAATGGTGAGGAGGTCGCATTCGTGTCATGTCTAAGAGGGCGAATAAATTACAAGGACACGGTTTTATTTACACTACGGTTCAAAAGTTTGCAAGACACTGAAAAGTGTTTTATTTGCAATAATAACTTTCTCCTTTTCACTTTGCTTTCGTCAAAGAATGCTCCATCTAAGCAGCTAAACTGTTTTCAGCTGTGCTAACACAATATCACAAGGTTTTTTCTAATCATCCGTTAGCTTCTCACACAATGTACCATCAGAACTGGACTGATGATTGCTGGAAATGGGCCTCTATACACCTATGTTAATGTTGCATTAAAAACAGACATTTGCAGCTGGAATAGTCATTTACCACATTAACAATGTATAGAGTATATTTCTGATTAGTGTAAGGTTATCTTCATTGTTTCAGGTATATGTAACTTCCCAGCAAGGTTATAATACTTTTATAATTTTTAACTTTTTTGGAGTTTTTGTTTTTTTAATTAATTTAATTTTTAAATGCTTGGTTGTAATTTTGTTTTATTGTTTTGTTTGTAACAATGCATGTGCATTTGTCAGGGGTATTTGTCTGATATATAGTCAGAACATACTAGAATATACTACTGATCCCTTTAAACTTCCTTTCTTCATTTTTAATGACGACAGGCTAAATTCAACTGCTTTTATATTAATCTTAATTTGGTGTTTTGTCTGTTAAATGACTGGCTGTTTGATTCAACGATTGATCTATTATCAAGGAATATATGATATAGGAAAATAAAATTCCCATCTACCCAAAACACCTGCTTCTGTATGAAAAAGGTAGACAAACAAAACATAATAACATCGTTTTTAACATCCTTGGTCCCCCTCCAGGCTCCTGAGGAGCTGCAGAGGTTGGTGAGTCTGGTCCAGAAAGAGCCGCTACCAGCAGACGCTCCACCGCTACCACAGACGAGCCCGTCAGAGGACACGGCCGGGGAGCCTGATGGAGGTGAGGAACCTCTTCATCTGTCAATATAAAGAGCTCTTTGCTAAGATAAGAAATGTTATCTGCTGAAAATATCTTGTTTTTGGTGGAATTTGTTCAATATTTAGTAGAATTATCTTGAATTATTTATTCCACTGGCAGACCATTTTATTGATCAGTCAATACCTAAATTGACCAAAATCCAACTGAGTAATCTAATGATAGTTAAATAAGATAATTAAATCATTCTACTCAATATTTGACGTAGTGTACCAAATACAGGATAGTTTGGGTACGATTTTATCTTTTTGCAGTGTATCGCTGGTGCAAAATTTCACGGAGATATAGGCTGACCACTGCTTTTTAATGCACATTTCAAAATTATTGTACAAGGATTAGTTTGAGAAAACCAAAAGTGTCTGGTTTGGAATGCGTGTTTTGTTTGACGAGTGGTGAAATTAACCACACTGCTGGGGAAGTGTAAGACATGATGCAAAAACGAAGGGGGGGGCGGTGTTGCTTTGGTAACAACAAATTACTAAATGTAATCAAATTAAATATCACGAAAGGAATTACTACCTATTATCTCTGACAGGAGGTGCTTTATAGAGGCCAGTTTTAAGTCTGAAAATGGAGAAAGTTTACTAATTGCTCTCAGTCTTGTCAGGATAGAGGACATTAACGCAACCACATGGTAATTATTACTACTTCTCCCTTCCCCACACACAGTGTTAATGTCCTCTCTTTCTTCCTTCTACCATTTTGCAGATTTAAACATTCCAGACAAAAATGCAAACACACTTAGAATTTTTGTTTCTCAAGAATCTGTCTTTCTTAGTTTTAGTAGTAGTCGGTGGTCTTTACTCAAATTACAGTTACATAATTTACAAAGGTTTATTCACGCCAGATCAGTGGTCATAGTGTAATTTAACATGCTGTGTATGAAAAATCAGTATAGCTATGATTAACAGCTATGGTTTAAAAAGAAAATCAACTCTTACAAACGTGCAAAATCGGAGTCGACAGGGCTAGTTTTGCATCATTAGTAAGTTGTGAAATGGTGTGTCTGGCGTATGTGGAAAGTTTGAGCAACAGCGAGTGTCTGAGTGTCTCTCATCTGCCCTTTAGTGAGGAAAATAGTTCAATTCATCGGCAGCATCTTTGATGTAGTAACTGCATCATCATCACATCCATTTGTCCCTGTTTGTACATTTTTTGTGATGTTACGTTGACCCCGTTACAAAGGTCACAATAATCCCATCATGTCTCATTTAATTTCAGACCAGAAATTGCATTTTGAAGGAAATGTGCACTAGTCCATTTGTCAAAACTTACTAGTTGCATGCAGAAAATAAATTTGAAATAAATAATGCACTTTAAGATGTAACGTGTTGCATATTTTAGGTTAACATAAAATAATATTCTACTTTGCATAAAACTCAACTTTCCTTACATATGGTCAATTCGTTTCCTTGTTCCTGACCTATATTTCTTTATTCATCTATTGTTTTGTCCGCTTGCTGGATGTCATAAATTTTTCCATACGTTACTGTGAACATGTGTCTGTCTGTCCGTGCGCGGCACGTTCTCGCCCTCGCAGAGTTTAAGTGTGAGAGAGATGAGTTGGCCGACCTGGTAGAGGACCTGAAACATGGCAGTGTGATTGGCAGTCATAGGAGGGGCCTGACTTTATACAAAAAGAGCTTCTCAGGTGATCAACTGGTTGAATGGCTGCAGAAAGAGCAGGGCATGGGTGAGTAAGGCTGTAGGCCTGCAGTAACACAGGCACCCAGTGTCGTGATTCTGTAGAAGCCTCAAAGCAGGGCTGGGCAGTTTGGCCTGAGAATAACATCTCTTTTTTATGAACATGACCCAAATAAAGTAATATACACCTGTGGGGGAAAAAATCAGCTGTTAAGGATAAACTCTTCTCAGGATGCTATGTGTAAATGTGTTGTTGTAAACCGTCATATCGAGATGGAAGTGACTGTTTATAAAAACACATCTACATGCACCTTAAACTGGATATTTGCACTTTTTAAAAACTTAACCTAAATTTTATTTTACTCTGTATTATCCTTCTTTTAAATTGTTCAACTTTTTAATAAATTCTAATGTCTCTTTCGTGTATTTATCTGCCTAGCTTTTCTACTCGTTTCTATTGTTGAATTGTTTTTTCCCCAAAGTTGTGGTGTTACCAGAAGTATGTTTTTTAACTTTTTTTTTTTATTAGGATTATGCGATTAAGTTATTTCACACTTTAAACACTTTAAAATTGTAGGAAGGTTAAATAAATAAATAATACTACGAAAATAATGAATAAAAAAATTGCCCAGCCCTACCCCAGCACCATCATTCATACAACGTGTAGACGCATCCAGATGTGCTCCACCCTCACTGTGGCCCTGTGTGTGCTAGCCGGCGACCAGGCCGCTAATACGGGCCGGGCGTTGTTGCAGAAGAAGTACGTGGTCAGTGTGCGCGGCTGCGGGCGGCAGGATGGCGCTTTCGGAGGGGAGACACTTTACAGGCTGCTGCAGGACGACCCTCACTCAGCCCTCAACGCAGGACAGACCGCAGCCTGCAGACCCATCCAGGGTAGGTCAGGACCGGACCGGACCGGATCTCCGGGCCTGGGAGCAAACACAGAGTTCACGATGCCCCGCCGTCCTCAATCGTTCTCTAATATCTGTCCTTTTGCTGTTGGCTTTGTACCTGGTCCTTTTGCATTTGTATGTTGGTGAGCTTTGTGGTGGTAAAACGTGTGGTTCAATGGTCTATCCAACAACAGGCTTTTTAATAAAGAATGCCCATAATTCCTTCTGTGACTTGGAACTGCTGCATCACCTTTTCTAGCACTATCAACGTGTTTGCTCACTTTACCTTCGCACTAACTCAGTCAGCTGAAGGAGCAGAATCTGGGGACAATTCAGTCCTATAACTCTGTCAATAATGTTCTTCTAGCATAAGAATCCCTGAAATGAGACTCATGCTTAGCCGATTAATGGACTATTTTGATTAATCAATTTGAGCTCATTTTAACAAGGGAATGTCCAAATTCACTAGTTATAGATTCTCAAATCTGATTGTTTTATTTTTAAAATTTTATGAACCAAAACTAATCCATTATTTGTTTAAATAATCAGTAGTCGAAATATTCCTTTGTTGCAGCCTGTATTGGGCAAGCTGTATTGATGCAAAGTTGTGCAAAATGCTGTTTGCTTCAGTTTCCCATACTGCCAAATAAGGTTTGCCATGTAAATCAGCAGCAAACAGCAGCTTCACTATAGAAATAATGATTAAAGGAAGAATATATATGATTCAAGCCTGTTTCCATGAACGGCGTTGTGCTTGGCTGTGGCTGAGGGGTCCGTGTGGTTTGGTGCAGTTTCAGCTCTCTCACACCGACGGCCTTTGTCGTTCTGGTCCTGAGCCGCCCTGCCTGGCTCCGTGTTGTTGACACTGAATGTTGCACCTCTCCAGAGGTTCATTAACAAGCTTCTCTGTGCCGCGCTACGCTGACATGATTAGACCCACTGCTTTCGCAAGTGTGATGCTCGTCTGTTTTTTTTCCTTGTGCAGTTTCTGTTTATAGCTCTCTGTTCTCCCTGTTGGTGTGGTGTGTTTTTTCCCTCCATGGGCTTAGGCAATGTCTACTTTAAAATTATACTTAAAGGGGGCGATGTATAACACTTTGAAAACACTATTGAAAAGGTAAGTGTGAAAGTTACATAGCCCCTTTAATGTTTCATTTTACATCCAATTTAACAAAAACTAGGACTCTTTTCAACCTTTAAGGAAATGTAGTAATTGTCAAGTTTTAGCTCAGTTTCTCTTTTTGAAAATCTATAATTATTGACATCTCTCTTTCTCTCTCCGCAGCTGCTGAGCTGTCTTTGCTTTTACGGGAAATGATCCTGAAACTGTTCTCTGAGCATCTCTCCGCCGACGGAAAGGTAACGTGACCGAACCGATGCAGAAAACAGGCGACTCCGGCGTATTCGGGGAGAATGACCGCATGTTCTCCTTGCCCCCGCAGTCCGTGGACTACAAAGGGATGTCGGCGAACCCGGCGTTCGAGCGCTACTGTGAGCTGTCCATTCAGCTTCAGAGGGTGGAGCTGCTGTCCCTGAGCCGGGAGGAGAGGCTGGCCTTCTTCATCAACATCTACAACACCCTGGTCATCCACGGGAATCTACGCCTGGGGGCCCCCACCAACCTGTGGCAGAGATACAGAGTAGGGCCTGCACATTTATTCCCCTGACATTCAGCGTCCATTGTAGTGATTTTAGCAGCAATTTCTTTATTTGGTCAAGAATTGATCAAGAACCATCCACCTTCTCTACAGCGGCGCAATATAAGATGGAGGAAGTCAGTTTCCCTTTGTCCTTTATTAAGGTCAATTAAGCATTCCAGGCTCAGATTGTTATCGGAATGTTGCGCTTACACCAAAAGACACAAACATTTCCTTCCTTCCTCCACCAGCAGCTGCAAGATTGTATTTGTAACTCTTGTTCTTCCCCGCCCAGGTTGACAAGCGAATGGGAACTGGGATTACTTGCATATCTAAAAGAATTATTAGTTTATTTGGTTAGACAATGTTAAGTTTTATTTTATTGCTATAAATTATTTTCTCCATGTGGTTACATTTTAAAGGTAACCCTTATGTAGCAAAGCAGGAAAATATAACATTACTTTGAAATGTTTTTTTTTTCCAGTTCTTTAACTATGTGAGCTACCTGATTGGAGGAGAAGTGTTCACGTTACAGGATATTGAGAACGGCGTTCTGAGAGGGAACAGGAAAGGTATCGCGCAGCTTCGGAGACCCTTCTCCAAAACAGACCCGCGGCTACAGGTGTCCGGACATTCTGTCCTATTACACAACACCAATTTACTTGTGACTACAGACGCTAATATAATTGTGTGTTTCACTTCCTGTTTTGTCCACTAGGTGGCTCTTCCTGATGCTGAACCCCTTATTCACTTTGCCTTGAACTGTGGTGCAAAGGGCTGTCCACCAATTAAAACGTACACACCGCAGGTAAATGGAATTCATAAATACTAAAAAACTAATCCTAAATACCTTTCTTTATTAAAGTGTTAAAAAAATAATCATTTCTTGCCACTTTATTTATTCTGGTGATGAAAATGCTTGTATGATCTAAAAATCAAGTTCGATCATCTCTGCCCGACCAGGACATCGACAGCCAGCTCCGCGTGGCAGCCGAGGCCTTCCTGGAGAACGACGACGGCTGCGTGGTGGATTCTGGGAAAAGAGAAGTGCGACTCAGTCAAATATTCAAATGGTACAAGGCCGACTTCGGAGGCACCGACGAGAAGGTACTTTTGAATTCCAGCTGAATCTGAGCTGCAAAGCTTCGCACAATGTACCATCAGAACGCTGGAGTGGAGAGATTGATTATTATTGATTATTATTATATTTAAACTTAAAAATAGTTTTATTCAGTACAATATAGTGATGAACATCAATTGATAGACATATAAAGCTACAAATAAAATCAGACGCTCACCAAACATCACGCCCACTGCTTTTCCTCTTCTACTTTTTGCTCCATCAGCTGCTGAGTTGGGTGCTGGAGCACATGGGCGACTCCCCGAAGAAGACCAGCCTGCAGGGCGTGCTGTCGGCCGGGAAGACCAAAGTGAGCTTCCTCCCATACGACTGGAGCACCAACAGCAGCCACTGAGACGCGTCGAGCCACGCGCCGCCGTCTTCCCACATCCGCACATTTTTTTTTTCTTGTTTTTTTTTTTTTATGCAAAACAGACCTCGTGGTGAGAGGAGAAGTTTGCACTTTATCATTAAGTCACACTTCTCTTTACAGGCTCATTTCATCTTGAGTCTCTCGCTGTAAGCTCCCTCATGTTTGGAGGTTTCTATACTTTATGGACTTAAGGTTTCAAAATACTGTTTCAGATACTCTCTGCTGTGGCAGCCTAGTTGATAGAATTAAATGCACATTATATATGTTATTTACATAATTTATTAACATTTCCTATGTAATTGTCATAGCCTGAAAATTGACATATCACAAATTATATTAGAGCAAGTCCTCAATCGGCGATGTAAAATGTGTATATAAATAGACATTTAATATAAATTAAATTATTTAAATAATACAAAAAAAAAAAGATCAACAATGCTTCCATGCACTCTAAGCCGAGCCCTTAAACACTGTAAACAACTCAGGAGTCCGAGATAATCCCTGTCTTCTCAGTCCAATTCATCACTTGTTGAACTCATATTCATGTGATCATGGGCGTTTAAACATTAGGGAGAACATGTTAAGAGGGGGGGTACTCATAATATATATTTTTTTTGTTTTTTTGCATTCAGGTAGATATTTTTGAATCAATTGATGAGGAATTGTCATTATTTATGTTAAGGAAAACACAAAATGTAGACATTAGGGGCAAATAAAAACAGAAGATAATATTATCTGTATTTCTTTCAAATATTTATTCTCATTTAATTTTATAACATTTTTTCCATGTGTGTCATTTTTTTGGGGGAGACAAATGCAGATGTTCTAAATATTGAAGGGGGGTGTGTAACTCCTCACATCCTCCCCGACCCCAACCCAAAACCTACGCCCATGCACACATGATGCTCAATTTAGTAGTAGTAAATTAGGAGTACTTCCAAAAAGCTTTTGATTACAGCATTTTAAACAGAGCAGATGGAGACAACAACTTTGTTAATCTTCCACACTCGTGACAAGCCATATAAAAAAAAAAAAACTGCAGACGTGCAACTGCACCTCTACAAAGCTGATCCATTATACACACAGTGGATATTAAATACTTCAATAGAAATATAGCTCCGCTTGTGGGTGTAAAACACCAGAATTGAGTTTTTTTTTAATATTTTATAATGAAAATGCATAAACGACTCAGGTTTAGCACTGAGTTTTGGCATCATCTAAAGAAATATTCCTTTTAGCTCTTTTTCATTGGACAAACAGCATCTGGTTACGTGCTACTGTGACATGGTGGCTATGAAGGTGCTCGACCTTCTGACATGTCTGGGTGATATGTAGGATCCAGCACCTTAAAAAAAAAAAAAAGGCACCACCAGATACAAAGCTCAGATCGGACTTGTGTCCTCCCACCGAGTGTTTTTTTTTTTTCCTAATGTGATTCTATAAAGTTGCTTATTCCTCTTTTTAATCCAGGTCTTCCAGTGGAAATTAAAAAAAAAAAAAGAAAGGATATGATATTGTGAATAATTGAAATATTTATCCCATTTTGGATGCACTTTGACACTTTGCATGTTTTTTGCCGGGTTCGAATGCTAGTGAGACTTGTACAAATGTTTACTGTTCGTCTATGTGAGAATAATGCGCTGCGTTTATGCAGCTATTTATTCCAGAGCATCTGCAGGAAGTTAAAAAAAGAAATCCTGTCTTCAAACTATGTCAAATGACCTACATCAGTAGTCAATAATATAATTGTTTATTGCTTTTTCTTTTGTTCTTAAAAGTTTGGAGAGTTGAGTTTTGGCCTAAACTCAATGATTATCCATTTTTCTCAGCCTTAGAAGTTTAAACGTGTTTTCCAGTGTGATGGATACACAGTTAATTATATGGTAATAAGGACTGTGTGGCTTTGAAAAAAAGAACATTGTATGTAGTAGGCTTTCTTTGTTTCCATAAATCACTGACTTCCATATCTCAGGTCAAAGCATAATGTGAGTGTTTATAGTCTAAAACCATGTTGGCTCATTCTGTACAGTCTATTGTTAATTTGCATAGACATTGTGTTGTGTAAGAATCCCACACATTTCTCCAAGTGTGACCTTTTTTTTTGTATCTTCTTTAAGCTACAAGCAGCACCAAAGCAAATGGTTTAATTAGCATGGTTAGAACTGAAATGCATGCTTTACTACTGGAAAACCCTCCAGTTAAAAAAAAAACAAAAAAAACAATGGCTTGTTGCTGAACTGCTTCTTTGTCACTTAGTTCTTAGTCTGTGAGCTCAGCCGTAATAGTTGGGCCTTAACACTTTTCCCCAAAAATGATAAATACAGGATCATTTAGATCAGAGGTGTCAAACTCATAACGCCTACAAATGAGGAGGGGCAGCTGTGAGATGTTATGTTACCCGTCTGTAATCTTACTTACTAAAAATGTTAAATTAAATGGGAGTCATACCATATAAATTTGATAAAATTACCATATTTTCTTTCCCGTTTTTTTAAACAAATATTGAAGATTGAGTTGTTGATTCTGTGGGCCGGATTGGACCTTTTAGTGGGTCGATTCTGGTCCCTAGGCCACATGTTTGACACCCCTGATTTAAATGCGTGTATTATACCACTTTAAATCCAGCCATTTCCACTGTAAAAATACAGACTTTATTCCGTTGAGTGCTCAATCAAACCAAAATTAAAAAAATAAGTTGACAGACTGAGGGGAAAAGTGTTTTAATTCTGTTTAAGGATTCCTGTACTTTCTTTTAAAAAATTACCTCACGTATCAGGAAATGTGATGCAAAAACTTTTTTAAACAAGCAATTACGAATATTCTCATTCTATTTTCTTCTTTCCTAGGATAAATGATGAAGCAATATGTTTATGAACAGTAAATATGCAATGCAGAACTAAAATAAAGTATATATTAAGTCTGTCTGTCTCTTTCTCTTATCTCTTTGCAGGAAACAAAGAGTGCTTTGAATAAAGTGAAATCAAAGTAAATAGTAAAAATTGCCATCTCTTGTATGGGAATTGTGTGCAACAGAAAACATTCAAAACCAATACATTTTAAGATTTATCATTTGTTTATTCAAACAAATTGAATCACCTTTTCTTTAAGAAAAATAGATGGGGAATCATTGCCTTTAAAAATCCAGTCTATTAACATTTTTACATATAAATAAGCATGTTTAAAGGGACAGTCCCATAAAAACATTACATTAAAAAGGTATTAAACAGATCAACCACCTCAAATGTCTATACATACATGACCAATTTGTAATATATGGTCATTGAGTAAACAATAAAAATGCATTTGTTCAATGCAAACTGGTACTGTATTACTGATATTAGTGTTAATCTTACCGAGTCAAACACTGATTTAAAGTCTTGGCACTAATAAAAGTATGAATACTTCATATGCTGTACAGAGTAAAAGTGTGACATAATGAAGGCATATTCACAACGTTTCAAGAGATTTTGGTCAAGATTGTAAAATGAGTGATTCATGTCGACTGAAAATGCCCAGAACAAGAATCAACAGACAAAACTCAACCCTGACAAACTGCTTAAATACGCAAATGACGCTTGATTATCAGTAAAAAGATGTTAAATAATGATGTGACAATTAGGACGGGACATCACCTGCCACCAGGATTTTTGAATGGCAAGAAAAGATGGAGGAAAAAAGAATATTCCAACTTCATATCGTTTTAGTCCTGATTGGAAATTTATTTTTAGAGCTCATAGGAAAAAAATAGATTCAATCTCAAAATGATTGAGTGAAGCCAGGAAGACAAAAAATGAATTTAAATAATAATTGGAAATAAGGCCAGGTACAATTCTAGATTCTTTTCTTTATAGCAGTTTCACAACCCTTTTCTTAACCATTCCATAAACCATGTGTTACTACAACGTGAAAACACTACGGTGAATCTAGCATGGGTTTGTCCAAAAAGGAAAATTCTGTGGTGTAAAATTGTGTTTTATGGCAACCATCTTCTTTTTTCCCTAGTAACTATAGGGCGAGTGTCTTGAGCCATGTTTTACCTGCTGGACAACATGCAAATACTGATGATGTTTTGAGGTGCAATGTGTTCGATGAACTAGTTTATGCTGTCAAAATTATTGCTTAAAAAATGTTCACCGATTTGTTTAAATAATGAAATAACACGAATCCTCTCCCCTAACCGTTTAGCTGACATACTTCCCTTTTTTGTTGGAAATCTGGTATCTGAGAAATAAATAAGTGCTTGATCGGAGACGTAACAAAGGGTTCCAGTGTTCATTTATCTCGACGACCTGCCTGGAGCCGCGTGGCAGGTTACCATGGCAGCTCCCAGGTGGAAGTAAACCTCTCTCACCACATTTTGAAAAGTTTGCACTAAAATTATTCTTTATATCCCCGGAGGCCACACTTTGGATCCTTTTAACCAGTTTCAGCCTCTTTGCAACCCTATTCAAATTCTAAATACTCGAAAGCATAATTTCAATTCCAAAAAAAAAAAAATTCAACAGCTTTAAATTTCAAACTTTGGTGAGACACGTTTACTCCCTTCACTCCAGTTGCAGCTCCTCCTCTTCACTAATCTACAAATTTTAAAAGAAAAGCGATTAATCAGTGGTTAAAACAGTAAACGATACACTGCATAGAAATCCTTGAATGGACTTACTTTCATCGTCTGAATCGAAGCCAAACAGCGCGGCGCAGGTGTTGAGCGCCTGGTGCTTCTGCAGCTCTTCGACCGTGCTGAAGATGGAAAGACACTTGCTGCACCGGTGTCTGACCTTCTGCTCGGGGGCCTCGTCCTTCTCCTGCTGCTCCTTCTCCGGGTCGGGGTCCTTCTTTTTCTTGCTGTGCCAGGTGATGTACTTCTTCGGCGGCGAGGCCTCGTCCGTGGACCTCCGCTTGCGCATGGAGAGCACCGACTCGTCCAGGTAGGTGGACGGCGGCGGCCGGATGAAGGGGGCTTTGACGAAGGTGGCGTAGGCGGGGTCCTCGGGTTTGAAGGTCTTGTGCTCGGTGATGTGCGGCTCCCCGATCTTCTGCTGGACGCCCTCGGACAGGGTCGACATGTCCTCCAGGTCTTTGACGTTCAGGGGGTCCAGCTCGACGGACTTCCTTTTTTGACACCTCTTTCTAGGCGTGGAAACCTTGGGTACTGACGCTTTGTCTTGCGTCACGTGGTGTCCGTTCATGGGGATTTTGCTGTCGCTCGTGGAGTCACACTTGGCGGCTATTTCCGCCTTACCAGACGGGTCTTGGCTATTCTCTGGGACCCTCGCATCCACGGGCGTCTCTCTCTTTATTTCGTTGATCTCGCCTTCGAGATTGGAGGTTTCTACATGAGCAGGACTCTCCCTCTGTCCCTTTTTGCTCTGCAGCCAAATCTCCTCGATCTTCACCCGCTGCTTCCAGGGGGCCTCGGCGTTCTGTTTCCTCTGGCGGCTGGGCCCCGTCTCCAGCTCCTCCTTCTGGGGTGCCGGGACGTAGTGCCGCCACTCGTGCTCGTAGAGGCCCTGGAGGCTCGAGAACAGCTTCTCGCAGTTCGTGAAAGGGCACTGCGGCCTGAAGGGCTTGTGGGCGACCACGTGGTCTTTCAGCTCCTGTTGGGACATGAAGCGCTGGTTGCAGTCAAGGTGGTAGCAGAAGTGGCGGAGGGGCGTGTCGTGGAGCTTCATGTGGTCCTTGTAATGCTGCAGGAGCTGGATCTGCCTGTTGGACGACAGCAAGATAAGCAGCAGGCTCAATAGTTAGAATGAAATTTAATCAATAAAATCGTGAATCATCAAATATTTTAGATGAAAAGTAAAAAATATATTAAAAATTTTTTTTTACAACAAATATATATATATATATATATATATATATATATATATATATATATATATATATATATAGTCAAGTTCATAAATTATGAGATGTTTTCTTAGAAACAACAAAAATACAAAAGAAAAAAAGGACAAAAATACGAAAGAAATAAAAGTTCAAACAATCAAAATTTTCATACTGGACGGGAAGGAAGGGAATATAATAATTCTGAGAGCTCATTTCAAGCATTCATTTCAAGCAGTGGATATTCTATGTTTGTAATTTTAGTGTTGATACACTAACCAAGCCTAAAATGATTTTAAAACCCTTGGCTTGATTTATTTAGGGGGTATGAAGAATTTGGATGTGAGCTTTACCTGAGGCAGAGGGTGCACTTGTGCTTGGCCCAGATAAACGTCTTCTCCAGCACGTCCTCCTCGTTGATGTGGCACCTGATGGCGTGCTTCGTCAGCGTGGTGCTGATCCTCAGGAAAACTCGGTCGCAGGACACGGACGGGCACAGCTGATACATGATGTCCACGCCGTAGCCGTTCTCCCCTGCCGGCTTCTCCCCCGCATCCTCCCCCTCCAGCCGCGTCACGGACGGATCCTTTAAGATCACCAGGCCGTCTTTGATGACCACCTGCTCATCCTTGAAGTCCACCAGCTTGAATATGTTGGAGTTGGGGTTCTTGCACTTTTTGTGGAGCACCGATGTCTTTTTGATGAGCGTGCGGAGGTTCCTGATGATGCGGACTTCCCTCCCCAGGCTGGACACTTTGGTTTTGCCCACCGCTGGTTTCTGCTCGGCCGTTTCCCCGTCGCAGGCGGGATTCTGATTCTCGTCCTGAGGCTGGCCCGACGTTTCCGCGGCATCTGCCGTTCCGTTGGTAGCCGGCGTGTCCTGGACTCGCTGCTCCTTGTCTTTGGGTTTGTACTTGCACATTTCCTCGATGTGGTCCATAATGTGCTTTTTAGCGAACTGGAGCTGTTTGAAGCGTTTCCCACAAAGTATACACTTCAGTTTCCTGCTCTTGAGGTGCGAGAGCGCGTGCCGCATGACATTCAGGCCTTTATAGTCTTTTCGGCAAAAGTTGCAGTGATACATGAGGTGGGCGTATCGTTGGGTACGGAGCACTCTGTCCTTCCATGTCCTCTTTTTCACCTGGAGAATACACAACAAATCTAAATCAAATGTGTACATATACAAAATGATTACACTGTTATATATTTTTTATTTTTTATTCAAAGATAAATGCTGTTAGAGTGCTACATAATACTTTTGATACTTTAGGTACATTTTACTGGTAATAGATCCTTTTTCCTACTTAAGCTTAAATAATATTTTCAATTCAGGAGTTTTATTTTATAAGCTTTACTTGGCTGAAAATAAATAATGCAAAAATGATCAGTAATCATCGTTATCCACTGATAAGAAATAGTTTATAACAACATATGCTCTGCCTACCCCTACATTTACGTATTAAATGTAGGTTGTTAAGCATAAAATATCTCGAAAATATTTAAAAGACAATCATCAATCAATTTCTATAGATAATTCTAGATTTATTCTTATCTAAAAAAAAAAAAACTAAAAACCTATTCAACTTTGGAGAAAATTTAACAAACATTGGTAGGAAGTTGTGTGTGTAACAGTATCCGTCTCAGTCAGCTTCTCCTAAAAGTTAATATAATAAAGCTAAGAGGTATAGTAGGTGAAGCAGACAAACTGACCTCAGGTTTTGAGTCTCTGATTTCCACTGGGAGTTGTGGCTCCAGTTCTTTGTCGCCATTGAGTTCATCTGATGTTGCAGATTCATGAGGGGGCGATTTCTCTGTGTCAGGCTTTTTGGATTTAAGAGAGTAACTGTGTAAAAGTTCTATTGGGCAATCCAATAACTCCAAGGGTGGACCGTCGAGTTCAGGATCGGCTTTGAGGTCGGGAATGCCAGCTTCGGGCTCACTTTTGGGTTGTGTTTGATGTTCCTCTTGCACCTGTTCGCTGCTGCCACAAACGGAGTCGATTTGGTTCTCAAGTCCGTTTTCCTTCTCGAGCTCGTGCATCTGTTCTGAACCGTTCTCCTTTCGTTCACTCTCTTGTTCCAGTTCATTCTCTAGATGGGGCATATCCGGCTCTCTGTCTTCCGTGTCAGTATCCTCCTCGAAACCGGACTCCTCCTCTGTGACGGATATTTCGTTATCGGGGTACGACACTTCCAGTTTCTGTAAAGGCTTCCTTCCGCGTTTTTTCCCCGTCACTATGACCTTCTTCTCTGCAACAGGCTGCACCTGCTCCAGCACCGGAAGACCCTGCAACCATCTCTTCTTTCGGCCTTTCCGTTTGAGAATTTGGCTCTTGACGCACCTGGATAGGTATTCTCTTTTGCGTTTCAGAGGAAGCTTTATAGGAGCACAGTTTTCTATGTTCGTGTTATTGCGTCGTAGCGAGTATACCGGCTTACTACCTGAAGAGCTGGATTTGAGATTGTATTTGATCTCTGGATCGTCGCCGACCTCGACCTCATCGTCGGACACGGACTGTGTCCTCCTCCGCAGCCTTCTTCTCCATTTCCTCCTCTTCAGGAGAGCGTTATTCGATGGGGCCACGCACTTTCCTGTTTCTAACAATTTTTCTTCTGGTTGTTCTTTGTCCACGAGTGCAGCGTCGGCACACTGGCGGGAGTTTGAATGTTGTGTGCAAGTGTCATTGACGCAGCTGTTTGTTACCAACTCTCCGCGGTACTCCTCCTCTTCCTCCTCCTCCCTCATCTCGTTGAGAACAGCGGCCTTTATGACCTTGTCGCTCATTAACTCCACGCAATGGGTCCTGAGGGTGAGGAGGTTCCAAAACTCAGGGTCAAAACACAGCCGCTCCTTTAGCATCTGGAACACAAAGTAAAAGTACTTGGCATAAACAATAACACCATTATGTTCAGTTTATAGAAACGTATATCTTATAATGCTTAATACAGATATCCCCCTCTTCACCCTGTCCAAACCTGCAGAATATGGAAGCGAACGCTGGTTCGAACGAGGGTGTTGTTGGGATGCTGCTCCTGGTCGGGGTGCATGTACAGCAGGCAGACGGTCCGATAGGCCTCCAGGCTGCGTTCCTGACAGAAGGCCAGCAGGGCACACGCCCGACAGATCTCCAGGTCGTGGGGCAGCAGGAAGGCGATGGTCTTGCAGACCAGCGACCGTGTGACGCTTTCGCCCTGCTTGTCGCACAGCTGCAGCGCCCTGGCGCAGAGCTCCACGGAGACCTGGACGCCGTCACCACCCAGCTGTTCCCAAACAAAAGACAAGTTCATGACAAGAACAAAGAAGGAAGGCAGGCATGTTCATCCTGACTGAAAATTAGGAGGTGGTGATACCTAACTGAAGCCTGTTGAGTCCCAGATTAGGCTTAAGTCAGATTTGGTTGGGTTGGTAAGAAATTTAACAACTTGTTCGCCAGGTTCGGTTGGTCGGTACCAAGAATAATTTAGTCAGGTAATGGTCTGAGAATTTCAGCCCGATCACTCCTCAACAGCACATCTGCACTAGTTACATGTCATTTTCTCGAAAGCAACAAATGGCATATTGCCCACATACATACATACCTCTGTGGTGACTAATTTGATGAAGGGGAAGATGGCTCTGGTGTTAGTAGCAGAGAAAGCCAGCTGCAAGCACTCAGCCAGGAAGCCTTCTCTGGAGGGATGGGCCCTGAGATGCAGCCTGCTCCAGATGAACACGAGGTCCCTGACGGAAGGCAAAGAACCTCTGTCATATGTTTTCAAAGCAACAACTTTGATCCTTTCTGAACAGAATTGACAAAGCAAGATTATTAATCAGATCGGTCTACATCTGCTGGTGGTGAAGCATAATTACAGTTTCCAAACACGCTGTAGCATCACATAACCCCTGCAAAATGACTGGCAAAATATCATCCGTTTAGACTGATTGAATATGGACAGTCCAGAAGAGCTGTAAGATTACATTATTTAAGCCACAATCCAATTTAGCAGAATGTCAACAGGACCTAGGCAGCGAGCATCGCTGCAGACATGAGATTAAAAAGCTTAGTCTGCTGTGAAACAGAGATTTACATGGTGGCGATAGGCTAAATCAGCATTGTGTGAGCTACTGTTTGACAAGTGCTTTGATGTATCCGATACCGATTTTAAGATTTAAAACTCCCACGCTGGAACTTTGAGCAAGTGTGTGAAATGTGCCAAACCTGGAACCCACTTCTTACCAGATGTAATACATGTCTCCGTTGTGTAACTGCTGAGTAAGGAAAGCTTTACACATCGACAGCAGGAGCTCGTCCTTTTCGACGCTCTCCGTGTTGCAGATGATCTCCACAGCATCGCGGCCGTCTATCTCTGCCATCTGATGATCAAAACATATTAAAACACACACATGCTTAAAAAACAAAATATATATATATATACATTGTTTTTTATGTCAATCAATAAATACTTGAAACATAAAAGTCAAAGATTTACAATCAATGTGATTGCCTTGAACAGAAGCAAATTTAAATAATCTGTTAATTTTTATTATACTATAGACTTCAAAATGCATTTTTAATAACTTATTGATTCATTCATTTGACTGTTTATTCCTATATATAATAATAATAATGATTCAAATTATTTATAATCCTTATTGTTTGCCCTGGCCACACTCATCTCCTACCTCCTTCTGAAGGTGTTCATGCAGAGAGGCCTTGTAGAGGCAGGTCAGGTAGGCCTGGTGGAAGTACAGATGCTTTCCAGCCTCGTGGTTTTCCAGGCAGCATTTCGCAAGGGCCATCGCCTCTTGCATTCGTTCACAGGCCTGCAGATAGCGAACCCGGAGCTCCGAGAATAATGGCAACTCCGAGGTCAAGTACTCTTCAACTGCATGGGAAATGGAATTACACGCGTGAACGGTAGTGTACCCACAGCATAGAATGATGGATAGTAAGAGTTTTTTTTTCTGCTGTATTAGCATTAAATGGCAGTCGTGAGCTCACCCTCTTTCGGAGACACATCTGTCCCCTTCAGGATTCCTTGCAGCACGTGATTCTCCCATGGACCTCCCGCTTTGATGATCTGTTTCAAATGCTGAAGGTAGATGTTCCTGTGCCTTAATAATTGGGAGTGGCACTCCTAAAAAAAAAAATGTTTACGTTTGATGACCAATTGCTATTAAGTGTTCACATATACAGTAAAAGTGCAACAAATTAGAAAATTAGTTGTCAGCCAATACATTAATTGCAATTTGTTTTGATTATCAATTAATAAATCTGAGTAATTTTATAGTAGAAAATGTCACAATTCTCTGGTTCCAGCTTCTCATTTTTTGTAATTTTCAGTTTTCTTTAGCCTTTTATAATAGTAAAAGTAATGACCTTTAGAATGTGGACTGTCTGGACAAAAAAGGAAAAAACTAATTGATTAATCATTACAATAATTGATATATTAGTCAAATACCAAAATAGTTCTTAATTGCTTAGTTTTTGTTACCTGAAACATATCGAGGATGTCTTTTAAAGGCTTTTCCCCGAATTCTTCTTTGCTGAAAAACAGCATCAGTTCAAAGAAGCTCCTGGAAGACAAGGAGTGGAATATTAGTGTTTGTGTGTGTGTGTATATATATATATATATATATATATATATATATATATATATATATGTATATATCATAGTGACACAACAGCTGATTTGCCCTAAGCTGTTTTTTTAATTAGAAGTAACACACTGTTCTTCAAATGGTTCTGTCAAACACTAGATAAAGGTCACATGCTGTGCCACTACTTGGCAAGTGATTCTGGTAAAAGTCTTGCTTAAGTTATTTAGACAAAATTATTCAGTAAAAACTTTAATATGATACTGCAGTAACAGGGTTGGGCAGTATATATATAACTTTACTACTTTAACTACCACACTCCAAAAACCAAAAACATGGCAAGTGAAAATATACTGTATTAATTGCATAATGTGTATCAAAAGACAAGTGGTCTCTTACCACTAACTGCCTCTGTTTTCCAAAATATGGTGTTACAGGGTAATGGAAAAGCAGAAGTACTTAAGATCCTAATGCCTCTAAAACGGTAAACTCCGGCAAGTGACATGTCATCCTTTACAGTTACTGGAGCAAGCCCTTGTACATTAAGAAAAATGGGACATTACCAAGTAACAGGCTACTTACAAGGCCAGACTGCTGAGAACATAGTGGATGTGCTGACAGTCATCAGGAAAGGCAGCCGTGGCTTTAGTGAAATGGCAAAGCGCTGTCCGCAGCACTTTCAGCTGAGGGAGAGGAACCTGCCACTGACCAGTGTACTCCTCAACCAACTGTGCACAAAAAATGCAGAAAGATAAAAAAATGTGAATACTTAGTTTTAAAAAAAGAAATACAAGTTAACATTATATATATATATATATATATATATATATATATATATATATATATATATATATATATATATATATATATTTTTTTTTAACAATCATTCATAAGAAAAATGTACCTGATTCCACCTCAAATTTGCATTTTTTCTGGTTTATTTTGAATGATAGCAATTTTGAGTTATGGACTATTTGTCAGGACAAAACATTTAAAAACATGATCATGTATGAAACAACTAATCGATTCCTCATGAAAGTAAGTGAGGAAGCAGTATATGCCCTAAGATATAGAAATCAGCATTTAACACGTTTTTAAAGGCTGAAATCTGAGAAATGCATAGCTTCAAATTGGTCACATACAGAATTTTCACTTTCTCTGTGCTTAACTAATTAATGAGATGTGACTGTACTGCTAACTAACCTATAAGTACTTGACAAATTGTTGTATACTACTGTATGCTGTTATATGACTTGTATAATAACTATATTCAACTGTATGTAAAACGACAAAGCGACAAATTAACTGAAGCTGTCAAATAAATGCAGTGGAAATATAAAGTAGTATCCAACGTGAATACTTCAATACTACTACCTTATAATTGTATTTAAGTATAGTACTTCAGTAAATATACTCCAGAACAGGCTAACGCAATATAATTATTAGTTGTAGTGGTAGTAGTAGTAGTAGTAGTAGTAGTAGTAGCAGCAGCAGTAGTAATAATAATAATAATAATAGTAGCAGTAGTAGTAGTATTGATAGTAAACAGTTATTCAGCTTTACATACATAAGGTTACCCTCATAATGTTAGCTTAGCTTCAAGCTACCAAGCTAAATACAAATAAATGTCTCTGAAATATCTCAAAACCGCATATGTTATATGGAGTTGCTTTGCAAGGAGCACAACATGTGTGTATCCGCGTGCCGCGAAGCATTCCGCCGTGTTTGTGCTGGGCTCTGCTGCATAAATAGCTAGTCTGGAGGCTAGGGCTAGTCAGCCAAGCTAGTCAGCGTTAGCAAATAAACAGACAGCGACTTGGGGGAATTTCGGGAGAAACGGAGTGAAACACACCTCGCAGAACTCAGCGCAATACTCTTTGCTGTTCCGAGACGACTCGTCGCCGCAGTGTCTGTTACACAATGTGTCCAGAGCTGATTCAAGCCCGTCTGTTTCCAAATCACTCTCGCTGTCCGCCATACTGGCTGCTGTATCCATCGCATACACTTCTTCTTCTTCGGTGGTGATATTGTCGGTTGAATTCGCGCATTAGCGCCGCCAACTGGAATGGGGTAAGAATCAGGACGTCTAATAGGCTAGTTATTAAAAAACAAATATAAAAAGAATTGAGGGAAATTAAAACAAATAAAAATATTCTTCTGCCCTCAGCTATATGAGCCTATACAGCCTAGACAGCGAGCTAAACAAAATGGTCCAGGAGTCCGAAGAAGATTTCAGAGTCTTTACTTGCACCCTTCTTATTTTGTGAAACTGAAAAAGTACAAAAATAAAGATACATTTCAATCTACTGTACTCTCCTTTTTCACACATTCAAATCATATATTTCATTTAAATGTAAACATTAATCCCGTTTGGTTAGAACTACTGCAAAGTTCTCAGCAATGCTAGCTAGCACATTTCTCAACATTCAGTCTCATAAACCTTACAAACACGAAAATATGAGTCTAAAGTAACATTAGCACATGTACATAAACTTATTGTGAAGATTAACTTACAGATTGTCCTGTATCAAGCGTTTTCAACGAGCAACACGAACCGCATGTCTTTCTCTGACTTCTACTGTCTGTACAATGACTAAACTGAAAGTAAGTTCCTGATGTAAACAACGATACCTAAATTCGCCACAAGGTGGCAGTATCTTACCATATAACAGGCAGTATAAACCAAAAAGCAAACCAAAAAGCTAGGGACAGAATACTCCCCGCCTGACATCTTAAGGATGTCACCCAAACAAACGTATGCAAAACATTTCAAAAGGATATTGAATGAGTCCACAGTCTCTTAAGCAGTGTCCTTGGACACCAGAAGTACGACTTCATTTATGGGCCGTAAGAAGAGTCTCTGTTCACCCTTGCGCACGACTTTGACCTCTATCTTTCTGACTCTGCCATCATCACTGGGAAAAGTTCTGTTGACGAGTCCGATGGGCCAGTCATTTCTCTTCTCCTGACCATCCTTCAGCAGGACCACATCTCCTACTTGTAGGTTGGGCCTCGGTGTCCTCCACTTTCGGCGATCTTGGAGCCCACTGATATATTCTTTCCGCCATCTCGCCCAGAAGACCTCAGCCAGGTATTGCACGCGCCGCCACTGCCCTCTCAAGAGGTCACGGCTTTCAAACTGGCCTGGTGGCACTGGTGGCATGCCATGCTTTTGTGTGAGCAGCATGGCGGGAGTGAGAATCATAGGGTGCTCTGGATCTGTGGAGACTGTTGTAAGGGGCCGTGCATTCACTATTGCTGTAACTTCAGCCATGAATGTTACCAGCACCTCGTGAGTGAGCTTTGCTTGGCCATGTTGCAGTAGCATCGCATCCAGGATTCGGCGGGCAACTCCTATCATGCGTTCCCAGGATCCGGCCATGTGTGACGCATGAGGAGGATTAAACTGCCACTGGCAACCGTTGTCCTGAAGGTAAGTGTCAATGTTTTTGTTGTGGCATCCCTTCTTGTCAATCTGCAGCTCTTTGCAGGCGCTCACAAAGTTGGTCCCGCAATCAGACCTGAGCAGTTTCGCAGCACCCCTGATCGCAAAGAAACGGCGCAGAGCATTGATGAATGATGATGTGTCCATTGATTCTATGATTTCGATATGTATGGCACGTGTACTCATGCATGCAAAGATGACCGCCCATCTTTTGGCCTCTGCTTGACCTCCCCTTGTCTTTCTTGCTGTGACGGTCCATGGACCAAACACATCCAGACCCACGTATGTGAATGGAGGGTCTGAACATAGTCTGTCCTTAGGCAGGTCAGCCATGAGCTGCTCTTCTTGTCTGCCTCTAAGCCTGCGGCATGTGACACAATTGAAGACGGTCCTACTCACAGCTCTCTTTCCTCCCACAATCCAAAAGCCAGCGGCTCTAACCGCCCCTTCAGTGAAATGTCTGCCCTGGTGGTAGACTTTTTCATGGAAGTGCCTGACTATTAACTCAGTCACATGATGTCTTCTCGGAAGAAGAATAGGATGTGTTTCATCCAAACTCAGTTGAGCTCTTGTTAGTCGACCTCCGACCCGAAGAAGCCCACTAGTGTCCACAAATGGGTTCAGTTTGCTAAGTGAGCTGGACTTTTTCACAGGCTCATGCCGCTCCAAACATTCTAACTCATCAGTGAACATCTCTCTCTGAACAGTGAGAATGACTGTGACTTTAGCCTGATGAAGCTGTTCTTCACCAAGGTTCAAGCTACATTTATGCCAGCCGTGACAGACATTCTCTTGCTTGTCTTTGAAGCACTTCACAATGTGCTGCAGTCTCGCAATGGTTTTTAGCAGAATGGTCCAACTAGAAAATCTTTCAAATCTAGCACTTCCTAGTTTACCTTCAAACAGAGTGGTGGCACAGGTCACGACCTCTGGACGCAGCTCTGGATCCGCGCTGGGCTCCACAAGGGTGTAGGGCTCTTCCTGTGTTTGACTTTGCCTCGAGTCCGTGAGAAAGGCTGGTCCACTCAGCCAAGTGGAGAGAGAGAGCTGTTCAGCGGGCAGCGCTCTCGTGGCATGGTCAGCGGGATTCAGATGAGTGGGCACAAAATGCCACTGGTGTGCCTGCGTAGACCGCTTGATGCGTTGCACGCGGTTATGGACGTAGACATAGAAACGTCTCTTTTCATTAAAGATGTAGCCAAGCACTACTTTTGAGTCTGTAAAGAAGTTCACTTCATCCACATCAATGTCTAGCTCCTCTTGAACTAACTCTGCTACTTCCACTGCCAGTACTGCAGCGCAGAGCTCCAGTCTTGGGATGGTGATGTCTGGTTTGGGAGCAAGCTTTGCTCTGCCGAAGAGGAAGCCCACTTCACTGTGGCCATCAGCATTTGTAAGCTTCAAATAAGCAACAGCACCCACTGCTTTTATGGATGCATCACAGAAAATGATTACCTCTTTCCTCTGTGCAGTGGACGAGGGGATCGAGGTGTACATTCTTGGAATGCTCAGCTGCTGCAGGTGCTTTAGAGAATCTTTCCATCTTTCCCAGATGTCCTGCTTTTCCTTTGGCAGCTGTTCATCCCAGTCACAGACGTCAGAAGAGATATCTCTCAGGATGGCGCGACCTTCAATGCTTACAGGAACCGCAAAGCCGAGGGGGTCAAACAGGCTGTTGATGGCCGATAACACTCCACGCTTTGTAAACGGCTTCTCACTGGTGGTCACCTGGAATATGAACAGGTCTGTGGACAAGTCCCATCCTAACCCTAGGGTGCGCTGCATGGATGGAGTGCTTTGTCCAAGATCCAGGCCCTGCAGCCCAGTGGCTAGATCTTCATCAGGAAAGGCGCCTGTGATAGTTGAACTGTTGGACGAAATCTTGTGCAGGCGTATATTTGACTGTGCCAGCATTTCCTGAGTTCTGTGCAGCACATCAATAGCCTCAGTCTCTGTAGAGAAGGACTTTAGTCCATCATCCACGTAAAAGTGGCGTTCAATGAACATCCTTGCATCATTTCCATATTCTTTCTCACCTTCAATGGCCGTTCTCTTTAGCCCATAGATGGCGACTGAGGGTGATGGGCAGTTTCCAAATACATGGACCCTCATTCGAAACTCTGTAATGTTTCCATCCAGGTCATGATTCTGAAACCACAGGAACCGAAGGTAATCTCGGTGCTCCTCTTTGACGATGAAGTTATGGAACATTTGCTCCACGTCTGCCATCACGGCATACGGTTCAAGTCTGAATCGGATGAGCACACCGACCAGAGTGTTATTGAGGTCTGGGCCCTTGAGCAGCACATCATTAAGGGACACATTGTTGCATTGAGCACTCGAGTCAAAGACTATCCGGATCTTTCCCGGCTTTTGCGGATGGTAAATGCCAAAGCTCGGCAGATACCAGCATTCTTGACCAGCGCTAATGGGAGGAGCATGTTCTGCATGGTTCTTGCTAAACATCTTCTCCATGAACTCCACATAATGATTTTTCATCTCTGTGTTCTTTTTCAGTGTCCGACGGAGAGACATCAGACGCTGGACCGCTTGACTTCTGTTGTCTGGCAGGCGCTGCCGAGTGGAACGAAAAGGGAGTGGAGCCACCCAATTATTGGCGTCATCTTTGTGGAATTCTCTGTTCATGATATCCAGAAATGTTTGGTCTTCTGTAGAAAGAGACAGCTTATCATCATCTACTGTTTGCTTGAAGATGAGTTTGCCTACATCATCTTTAGTCTGTGTCTTTTCACCGAGGGGGCAGGTGTTTGTAAACCTCTCCCTGACATGAATTCTGTTCTCACAAGGGGTGAGAAAACTGGGTCGCCCATTTTCAAGTATGCTTGTCTTGAAAGAGTTCACAGTGGGTTTATGAGCTCCTGTAAGGCATACGTCCCCTATGATCACCCACCCTAGATCAAGGCATTGGGCGTAAGGTGCATCATGTGGGCCGTTCACCTGACTGCGTACCTTGTGTGCCCGAATGATATCCCTACCCAGGAGGAGGAGAATCTCTGCAGAGGGATCCAGTGGGGGTATCAGAGACGCAACAGACTTCAGATGAGGGTGATGAGCCGCCGCCTCAGGAGTTGGTATCTCTTTCCTATTATCAGGAATCTGGTTACATTCAGTGAGTGTTGGTAATGGCATTGACACTTTGCCATCTAAGCCCTCAATGACGAACCCATTGGCTCTTCTCCCACTGGTGTTCGTTATGCCAGAGCATGTCTTCATTGTGTAAGGTAGGGCTTCACATTGCACATTAAACATATCAAAAAAGGTAGACCTTGCCAGTGACACATTGCTCTGGTCATCTAACATTGCATACATTTTCTTCTTCTTTTCAGGGAACTTGCTTGGATAAACATAGACCAGGCATATCTTTGAGCATGACTTTCCCTGTAGCCCGTTCCCACATACCTCTGTGCAGCTTGACGAGGTTTCGATGGAGTTTGGCTTGTCCAGCTCCCCGCCTTGACCCTCTGTAACTGTCTGTGGAACTTTAGCTGACCAGGGTGGAGGACCAGCATGCATTGCAGACACATGGCTATTGCTGTTGCATTCTGAACAGTGAATCTCTGCTTTACAGTCTTTGGCCCTGTGCTCTGTTGATATGCAACATTTATAGCAAATCGAATGCTCTTTGAGTAAAGCTTTTCTCTCATCCAACATCTTCATTCTAAAGCCCCTACATTTAGCAAGTGAATGTGGCTTCTTATGAATGGGACATTGCTTATCTGGGTCAAGAGGTGGCGTATTGGCAGTAGCACCAGGTGTGTCAATCTCTGTTTTGTTTGCTGTGATGGGTGTTTTCATTTTCGTCTGCTTTACTAGCGCTTTTTCAGCTTTGGGATGTGGTGTGCTGTAGCCTTGTAATATAAAGCTGGGGTCTGTTTTCATTTCAGCGTGACTGTTCACGAACTCGACAAAATAAGAAAAGGGTGGATAAATGGCATTGTGTTCTTTCTTGTATCTCGTTCCTTGCTTGATCCACGCCTCTTGGAGATTATTTGGAAGCTTATCTACTATGGGGTTTATTCCTCTCGATGTGTCAAGGAAACTGAGGCCTGGCAGATAACCCTCATTCTTAGCTGCTAGTAGTTCAAGAAGAAGATCAGCAAGCTCTAGCAGTAGGTGGTTGTCTTTGTAGAAGATCCTAGGGAAACTCTCCAGACGTTTGAACAGGGACGCCTCAATGGCTTCGGATGAGCCATAATTCTTGTCCAGCCGTTGCCACAGACGTCGGAGACCTGTCTCTGGATTGTTCACGTGGACTGCTCTAATCCTCAGGGCATGTTGAAGCGACTCCCCGTCAAGCCACTTTGTGAGTAGGTTTAGTTCCTCGCTAGCTTTGAGGTTTAGTCCTTCGATGCCATTGCAAAACATAGACTTCCAGGATATATAAGTCTCTGGTTTGTTGTCAAAGACCTTGAATCCGGAGGTCAGAAGATCACGGCGTGCTAAGTAGGTGGCGAGATCTGACATTTCTGTTGTTCTTGGGATTGATCTGCCTCGTGAATGTGTGTTGTCTGTTCTAGTGCCTATGTTAAAGACAGGTGGGGGTTGGTAAGGCTGCCATCCAGCGGGGGTCTCTGCAGCCCACCCAGGTGTATACTGAGTAACCGGTTGTGGCACACTGCGATACAGTTCATGTGTTTCAGCGGGCACAGGCTGAGAGTCTCCCTGAGGCAGTTCTTCCCTCTTCAATTCAGGGTGATCACTAAAGTGGGTTTTAATATATTCTTCAGTGCGTTTAACTGGTTCAGGCGTTGTTACTGGAATAGCTGGTGTAGTCACTTCTCGGTCATCAGGGCCTTCAGCTGCCTCCTCGAGAACTCTAGCTGCAGCGAGGGCTGCTTCAGCCTCACCCTGCTGCTTATGAGCATTCAGCCTTGCTTCAATCCGTGCCTTTTCGACCTCGATATCGATCTGGCGTCTGGCGAACTCGGCTTTGGTGCGGGCAGCTTCAGCTGTAGCTCGTGCTTGTGCTGCAGCCAGGCTTGCACTTGACTTGCTTGACCGGCGTGAAGATGACGTTTTAGCTGATCCACACTCTGATCTGACCTCCATCTGGGAGATGGGAGGGCTACCATCGACACAGGACATCTTAAACGGTTGGAGATGTAGCTCTTGGTGATTAACTTGACGTGTTGACTAATCTTTTCACTCTTCTGCCCTCAGCTATATGAGCCTATACAGCCTAGACAGCGAGCTAAACAAAATGGTCCAGGAGTCCGAAGAAGATTTCAGAGTCTTTACTTGCACCCTTCTTATTTTGTGAAACTGAAAAAGTACAAAAATAAAGATACATTTCAATCTACTGTACTCTCCTTTTTCACACATTCAAATCATATATTTCATTTAAATGTAAACATTAATCCCGTTTGGTTAGAACTACTGCAAAGTTCTCAGCAATGCTAGCTAGCACATTTCTCAACATTCAGTCTCATAAACCTTACAAACACGAAAATATGAGTCTAAAGTAACATTAGCACATGTACATAAACTTATTGTGAAGATTAACTTACAGATTGTCCTGTATCAAGCGTTTTCAACGAGCAACACGAACCGCATGTCTTTCTCTGACTTCTACTGTCTGTACAATGACTAAACTGAAAGTAAGTTCCTGATGTAAACAACGATACCTAAATTCGCCACAAGGTGGCAGTATCTTACCATATAACAGGCAGTATAAACCAAAAAGCAAACCAAAAAGCTAGGGACAGAATAAATATATATTCTCAATCAAACTCGCTGGTTCCTTCTAAAATAAAATTCAATTTAATTATTTTATTTTATTTAATTATTTGCGAACAATAATGTGACTCATATCAGAAACGCTGTTCACATTGTTCTGAAAAATACAGATCTGATTCACAGATATGCAAACAGATTCACATGTGTCACTCAAGGGCCGTGAGATGTTCACGCTGGAAATTAAAAAAAAGAAAAAACATGTAAACAGTCAGAAAAAAAATCAAATCTGTTCATTAATTCAGATTTGAAATGCTAAGGCTTGTGGTGTGAATACAGACTAAAAATTAAAAAATAAGTGATAAGACACACTTCTTCAGTACTGTTCTTAACGCTCTGAGGTTTTGAACCAGTGTCTCATGACATGCTCTAGTGTTTATTATTATACAATGAATATTGTACTGTTCAGTCCAGTGGGTCAAAATCGGAGTCTTGATAGTATTTTCCTGTCTCCTGGTTCCTATTGAACACCACATTTGTACAACTTTGCTTTGAACTATGCAGAAGAATCGTTTTTTCCTCTCTTCCTTACAATATTGTGTGACCTTTCCATCAATTTGTGTTTAACAATGCGCTTGACTTCGTTTTTATTCGTGCCAACTGTTCATATCAAGCCTGTAGCCTCCTTTGTGCTTTATCTGCCATTTCATTCCCCTTGATGGCTGTATCCTCCTATCCACCACGATAAACCGTTGCCCACCTGGCAACCCAGTAATTACAGACATAATTACGTTTTCTCTTATTATAACAAATGGTGATGGGAGAATTATCACAATCTTTTACTTTTTTGTGGGAATAAACAAGTTGACACATGTTATAAGTAGACTTTTATATACATTTTACAGTGAATATGGTAAATATTATAATTATGGGATTACAATTGATTTCTTACATTAAGACGATTGTTTGTTTCTTTTGTGTACTACAAGTTTTCTGAAATTGTATGTTTAATATGAAAATGAGGCTTTATCTAAGCAAATGTACACTAAATCACATAAAATTCCAGAAGAGAAATATGTGTAAAAATCGTTTTAATTGTGTTGACATTCACTGCCCCCCCCCCAAAAAAAAAAAAGTTGCTGCCATTAAAATAGGTCACACTCCAATATTTTGCTGTGACATAGTTTCGATAAGCTTCTGCAACATCAAACGGTTTATTTTCATCCAGTGGTGCATTAATTTTTCACTAAGATCTTACATTGATGGTGGGAGAGTCGGACCACTGCACAAAGCTGCCTCCCTCCGGCGTATCCCAAAGATTCTCAGTGGTCTGGATGTTGTGGCGGCCGATCCATGTGTGAAAATGGCATGTCATGTTCCCTGAACCACTCTATCACAATTTGAGCCAGATGAATCCTGGCATTGTCTTCTTGGATTACGCCTGTGTCGTCGGGGAAGAAAAGAAAATCCATAATTCACAATCAAAATTGATGGAATAACTGATTTGTTTAGTTTATTCAGGTAATCTGCTGGCCTCAATGCTTGAGAACATAATGTTGCTGACCAACTGTAGTAACCTTGGATCATGGCACTGCCCTCACAGGCTTGTACACCAGGCACTAGGCATGATGGGTACATCTGCTCCTCTTCTAACCCTGATGCACCCATCACTCTGGTTCCCCACTGTCCTTCCAGTTTTTAATAACTTGTTGGACAGTTCTTGACCCAATTTTAGTGGTTTCCAAAATCCCTTCGGATGTTTTCTCTGCTTGATGCCAATGGTTTGACCCTTCTCAAACTAAATGTCATTTTTTGACCCGGTTGTTGAGGAGAAATGAGGAGCTACTAGTATACTATTAATTATCCCAATAGGAGTCTCTTATCAATTTTTTTTCATTAAATCATCAACAGGCCATCCCTACCTAAAATAAATAAATTGTGCATTCTTTCTGACAACCACAAAGAGGTGCCACAGTACGAGAATGAGAATATTTAAAATAACTCGCCTGTTCAGCCGGCAAGTTTGAATTATGCAGTTTGCAGTTTATCATCTTAACATTGAATTGCAAACAAAGTGAATTTTCTGTAATTACTACTCTCCCGATACACAGGCAGGTTAATCATGCTCACTAACCAAATCTTCACTCAGAAAATTAATTCAGAGATTATTAATTCAGAGAAGAAGAGAGGAATCAAGTGGACTGTTTATTATTGAATATTCAGACAGCAAAAGCCAAAAAAAAAATAACAGAACACAAGTACTGGTCATACTGTCAGAGAAATATGTACATGACATATTGTTTTTCTTTCTGGTACAGAGTACACCCTCATGCTTGACTCACCCATGATATTTCTATCAACACACCAAGCGCCCTCTTAGAGGCAATAACCAAATAGTAGCTCTATTCCAAGTACTTGAGTGGGAGTAATGTAATGAAGAGTTCTCCATCGGTGGTTTGCTCATTCATTATGCTAATACTGGTATGAGGGTGAGAGTGAGATGGGATGGAGTGTTTAATGGCTCCAGGTGATATAAATATGTATAAATAAAAGACAACAAAGAAAAAAATGACAAGAAACATAATGATTGTGAAGAATATTGACTTAAAGTGGCAGTGCCTTATCAAATCTATAGTAATAATAATAGCATTTATTATTGTTATTATTATTATTATTCATTATTAATGGAATGCCTTGATCCCAAATAATAACACTTTACTCCTTTTTCCCAAAACATGGTGAATAAGCAGCTTTAACATTCTTCAAATGTATAGAATGATTTTTCCACAATTGTTATTGTCTATCAGATTAAAGTCACTGTGATACATCCATTAAAAAAAAAGGTCACACATCTTATGCTGTGGTATTTTACACATGATCTGTATTTCAGCCAACAGCTTTTACTAGACAGATGGGAAGGTCATTAGATTGAAGAGACATAATGGTCAGCTATTTCAAGACCTTTAAACGGGACTTATCAAAACCCAGATTTCAGAAAGGTCAGCGATGGCCTGTTTTCTAAAAAAAAAAAAATTAAAGAATAAAACATCATATCAGTTTTCCAGCACACGTTCCAATTAATATCAAGGAAAATATCAAGGAAAACTCTGGCTGTTCTATTATTAGATGTGGATCTTTGCTGCGATTCTCAACGCTGAGCCGGTGCCATGAAGGCTTTTGGAGTGGCCCGTGGAGTGTCTGGAAGTGGGTGTCGATCCTCTCCTCTTAAAAACTGTTCTCTCTCAGGCATAATATCCATTCAGTGAGTATTCTCTGACCGACAGCCATTAGTTAGCTCCCCCCTTTTTCTGTTACATGGTTGTGTAGCGATGGTGTGTGGACATTATCATGCATGATAATTCATGAGTTAATAACCATCAGAGGTAATGGCTGCACCTAACAAGTCTCTGGAAAGCTTTTTTGAAGTCTTCGTTAAATATGGTGTAGATAAGAGGGTTGATCAGCGAGTTGAGGTACCCCAACCACGTCAGGAAGTCCGCCATTTCCATCGAAGTGCTGCAAGAGCCACAGGTGTTGACGATCACCTCCTTGACGAAAAACGGCAGCCAACAGATGACGAACGCCCCGATTATCAGCCCCAGCGTGGACGCCGCCTTGCGCTCCCTCACGCCTGAGATCCGAGGTCCTTGGGAAAACTGGCTCCGGCGTGACTCGCTGCGCGACTCGCTTCGCGACTCAAGCCGGCGGGGCTTGCACTTCGAAGGCTTGGCCGTGACGCGCACCCGTTCCCGCGGTGGCTCCTCGTTTGAGGGTTCGGAAAAAGACTTTTCCTGTGGGCTCATGGGCTCCGGATTTCGAGGCCCGCCGTCGTTCTCGTCTCCAATGGGGTAGGGTGACGGGATCATGCTCCCATTGGTCATGCACGAGTGACGGCTAGCCCGGCTGGCCTCTCTCCGCATATAGAGGGTCTGGGCAGCCCGGTAGATTTTGTAGTAGAGGATGAGGATGAGCAGCAGGGGGATGTAAAACGCTCCGAGCGTGGAGTACAGGGTGAAGGCCATGTGATGGTGGACGATGATGCACTGGTCTTCCTGCTCCGCGTCCCTGCTGTAGTGCCGCCACAGCAGGGGGGGAAGTGAGATGAGGATCGACAAGAGCCACACCACCGCCACCATCGCCCCTGCCCTGGCTCCCGTGCGCTTCCGCGAGTACTCCACCGCATCGGTAATGGCCCTGTAACGGTCGATGGCGATGGTGGCGAGGTGGAGGATGGAGCACGTGCAACAGGTGACGTCCACACTGAGCCAGATGGTGCACACCACCTGGCCCATGAGCCAGCTCTCTTTCTGGATGTAAATGATACTGAAGGGCATGACCAGCACAGCCACCAGTAGGTCGGTCACCGCTAACGAGCAGATGAGGTAGTTGGCCGGGTGGTGCAACTTGCGGGTGACTGCAATAGCCGTGATCACCAGGCAGTTGAGGAATGTAGTGAGGATAGCCACCACAGACAGGGTCAGCGTGAGCAGGATCTTACTGGGCGGGAGCTTAGTGGGCTCCAGTTTACCATATCCATCGCTGCTAGTGGCAAACACTCCTTCAGTACCATTGAGAAAATCCATTCTGCAAGCATAATGGAAAGAGAGATCCACATTAGACATAGAGAGACCTTAAAAACATATATGAGGAACATTCATTAAGAGGCAGCATTCATTTTGCAACTGCAGAACACTGGTCATCATCTAATATAGAGTATTTCATGAGTCAGTATCTTGTAAATGCTGCAAAAATTCACCTGTGGTAAGCATTTATTTTGCACTTAACAGAACCTATTGCAGTGGTCGAGAGGAAAGTTTTCATTGAAACTGGTGCTTTTAGTGATAATGGACTTTAAAGAGGAGGCTTGCCAAATGAGTTTACAATGTGGATGGTGGAAATAAGTCATGTCAAACTATGAGTCATTTCAAAACAGGCAACAGAGTTTGAAACATGTGTGGGAAGGTTTAGTGTAATTACCCTCTCATCACCAGAAGGGGGAGACAAAAGTTCTGTGCTATCACAAAAAAAAAAAAAAAACTACCTGTTTAGGGTGTAATGTGTCCAGTTGGTTCAGTGTGCGACAGACAGCCTGTTCTGATTGGTCCTGTCCAGTCGCTCTGCCATCACACCACCCTCATCACTCCCCAATACCTGGGGGAGATGGCAAAAGTGAGTATGAGTAAGAAAGTGAGAAGTGATAGAAATTGACAAATTGGAGAAAGAAAACAAACACATGACAAAGGACAGAATAAAGCCAAGGATGAGTATATTTACACAACAGCATGAGTCACTGCAGATGGAGTAAAGGGTTTACTGAAAGCTAATGTTTGCAGGTTTTAATTTAACGGATCACTCTAGTAAGTCATAATAGTAATGCCTAAATAGTCTCATGTCACACTTGATTTCTGTAAAATGAAATTGCTGCAGTGAGCACTGTAAAGATAAAATCTTTATTCGAATTATTGAGATGACAGCACAACACGCTTTCAGACAAAAATATTCTGCATCGGCAGCTTCAATCCGTAAATCAGATGCATGAGTATTGTTAACTCTATATTTAGCGACAGCCATTGTGATTTTATCAAAACGCTCAGGTATGTCCTTGCCACCCTCCTTCATTCTCCGCATCGCTCAGTATCTTGAAGACATGAGTGGGAACTGTTGCTATAGAAACACAAAAAAGTACAGTACTTTTACTTAATGCAGTGATTTAACAGAGAGATCTTCACAAAGAATGATGCGATTCCCAGGGGATTGGTGTGGGGAGCAATTCATCTCACCCTAACACATAGCAACGTGTTTAGTAGTATAATTATCCCCCTTCAAGCCCATTCCTGACAAAAGGTTTTTTTATAGAGACTGAATTTTGGAGTGAAGTTTGACTCCAGTTTTGCTAAAAGGGGTCAGTTAGTGTAGTATGCTTTGCTGACTCTGAACATTTTTAAATATATATTTTTACAGAACACAGAACCCGCTCTGCTGCTGTGAAATAAACAAGTGAAAAGTATTGCTTTAATACTGCAATTTTTTTATATCATTGATTCAATAAAAATTTCCACTGATCCATTTATCCTATATCCTTCCCATATACCCTTGGGTGAATTTGGAACAAAACCTAACCACACTTATGAATGTGTTATATAAACACTCTTTCACTTAGTTCCAAATGCTCAATTCACAAAAGCTCATATCCCATATTGAAAAAAAACTGGACCACAAAATGTGCCATTAGGACTTCCATGAGGTTGTCATGTCACTAGTCGCCAACCATCCCATATTTATAGCCATTCAAATTTTTCAATCGGAGGAGAGGATCATTTAGAAAAAGGCTTGAGGAGCTATAGTGTATGTAAAACTATAGTCTATAGTGAGATGTATATATATTTATATAGAGATATAGAGATATAGAGATATATATAAATCGATGTATACATGATCATTACTGCTGCACCTTTGTCTGTGTTTGCACAATATAAACATAGTGGGGGTGTGTTTCGATGCGTGTGCATCTGTGCATACATGTATGTATTTTCAGTGATTGCCAGGGTGCCCAGTGTCAGCCTGCCATTACGTGCAACTAGGAAATCACCCGCAGTTGTCTTAAAATGTTCTAAAACAGGCTTTCTGATCTCGCTCTGATCTGTACAGCAAGAACCCAGTGCCCTGAAGCAGAGAAAATAGCTTAAGTTACTGACTGATAGCTACAGTGCATAAAAAAACGGTGGGGTGCAGCATCCTAAGTAGTAAGAAGATGCTCTTTGTTAATGGTGGGATATAAAGGGAACAAAGCAGCAGACACCTCACACGCCTCACTTGGCTTTCAACAAGTCTAAGTCTACCTCACTAAAAACTGCAGGTGGTTGACATCAGTATGATAATAAAAATAAATTCTATTATTATTATTATTATTATAAAAATACAGCTATTACTAGTACTGCTAATTATTATAATAATAATAATGCATTTTATTTGGCGGCAGGCAGTTGACATCAGTATAATAACATTAATCATTATTAGTATAAAAACACTGCTAACACAGAATTATGCATATAAGTCTTGCTGAATAAAATAAGGGCCGGACACCCATGTTGTGCAGCCTTGCATTAGGGGGCAAGAGGAGCAGAGTGCTGGTGGAGGTTTGTAGAGTACTGAGTTGTTGCAATTAGGCAGGTCGATGACGGGAATTCAGAATGGCTGTGATGTCCAATGTGATGTGCATGCCTAAAGCTCACCACACCTTTGCCACAGTATGTCACACCATAAAACTGTGTTTGTGAAAACATGCATGTATCACAAATCATTTGTATGATGTTGACATCCAAGTATGTGCAGAAACAGTCAGGGTTTTCATTTGGGTTGCAGCCTGCAGCATGTTTTTTTTTCTTCTTTTTTTTATCATTGCTACATTATTTCATATCTATTCCTTGTGCATTGGGGGTGATAAGAACTGAGCCACCTGATACCTCTTTCTCTCTCTGTAACATTTATTGCACTCTATGATCTGCAATATAAGCACTTACAGTTACTGAACAGTAACACAACGTGTGAGAGATACTAAAATTTGAATTGCAAGTTCATTATGCGACGGTAATACCTACAGCGAAACTGTGCAAGGATGCTCCGGATCTCTGCAAAGCAATGGATTCAGATAACAGATTCAGAGGAAGCTGACAAAGCAGAAGTAAGTCTTGAACTTTGAGATGTAAGAGATATAAAGTTTAATTCAGTCTTTCCTCTACCTTTGCCCATTAACAGCACAAGCACATACACAAATGTGACAGCACCCTCCGGCCAACGCAGGTGCTATACTGCTGACACGCATACCAAGCACCAAGTTTTCCCACAGTTTTATAAAATTCATCTAAAGTTACTGCAAGTTTTTAATATCTTTTTTTCTCTTCTTAAGAAAAAGAACAGGGAAGCTGCCTCTTTCACAATTTTATACAGTATGTTTTGTAATGCATTTTGTGTCTGTGGTTTTATTCTCTTAACTAAAGGGATTTGTGCAATAACAGTGTGATAGACTTGCAACTCAATGTGAGTTCACCAAGAACATCCTATGCATGTCCCAGCTGGGGATTCACTTTCATTTCCCTACCTGTTTCAATATATATTGGATGGCGAGATGCGCTCCAAGGACTGCATTTGATGGAATTAGTTTAACATGTTGAACATGATTCGCAGCCCAGGGACCAGAACCAGTTCGTTAAAGGCTCCAATCTGGCCCATATGATTACAAAAAAAACCCTTCCTATTTCTTAACAGAAATGCAATATCTGTGACTTTCAGGGCTGCAGAGATAAAATAATTAGAGTTTAGACTTGTAAATGTCTTGTAAGTCAGAAGATAACCTTACCTACTTCTTAAAAAATATTTAGAAATGCAACACTGGACTGACTAAATATGACATATCATATTGCTAAAATTGCACTTTTTTTTAAACACCTCTCCTATTTTTTTTTAAATTGAAGAAAATTATATGAGCTGTTATTTGCATGTTAATTTTTACTGGCTGGAATTGAATGAACTAAATTGTGTTTGACACCTCTGGTCTAAGGGGCGTATCAAAATGGCCAAGAAACATATAATATATATAAAAAAAACTTGACATTGCCAAGGTCACAATAGCCAGCCCACAGCTGCAAACGCAATAAAGAAATCTGTCGTAGCGTTTGCATGCAGATGTGAAACAAATGATGGGAACGCCTCAATTACTGCTTATCAGCTACAGATAAGGTTTTTCAGTGTTGTGCAGCAGCGGCGCTGGAGGGACTAAAACGTCTTATGCTGGGCTGTGCACAGGAGGTAAATTATTTAGGTGTTACAACCAGAAAGCACAGTTGGCATGTGTTACAGCAATTACATATCGTGCAAAAAAAACACTTTGATTAGATATTAGCCACAATAATACAAAAAAAACATCCACTCAAGCATTTATCTGCTGAGCAATGGAATCGTTCCACTGGATCCTCTCCAACCAGTGCATGCATTTGGATGCACATTCGACAAAACAGTTTTTTATGTGTCTCTACATGTCAAAAGCCCATCTGCAACAGTGTCTAACAAATGAATGGGTTGCTCAATGAATTGGTAACAGTAACTGTCATCAACAATCTATGGCTTCCCCGTCAGCATTGACGCTTCAACGGTTAGAGAAATACAGACTGCTGATGACTATATACACCAAGTAATCTTATAGTTAATCAATGTTCTCCTCTTGTCTCAAATATAATAGGGGCTGGGTTTGAAAATACACAGAGCTTTTGACTCCACAACAGTGAAGATCCCTTTAGATGTTCTTGTTTTGCTTTGGCTACGGATATGTATTGACAATATTACACAAATATGCCAAAAATAATAAGTGAATCAGTGAATGGATGGTGGGTGAATGTGAGTTTCTCTATATTTAGTGTACAGCCAGAGAGTAGGGGGAGATACAGATGAGCTTGGCATTATGTTCCTGGAAGACAATGCTGGGAGATCTGCAAAAACGTAGCCGAAAAAGGAGCCGATGTCATTTGCTCATATGCTCGTGTTCACTCCGAGCTGCTCCCGCCTGCTTCCATCGAGCCACCTGTCTCGCTCCACAGCTGCTGCCCTCCCCATCCTTTCCCTATTGCCTTATTCCAAAATGAGTCAAGGAGCTGACTGTGGAGTCTAACTTTACCACTGACGCCCCGACTTGACTGCATAAACCTGCAGCTACGCCAACTTTAAATTAGCAATCACTGTAGCCGAGCATGGGTCACAGTTCTTATCGTAATTGACTGGCGGAGTAGCGTAACACGAGACGATTTCTAACACACGCCGCTCTGTGAGCTTCCTGCGCTGCTAAGGTAGTACTTGTAAAATGCTGGAAAAGCTTGAAAAAACGAAAAAAGATGAAGAAGAAGAAGAAGCTGCACTGCACTTGAAATGGAAATGCTCCGTCAATATTTAATAATTCTCAATAATTCATGTTTTTAAATGAGCTCACACTCTGCGCCCGACCCTGCAATTACTCGGGTCCACAGCAATGCGTCGGCCGAGTGGGAAATCCATCGCACAGCTTGCATAAGCGAGGATCTGTATATTCAGTGCTATAGTATATTTGCATTTTTTTTTATTTTTAAATGCTGCAAAAAAAGCAAATTGGCATTAAACATGCTTCATTCACTGTTTAATTCTATATCAACTGAACAGTAACTGACTATGTGGCAGACAGCAATACCTGTAGTGTGTGTGCTAGGAAACAATAACTAAAATGTGGGTGCATCTTCACACATAAAGCTGAGCAGTTAATATGTATTCTCCTTGTTCCTACATCATAAACCATTGTGGGGATACACTGGACACACTCGGCTGTGCGACGTCTGAAAGGAAAAGAGAGGAGTTGCACAGTGAATACTGGATGCTGAAAGGATGATGCTGAACTGGATTTTATGGCTTCAATTTGGATGAAGCAGGAGCATTAAATGGGTTGGAAGAGTGAGAAATGGGTAGGTCTAATCAGAAAATGTCAATTATTGATTCAAATAGGATTTAGAGTTAAATAAAACTTGAAATGTGGCACAATTTAAGGTATAAATGGAGTATGAATCAGTAGAAGAGTTAAAAATGCATGAACGAGTAGCTGAAGCAGTAGGAGTGGTTGGAAAAGTGGGAAGAAGAAGAAGAAGGGTGAAGGGTGCAAAATAAGCTGTGAAAAAAAGGTCATATGGTAGTTTTAGAGGAATGACACAGATGAGCTGGAGTTGCTGCTACATGCATAGTTTTAAGCCAGTCCAGTCCGACCTAAAAAAACTGCAGTGTGCAACAGAGCAAGCACATACAAAAGTCTTGAACAAAAAACAAACAAAAAAAAATATTTGTGTGTATTTTGGAAAAGGTTATTGAATTTCAGGGTTAAACAATGACATTTAAGGTATATTTACTGCTGTCAAATGTCAAAATTGATGTAAACCAAACAGTGATGGAAGAAGTACTTTTGCAGAGCTGAAGGATGAAATGAATGAATGAATTTTCATGACAATGACAGGACACTTTGCAGGCTTGTGGCAAATTCACAATCAAGTATGACTGATGTGAACTTTTCTTGATTTGTGAGAAAATCCAAAGTGTTGTTTGACACTTTACCAGATTGAAAGACCTTTTTCAGTGAATCTGATAGAGGTTGAAGATGAGGTATAATAGACTTCCAGCCATAAATACGGTCAAACTAAATTGAATATCGAATATTCCAACAGGAACATTCCAAAGTTTAGCAGAAGTTTGTAGATGAAAGTGTAGAAAAGAAAAAGTATGAAATAGTATGACAGTTTGTCAATTTTCGCACACTCCCTCCTTTCATTTTAAATGGAGCAAAAACACCAGAAAACAAAGGCATGGATCACAGCGACTACCTTTTTTTTTCTCCACATCAGTGAACATGGTGACAACATAACTGCCCACCAGCCGTCCACACAGCAAATCACAGGTTACAGGGGGAAAACAGCTGCGTGCATCATTGCCTTCTCTGCTAAAGGTGCAATGTGTGCGAATTGGCCACCTGATCAAAACAGTGTGTGTGTGCGTGTGTGTGTGTGTGCTCATCACACTCACTAAATATAGAGTGTAGTGTAGTAATTACAGTTCATCTGTGCTATGGTGAGATGCCACTGATTGGGAATCATAATCACCTTAATAAAGTGATATCCTGACAGTCCCTTGGACTGAGGTAAGACTGGCCACTACAGTTAATTTAGAGCCCAGCATATATAAAGTGGGATAGAGGACAGAGACTGGCTGATTATCATGAATATATCAGTAGAGATCTCTGCAGCACAGTAAATACAGGCCTATCGGCTTTTCCAGCCCATTTTTGAGGGTTCTAGGGCACCCCTACAATGAACTTCAGCACCTCTACAATTTGAGCATTTTTTTTTTGCATTTTTTAATGAGATAAAAAGAACAGCAATTAGTTAAAATGTCACATTTTTCTAATTTTGATGCATTTTATTTATATATTTATTGGATCTGAAAAAGACAGAAGAAGTCAATTTCCAATCTGTGCATTGCATTTTAAAATTAAAGTGCAACAGTGTGACCCAATGGAAATTTCCCATGATGAGACCATCCAAATCTGACGGCCAAAATCCATAAATAATAATAACATGTGGGAACTGTGCTACTTACAAATTTGGCATACCATTTCCTCAAATAAGGATTCATCTTAAGAGGTTAAGTGATCCTAGAAAGGCCTTAGTAAAGGGCACACAACTCTGTCATTTATATATAAGTATCTATGTGTGTGCATGTGTTTTAAATTAAAGCATATAAAGTTTCCATCCCTCATATAAATCCCAAGGATTTTAGAAAGACTTTTCTTTTTTATATATTAAAACCTGTGAATTTGCTTATCACACTAATATCCTCCAAACTGAAGATCATTTGCAGCTAAAAATGCAGAGAAGCCGAGTCCCGCCGAGCTGTCACAGTGCCATGGACGTTGTTATCGCTCATCAAAATTGGGGACAAAGAGTCAATATTTTGAGAAAATCAGACAACCTCTTCAAATATTTAATGTAGAGGGAGTATAATTAATGGCCTGACACTAATATTTCCATCAAAGTGGGACATTATCTTCTTGATGAATTCAAATCGCAACATCCCTGATAAGAATAAATAAGAAGCCAAGCATATTGACTCAGTTTGCCTATAATCCGTACAGCCAGTACATGTAGAGCGGGTTCTGTTTGATTCTGGAAACAGCTAAAATGCATTTGTATAGCGCCTTTCTGATCATGTTGACCACTCAAAGCGCTTCATCTGAATAGATGTGGTACAATGATGGCAGTGGCCAGGGGCGTAACACCGATTCTAGACCCTGTATAGTCCTAATATTATTATAGCATCTGAAATTAAACCAAAGGTTAAGGACAGGATAAAAAATCCAAGTCTCCACTTTGTAGTAAACACACCTCAGACAGCTTCTACGTTTCCTGATCTTAACCTAAAATAAGTCTCCATCCTAAAATACTGTGATTTATGAGAGTTTTATGAGAAATTGTGTTTTTTTTTCCCCACTAAAAACAGCATGAGGAATACCTGGTATACCCACATGCAAACACATAATACTTATCTACTATTGCAAGATCAGACGCATTATTTCCTTATTATTATCTTTTTCATTAAAGTCATGCATGGCTCCTTAAACCCCCACACCTGTTTCCATATTTATATGATGAGTTCAATGAGTATAATTGTTGATTGGTATTCAGGAAATAGAAAAAAACACAGAAATGCAATTTTCAGTGTTTTCTTTTTTGTTCCCGTTACCTTGCTGTCATATTGTCACCTTTATTTTAGCTAACACTATGCAGACTATTTTTATGTGGATTCTGTTTTTTTTCTTGACTGAGGTTCTTGAGGTTATTTTTTTAGCAGCGAACTCTGACATCTCAGAAAGCTGCGTTAGAATGCACAGACAGAGCAGCTTTACAGGCAGCGCCTGCTTGCATCACATTCATCTTGTCACAAAAAATATGTTTTGTGCTGTTTTTGTTTGCTCTGCCGCATCCTTCCTGGAACTATTGTAAAATAGTCATTTACCCAATAAATTCATTTTTTGTTGGTATTATATTATTCTTTTTACAGCAATAGCCTACGCTATTCAGAAATTCAGAAATCAAAATTTATGTTTCTGAAATAAAATCTTAAATGATAAATGAGATCCATTTTAACAGTGAAGATTTGTCATTACTTTGTTTGAAGATTGAAGCAAGGATTTGCAGGAGATAATTACGGTACTGTAAAAAGGCAACATACTACAGTTTTCCTTTATCCTGCATATTGCTACATACAGATGCATAGAAAACAGATGCAGTAAGTGATTAGAACCAAGGTGAACGGAAACGCAGCATGCAGCTTAGTATCCTTGAGAACGACTTTAGCATAGCTGCAGGGGATGAATGACGAATACCACATATAGTTATTAATAATTTTTGTTCGTGAATAAAACCTTGCATCCATTAGCCTTTACTCAACTGGTATGGTGGGTGATCTTCACCATGTTTAGAAAAATAAAGTGACGATGGTAGATAAAACGTGATAGTGCCCTGCAAAAAATATAAGAATGCTCTCTATGATACGATGCCTCTTTGTTGGTGTTCCTGTCAAAATATGATAAATTAACTCTAAGGTGTCCTTCCGGTTTACAAAATATAATAAAATGCCCTCTATTGGGCCCATTGGAAAAATTATGATACACTTTCTCTATGGTCTTCTGTTAGTGTATAATAATAATTTGTGATTCCAGTGGACGAAATATGTTGAAATTCCCTTTACAGTTCCACTAGATAGATTATGATAAATTGCCCCTAAGGTGTCGTTCCAGTGGACAAATGTAATAAATTGCCTCTAAGGTCCTTCCAGTTGACAAAACATGATAAAGTGCCCTCCACGGTGCCCTTCCAGTGGATACATAATGATATATTCCTTGAGTGTCCAGTGGACAAAATGTGACTCTAAAGTGTCCTTCCAGTCAACAAAGTGTGATAAATTAATTCTAAAGTGTCCTTCCATTGGAGGAAATGTGACGCATCATATTAATGTACATGTGATAGCTGTAAACCAGGAGTTTAATAGGGGTTTGTTTTGTGGACAGACTGACGGTTTACTGCAGGAACGGGAAGGTAAACGTAACTGAAAAACATTTTAGTTGTATAGAAAGTGTACAATATAAGTACAAAGTAATTTGTATGTAGGTGTGGTTGAGGTGTGGGGGGGCGATAAGACACCAGCAAAAGAAGAAACGTGACTCGGGATCACATTCTGAATCCTATCTTTTTTTTTTTTCCTCTTCAGGCCCCTAACTTGGAGCGATGGATTACCAAGCTGCTGTTTTGTAAGTAAAGTACAGGATTCTGAAGATTCCTCATCCTCCCAGCTTACGTGAAATGTCTATATCAGTAAAAAAAAAAAAGGCAACAGATATAAACGGCATGATGCAGCAATATCAATGGTTTTCTTCCTTCGCATTTATCTCACTTGCTAACACCACATGTTAAATTATTAAACATATTAAATATGAGTGATTTGTAATTATTACCGTGAGATAAGCAGCACTGGTAATGAAGATGTATGTAACTGATTAAAACTGAATATATAATGAAGTATTCAAGCAGAAGAGAATGCATTTATAAAACGCATCATGCCAAAGTACATGCATGAATTTAGAATTTAGCTGTGTGATAACCCGCCATCCGACATTTTATATTTATTTCTGTCAATTAGTGACAAGTACAACAATTTAGAGCACACCAAGGATTAAAAGAAAGGCCGCAATAACCACAAACACATTCACAAATTCACATGAAACCGCTATCATGCCTGACTCCACGGTACGAACTTCCCACACACACACACACACATTTTAAAGTTTACAGAAGGTCACCGCAAATTATCTTGGAGCGCGTAACGTACAAGTGCTGCACAGCCCAAAGCTTTTTTTTTTTACCCACTCTTCCGCATTTGAATCAGGCACTAAAATTGGGTGCATAGTTCCCGCGACTGCATATGGAGCTCTGCTCATTTGTCAGCACTAGTGCGGCGGCCCCGTTCGTGAACGTGCCTGTTCAGGAAGGGGCTGATTGCTCGGCCTCCGGTGTTGCTGCTTCAATGGAGAGAAAAATGAATCCTGTTGATGTGAGCTGCGGATTGGGTATACACCGACAACTTGAAAATGGATCGTTCTACTATACAAAGGGTATTATAAATAATAAGCAAATAAATGCTCTTTTCTATGTCAAGTATAACATGGCCTGCGCTTAAAAAAACAATAAATACCTGATTTATACTATAAAGTGGATCGATTATGTTGGGCTCTTGTGTGCTTTCACTCGCACTTGTTCGGGTTGTATGAGCTCCCTGTGTGAGTTATATTGTCATGGACAGGGCGGCCAAAATGTTTTTCCACCATAATGTGGTTGAATTATTTATTGTATACATTATACATAGCCCACAACAGTGATGACCCCTTTATATTTTCTTGTTTTTCTATAGTTATGGATATTTAATGTTGATATTACACATATTGGATAAGTGACTCGATGGCGTGTGAATGGGTATGGAATATATATATAGGGAGACATGTAGATGAGCCATAGACACTATACTATAGTGTCAAAAAGTACATCTACAGAAACAGGAAGAATAGAAGAAGAATAGAAGAAAGAATGGGATGTCGCGTGTTTGTGTGCTCGTCTTCACTCCGAGCTGCTTCTGTCACCCACCTGTCTCTTTTTATTTTTTCTCTCATCCTTATCATATGAGTCAGGAAGCTGAGCAAAAAGTCAAACTTTACCACTAACACCGCAACTTGCACCTGTTTAAGCCCATTGGAAACTATAGCTGCCTAAGTCTACGGCTAAATTCAGATTACAGCCTAAAAAGACCCAAATCTGTTTTTCCCCCCTGTACAACCTGTATCTGATCTTTCAATGAAAGCCTGAATGACACAGGTCCAGTTCTAAAACTGAAATAGTAGAAATAATAGAAACAGTGTTAGTTGACTTTTTATTTGAAAACAAATCTTATTACCTGTCAGTGTCAATAAGATAATTCCAATATTGGACCAACTGTACTAATTTCACGATATTGGCCCTGATAAGACTAGATTTATTCAGAACATACATCTGTACCAGCCCATCTACGCTAACTTTAAATCAACTACTAAAGTCTCTGAGCACGATGAGGGTTACCCAGGTGGAATCCAGATCACTTCTGGCCGACAGCAGCTAAGAATTTAATGGCTGAGTGGCGTCACGTGAGATGATTTACAATCCGAGCGATCGGTCTGGGCTGCTAGAGCAGCACTGTAAAAGCTGGGAGGCCTCTGTCAGTGTTTAATAATTATATAATTCTATATAACGAGCTCACGCAAATGTGAACTGGATCGGGCGGTGCGGGGAACGATGCGAGGAACATACAGAAAGACAGAGATTGCCTGTGTTATAAATAGATAAGTGTTCAGAATTTATTCAACAGTGAGCTATGATCAAATTCCTGAATTGAGAAGCAGCTGAGCTGGAGATTTATTAGATATTTAGTTCTTTTTTTTCAATTCTGGACTGCAAAGAGAAACTGGGAAGAACCTCTGTTAGATTTGCAGTCAGACCCGTTGGCCTTAATAGAACACAGATGGACTCCCATTTGGAAATCACTTCCCCTATATTCAATTCAAGGCTGGACGTGCTCTGTCACGGCCCAAGAGTCCTGTGTGTGTTCCCAAGTCACTGAGCAGAAGCCTTGTCCTGGAACGTTACCTTTGCTCTTTGATTCCTTCCACATATTCAGAAGAAAAATGCGCATTGTGCTAAGTGTGTGAAAAGAGCACATGCTTGTCAAATAATAAAATACACACAGTATAGCTGCAGCGATTAGGTGATTATTAACTAAAGCCAACTAATATATTTCATTATATTATATGATTTGAGTAATTTTTAGGTAGGAAATGTTCAAATTCTTTTGTTCCAGCTTGTCAGATCTGATTATTTTGTGTTTTTTTGAGTTTTCTCTCATAGTAAACTGATAATCTTTGTCTTGTAGACTGTTAGTTTGGACAAAAGTTACATCTGAGATCGCATCTTCAGTTTTGGGAAATTATCGATTACTTGATCGCAAGTATAGTCATTAGTTGCAGCCCTAAACACCACATAAACGTAACACAGTTTGAGTCACACAAAGAACAAACAAATCACTGTCTCTTCCTTCTTTGTGTGACCATGATAAGTTATGTGTAGTGTATTCACATGTTTTTACACTGTTATGTGTTTTTATATTATTTTTATACAGAAAGTTCCCACTGTGCAATCGACTTCCATTCTATGTCTTAACTACATTTACCCACACGTGGGAGAAACAGGTTTGTAAAAAGGAGCAGAGTTAAATACAGTGGAGAAAAAAAAGCATGTGGGTGGAGGAAAGACCCGCACACCCCTCAGCTGCTGTTATCAATAAAACACTACAAGCCAGTCTCCAGAAAATACAGAAAAGGAAGATTCATTTCCTAAAAGAAAGGCAATGTCTGCTATCTGGAATTATTTTATTTAAATAAGATGATGTTAATAGATAAAAGGTAGGGGAGACTAGGGCCTGTTGTCACATTGGTAAATTGTCACAGTGCAATTATCTTCTTTTTTCCTTTACATAATCAGGTGTCCTTTCTCAGAAGAGTGTATAGCACATTGTGAACGGAGGTGAGCACCAATTAACCATTTTGCATAACCCAAAGTAAAAGAAATAAGCTCCTTTCAGATATTCCTAACAGTGGTACATGCGGACTTGTCAGAGAGGAGATTAAGGCATCCTGTCTTACCTCAGTCATTGTCCTTTTGTCCAGATAACTTTAAGCTGGAGCTGTCTTTAGCAAAATGGGGCAATTTAGGGCACCGTGTCTCAGTCAAAGCAAAAGAGCTATTTTCAGAGATCAGAGATGGCGACTCAAATTTACAACAAAAGATTTCAGACTCAACTCGGACTCGTGTTTTAAAAACTCATAAAAAATTGTTATCTGTTGATTCTTTTTCCTTCTTTTTTCAGTGTAAGAATATTGGTCTGAAATGTCTGACAATCACAATATGTGACACAGCAACCACACTACGTATCGGGTGCACGGCTCGTGGCCTTGAGCACGAGTTCCTCAGATGATACCATGGCGACCAACACACTTGCAGCTGCTGCTGTACCTTTTTTTCTCATTACCTTTGAATATAAAACCTTCAGCCAATAAGGATTTAAGCCTTCAGGGAGACGCCACCAACAAAAGAAACGCTGACTGCAAAGTCTGCAGTTTGAGGACGATGGCTCAGCCAAGGCAAATTCTCAGGCACCTGAAAACTTACCCAGATAGATAATCCACATTAACATGTGGATGGTTAGCAAACATGTGTCGCTCTGGATCTGCTATGTTGAACTTGTTCGACATTAACATAAATAAAAAAATAATTTACGTGATAAAGAAATTGACTCAAGATATTCTAAAATACACAATTATGTCTTTTTGCTCTGACCCCAGCAGAGATGACCCTTGACCCTTGATACCTTTGCTTTATAACTCCTGCTGGATTCATGTGGTTGAGCTTACCTAGATATGGACGTCGACAACCTGTCTCCAAACGTAATTTAGAGACAGGCTGCCTCTTTCTCTTTGTTTAGACCAAATGTGACCATAGGTTACCTGAATTCCACCCCTACTGCAGAATGATCTTCTTGTTCTTTAAAGAACGAAAGAAAACCCTCTTCCTTGCTTTTTTGTATTTAAATGCCTTTGTTTCCTTGTGATTTGCTTTGATGTGATAGCTGATAGTAGTCATTATTTGTTTGCATTTACATATGAAGGACAATGTACCTTCATCAGATTGGGGCTAGGGGCTGCACAGAATCTCCTACAATTTCTCCTCAGGCCTTATGACTTAAAAGTTACCTCATTTCCAGGAGGTTCTATTTTGACACAATATTTTGATGATTTACTTCTGTCCTGCCCTTCTGCCTTTGCTTATGAGACTGACGCATTTGTCCTTCTCAATTTAAATGCCTTTGTTTCCTTGTGATTCCTTTTATTTGACGGTATATAGGGTGGGCATTTACTAATAGACTAGGTTGGCCTTCTGTATTCAGGATTCTGCAAGAGAAGGTCCCCCATGCTCTATAGAGTACTGAGAATAAAGAATTAACTCCATGCGGAATACTTGTATGAAAGTATGGAGTTTTCTTCAACAAATGGTGCCGTGACCAAGATGGCAAGAATCTTTCAGCGAAGAGGCTCCTGTTTCAGTGACTAGTGTCTAAAATTAGGAGTTATGGGTGACGCCATCCTCATTTTAAGTAAGTCATGCTGGTTTCGATGTAATGAATGGTTGTAATTGGGTAAGTCTCAGACAATATATTTCTATATTTTCATCCATCCAGTCCAGTAATTTCTGTGAATTTCTTGGATATAGCTGTGAACTGCTGTAGTAGTAGTAGACTATAATGCAGCAGATGAGAGAAGGCTCATTATAACAAGAAAAAATATGAGACTTGAGACTTGGACTCGTAACTATAGATTTGAGGCTTGACTTGACACAATTGACAACCACCATCCCCGACCTGCGTGAGAAATGCGAGGCAACAGCTCAGAGCCGTTACAAGTGAGATATCATGCTGAGGCTGCACAAGTCGCTGTATGCAGACAGCAATTTTTCGCGGGAAAAATCACACAAGTGAGAACATGGCCTGGACGAGACATCGTCAAGTCTGCATAACAACAGATGATGCTGCGAATATGAAGCCTCCCTCCCTGGACGAGTGGACGGGGCTGCATCTTGCTCTCGGTGAGTTACCCCGCCCACGCTTTATTTACTAAGCTGTGTGTGGGTGTTTTCTAATGTGTTTCAATGCTATGTTTCATAAGGAATAAACTGTTAAAGGCAGGTAATTTCAGACTGGAGGGCCTAACACAAACAGCGAGAGAGAGGAGAGAGATAGATAGAGATAGAATTGAAACATCCTCTATGACTATAAAACTAGGTAAACAGTTTCATAAGAGCTTGTGACTTTATTGTTAAAATAACTGTTTAAATTAAATGCACTCTTTTAGAAAACGCAAAGAGAAAGGATGACTGCATTGGCCGTAGATGCTGCAGATGTGCGAAAGAAGCTGGTGGGTCCCTTTTCATACAACTGGAAGGCCAGATGTGCTCTAAAGAAAAGTCCCTTAACATTCCCTCATGTCAGGAACAAGACGGGGCTACAGGCGGATGAAGATCAGCAGGATACTGGAGCAGCAGGCGCCTGTAATTCCGGGTCCTGTCTGTAGACAAGAAGGCGGCAGCAGTTAAATACAAACTGGCCATATATAGCCGTCCTGGAAACTGTCAGCAAGTCCTTGGACTTAACGGACCCACATTCAGGGGAAGACTGCCTCAATGTCTCGGCCAGTAAAAGAGGAAGACACAGACCCGGACGAGAAGTTGAAATAAGGGGTGAGATGGCGTTTTTGTTTCGACCCCAATATGGAGCTCATCACTGCAGAAACAAGTCCAAAGTCAAGGCGAGGGTGACATCTGGTATCATGATAAGCTGCAGCGCTGAAACGGAGCCTGAAATACCACCATTGTTGTTTCAAGCCTGCAATAGTGGATTCTAGGCAAAAAAAAAAAAACTAAGCCTGATTAAGCAATGCATAGCAAAGTTAAATTATTTAGGTAAATGATGCAATTTTTGTAACTAACTTAGGGAGCTGGTGTATAGCCGCTCCTTTTTTAAAACAAATATATAAATAATTTTTGTTTAAAATAGATCCACTACTAGGTGCACTGCAGCATGCATTATCCTAACATGTAAATCAGGCTATAAATGACATATGAACAAACTTCTCTGTAAAAACCTTCATGATATAGTCAGTAATAAAAGTGGAATGTTTGCTGGACGCAAATATGACTGAAAGCAGATTTCTGGCTCATAGTGAGAAAACCAAGCTTCAAAGAATTGCATTGTGAAATTCCATACATTTTCATTTGGAACCATTATTTACAGACACAACATCTAATAAAATGCTTCATACCATTATCACATATAAACCGCTTAAAACAGCTCATATAATGCACAGGAGGTCGCAGCAGAGTCTCAGTGTAACAACGTTTGAACTCATTAGCTCCAGTAACACGCTGACAGACAGCAGAACACAATACGCAGCGAACAACACTCCACCCCCCAACGCTCCACCACTCTGCAGCACGCACGCACCGACTGACAGCCCGTGAATACGGGTGATTGGCAGAGAGATGGGAGATGATCGGCTGACTAATACGCAAGTCGCAACCATGCAGCGTGGCTACGATATAAATAAATGAACCAAGCTGCAACAACAACAACAGCGTCAGGCCTCCGGCTCCAACTAACTCGCATCCAGGAAGCACCAACATGTCTTGAAGTAGGAAAAAAAAAATCAATAAATACAGTATGGTCTCTGATGCTAAATTCAGGCCGTCTCATGTGGTCATTTTGGACATTCCTGCTCCGTTAGTATGATTTAGCTGCAGGAAAGACTGAGATGGATACAATAATACATCCGTTCATTTTCCATACCCGTTAGTTCCTCACTAGAATCACGGGGGTCTGATGGAGGTAATCCTAGGGTATTTCAAGTGGGAGGCAGGGATACACCCCAGACTTCTCGCTAGCCTACTGTGTAGGACTTGCAAACCCCACGCAGAAAGGTCCCAGCACAACTTAGGGACTTAAGGACGCAACATCAATACACAGTGAAAAAAGAAATTAGTTGAAACAACCTGAATTGTTGCATTCGTTAAATTAAATAACCTAAATAAATTAAGTTCATTGAAACTAAACAAATCAGTTGGAGTTACTATATCTTTAATTTAATTCCCTTAGGTGTTACCAATTGAATTGAATGCTGGTTCTTTTTTATGAGAGAGTAGTTCAATATAATATTGATAGTTTCACTCAAATTTGGAGTAAAATAAACAAATAAATAAACAAAAATGCTGCTCCCTCTTTGGCGTATAAACATTATATTCCCCTTGATAATGGAGCGATCACAGAATTAATCTGATTTTACCGCCAAATCAAATGTAATATAAAGTGTTTTTTCATCGAGCCTTTTTTCTTCTGGTCATTAATAGATGTAGTTACTTAAAAATAGGTGTTGTTATTCAATATGTACGTTTTTACTGTTCAGCTCACTTGAGTTTAAATGTTCTGCATGTGGCCCATGAACGAATTTAAGTTTGACTTCCCTGCACTAGACCCTGCTGGGTGTGTGTGTGTGTGTGTGTGTGTGTGTGTCTGTAGGGGGCATGATCTTAATGCTTTAAGTCTTCAGTCATTAGGAAAGATCATTTATCGTATTATACAGTCTGGATTTTATTAGATACCACCAGTTAACGGATGATCCCCTCAGTTGGATTTCAGCCCCTGCAGGTTACAGTATATAGAGTTAGGTTTTAGTTTACTTTTACAACGGAAGTTGGTAAAACTCTATTTGGAACATATACAGTTGTGATTAGTTTATGTGCCCCTTATGTGTCCTGCTCAGTGGTCTGACTCGTACACAGTCTGGTGTCTGAAACTCAGTCAGGAACAGACCTGCTGCGAGCAGTAAACAAGCAAATGCCGAGCCAGCGGCTCTGCAAAATAGGGAAATATTGATATTGACGCTCTTAAAGTGATTCATTAATATATAGTGTGTCATACAGCAGGTAATTATGAGGCCGGACGCTTACAGATCCGTGCAAAAAAAACACTAATTTCAATTCCCCTCTGTCATGAATTGCTGGCGATTCATTAAAACAAGTGCAGGGCTTATGCGGCCGTTGTCACGATTGATTGTGAGAACCGACACTTACATGACGTATGGAGACAGATTTTGATTGAGGCTCCTGCCATAACCTGTCAGAGAAAAGCTGTCCTTCAGATATCTGTCTGGGTCTAGACGATGGAAGGGACGAGGGAATTTATAAAGACGCCAAGAGCGAGTGTCCGAAGAAATGTAATAGGTAAATACCAGCAAACAGACACTCAAAGGACATTAGGTCCTCCATTTTGATGGTGGTAATGTTATTAGATGTTATCGGCAGCATGAACAGGTCAGTAACATTTCCTAATATCCAGCTGCGTAGGTTTGTAATCTTGTGTATGTAACACTGGTTAAATGTCATTGTTATAATAAGGAAACATATTTTCCACAGCTCAAAACTGGCTCAATGGGATTGTGCGTTGGCTTTCACAGGTTGTGAATTCATTTTCAAAGTTAGGTGCAGGGGCTTTAGTATGAAGAATGATGTGGTAAGCTTAATGAGTATAGTCTATGCAAATCCTAATCTCCTGGACTATCGTAATGTTCTCCGTTAGCCCGTAAGAATAAGAGAGGTCCTTGCCTTTTGTGCCTTTTCTGCTTGCTGTTTTCAAATGGTCTCTGTTCTATTTAATACGATGTTAACATATGCTTCTATTTGCCTTTTCCTTAACTTTTATTGCTTTCTCTGAATGTTTGATATGTAAATAAACATTGTTCACGCATCACCAAGATTTAAGCTTGCCAATTTCCCATATATCCTTCTAATATTGTGTCTTTGAAACTGGCTGACATTAAACGAGTTGCCTCAGGAGATGTTAAAGGAATATAAGAGGGTATGTAAATAAATAAATAAATAAATAAATGAAATAAAATGATTGAAATATGAGATAAAAAGATTAAATATGACAAATTATTAAATGAAAAAGATAAGAGATTATGAGCTAAAAATATATTAAATTAAAAGATCAAAATATGAGATAATAGGTTAAAATATAAGTTCAAAACATACAATGTGAGATAATAGATTAAGAAATTAGATTAAAAGAAAGATTAAAATATGAAATATAAGATTAAATATAAGATAAATTACCAAAAATATTGAAATCAAACTATGAAATATGAAATGAAAAAATAAATTATTAGATAAAAGATTAATTATGTGATAAAGGTTTAAAAAGATAAAATAGATAAAAGATTAATTATGGGTCCCAAAGATTTAAGTTTGCCAATTTCCCATATATCGTCCTAATGTTGCGTCTTTGCAAGAGGCTGACAATAAACTCGTCATCTTAAGAGACAAGAAGCTTCCTGCAAGTGCATAATAAAAAAAACAAAACATGAATAGGTAAATGTGACGAGGGCTGGGGGTCATCTTTCGTACAGCCAACAGTTACTGGAACAAGTACAGTATGTTCTCCCGTCTCTAAACGCGTCTTGAACTTCAACGGCGCACTGGATGGGTACAGTACAGTACAGGCGTTTACAAGTAGCGTGATGAAAATACAACACTCTATCCCATGTCGTTTTCCAGCAGGAATCAGATTGGCAAATTGGCATGGGCTAATAACCTGTGTTCAGACCCAGGATGATACTGGATACTGCTGTGTCTCTACAGTTTTACGTAAGCTCTGTTGGCTTGGCAGGGTACTACAGGATGTAGCCATCAGCCACGTGTCCTTGGTTTGACTGGTATTCATCGCTGGCGTCCATTTTTTTTTATTTCCAACAAAAATCTCCCCTCTGTAATTAAGTTCCACATGTCTCCTCGGCCAAAGGAGACCCTCTCGAATAGATGTGGAGACCTCCTTCGATAGTTCATGTCATTTAACGAGCGCGCCTGAATAATGTTCCTGCTCCGCGAGGAAATTGTGGCATTAACATGCCAGAAAAGAACGGCGTGATCGCCACAGGTTTTTCCCTATTAACCATACCGCAGTCATCGTGTCAGCACATGGCACTGAAGAAAGTGAAAGAGAACAATTTGAAGTGTTAGCACTGATACTGATTTCAGGTTTTTTACCCTCCAAATTGGCCGTGCAATACAGTTGCATGGCAACCTGGTCACATCTTTTACACATGTACATGCTCTTACTGTTTCATGTGACTATGCTGTTGTTAAGGTGTGCTTAGACACTTGGTTAGACTTTGAAAATGGTTTGGGCAATAGGCATTTCTGGTCTATTTTTGCGGGTGTTAAAGCTTCCGCTAAATTTAATCCCATCACCTCTCAAACTTGAGATTCGTCATAAACAATTCCACAAAAAAAGGATACATACCGTCATGCCATATGCAAGCTATATCTAAAAGCTGACATTGATCTGACAAACAGTCATAAAGATACGCAATCCACAGACACACAGACGTCTCAGTAAATTGACGTCTTTTGTAAATGTGGGAATGAAATCGTAAATGCTTCTAAATGCACCTCAACTTTTTGGGTAAACAGTGGTAAAATGCTAGTGGTGATCTGCAACTTTTTACAATTCCGGTCCATGAAATGATACATAAAGCCACAAACCCAACCTGCCTCCTCCATGCTGAAATAAGCGAAAGTCAAGAGGAACGCCGCACGAACCACATCTGACACCTGACATATCTGTGATTTGCAGAGACGTACATGGCAGCATTTCCCCCTCTGGACACTGGGCTGTGTGCGGACACACAGACATGCACAGTGACAGGGGGACTCTCCATGAAATAAAAAAAAAAAAGCTCTGCAAGTCACCCATCCCTGCGACTCCCTCTCTTGTCTCTAAATCACACTAACCCAGCCTGACAGTAAAGGAATCCTGCACAGATGCTGCAACAAGCGGAGCATGTCGTGCATTTTTTTTTTCTTCCTCTCCCATGTTCTCTAACATACTCCCGGATTCTCAATTGCACATCATGTCGTGGTTTCATTTAGTGGCAGAACAGGCAGGTTATATTCCAGCAAAAAGCCCAGTCCCAGGTGAATTCCAACAGGTCTGCAGACAGCAAACTGCTGCTTTTAACAAACTCTACGCTGTGATGTGGAGTTCATTGTAAGCAGATTTGTCCAACATGCAGCCCCCAGAAGCATCTGCTCATTACCATGGCTCCCTCTTGTTGAGCTCAGGCAGCGGTCAGTCAATATACAAATCACTCCGCGCTGATCGGTCAATACAATCACTCTCCACCAGGAGCGGGTTCATTGTTATTATAATTTATTTTTTTCCTCGCTCGTTCCTTTTACATAATAAAGACACCCAATCATGCACAGGAATCAATATATACACTGCTAAGAAGGATGAACCGAGATTTAAAAATTAAATAAAATGACAATGAAGAGCTTTAACTCATTCACATACATTTTTTTTCTTTAGAAAGACAAAGCTGCGTATGCAGTCTACCATCCACATCCATTATACAGCCATATGTATGTATATATAGTACTACCCCCCCTCAATATTTAATCGCTCCAAGTGAAATAATACGAATATTAATAATAAGAATATTATTATTAAACATATGTGTGCCTGTGTTGACTCTGCTCAGCCAGGAGAATATTAAATGAGAAAAAAGTTGATCTGGGAGAATAAACAATTTTAGAGAGATACAGATGATATCTCTCTAAAATCTATCATAGCCTGGTTTTATGAATATTGTTTGTTGTTTTCCTTTACATAAATAAAGACATCCATGCCATTACATTAATTCCAGAAAAATGGACACAAATTGGTTACAAAGAAAATCACCAGAAATAAGGACACATTAATGTGCCCAACCTAAACACACACACACACACACACACACAATGTCCAAATGAATTCTACGCCATTGACAGCACAATATATGACAAAAACAATAGTTTTGCTCAGCGCACAGGTGAAATGTGCTGTCAAATTTTGATAAATGCAATATGTCCAACAGTAGCAAGTATGGTTATCAAGCATCATCATCATCATTATTATCTCTGCTCCTGTCTGTCAACCAGATGTTGCACACATCCCATAAAAAGGCGCATTTACCTCCATGCACATAGGGAAAGTAGCACACTTCCCAGTCTCTCAGCAAACTTACCCGGGCTTCCAGCTGCGGTGATCAAATGACAGCGGGACTCCGGCACTGACAGGAGAGCATCAGGCTTCACCCCCCAACCCCACAACCCAACCCCCCACCCCCCAGTTAATGTCAGTCCACGGGTACACGGCGACGTTCACGCGGAACAACCCCCCTGGTTGTAGTGTTTGGAAGGGGAGGCGTGGCCGCGCACGCGGGAGCGCGCTCTCTCTCTCACACTCTCTCTCTCACGCACAGAAACACGCACACGCGCACACGCGCGCGCGCACACGCCAGAGCTCGGGAGAAGGTGCGTCAGGAGGAGGTGTGAAGACAAGATAAGAGTAATAATAACATCCCTCCAGTTACCCGGGCTAATGAGGAGATAATAAACGTTTCTGTAGCACGTTGATATGAAATATTCTATAATCATCGTGATGCGTTCGAACGCAAACCTAATTATTGGCTGCTAATGAGGAAAAAAACACCATTTAGTAGACCTGAGTTACCTATATGATAACCAATATTTTATACTTCATACTAGATCTAAAACTAATCTTCGAAAACACGGAAGAAATTAAGAATAGCTTTTTATAATTTTTTATATATATATATATATATATATATATATGGTGTAAATAGGTGTTTCTATCACATTTTGGGGTGTGCTATCACACCACTTCATTTGAGAATTGAAAAAAAAAATCTTACTGTATGTTCTTTTAACAAGAACAAGGAAAAGTGTCAAAATTGTACAGTACTTGGTTGAATCAAGAACTTTTTATTCCTGTGTATTATATAATACAATACGAGAAGGGGAAAAAAAGGCAAAGGTAAATAAAAAAGTCAATTTCTGTTCATGTGTTTAGCATTTTATTTGATGCATTTTGAAAATAAAAGCCCATTAAAATTAGTTTAGGGTCCATTTTTCAATATTTTTGATCAACACTGTGACATATACGTATATTTCCACCAAAAATATGTTTCTCTTATAAATATGGTAATGACGTGGCAATAAAATAAAAAACAGTAAACATTTATTAATCATCAATTTTACCTAAATTTAAGTTTAGGCCAAAAATAAAAAATTAAAACTTTGTTGTGGTCAAGAAAAGATTTTTTTGCAACATGATCGACAAATTTTAGTAAAAGGTCAAACTGAATGCTAGATATGAAAAAAATGCTGTGGGAGGGTTTTTACCAAATAGAATGTTTCATTAATGTGATGGGAACGTTACATGTTAGCTGGATGCTCAGTCTGACAAAACCCTGAAAGTTCCTGTGTTATGTGAATTATGCATCTTATTTTTTTACTTATTGAGGAGATGTGAACGAATATGATCCCTCAAGCACTTGCTAGAAGAGACTCTGTGAATTAATAGCACATAGTACACAATGTCACAATGTTAAGAGTCCCAAGTACCCAGAGAGGTGAGGTAAATTTTATGGTTGTATAATTTCATTCTGACATTTGGGAAAGAAGAGCATCACATTTTTTAGGGAAATTGACTAAATGAGACTAAATCTGATTAAATCATAAAATCTGATAAAGGTTATTTAAATTCTGAGCCACAGCGGTTTGGAATCACAAAAGAAACATCTTAAATCTATAGTAAGGACCAAAAATACCCAAAATTGACTTGAACAAATTTCTTATTAGGATATAATCTGTGCAGATTTGATGCAGAGAAGATGAATGATGAATAAACAGTCTCATTTACCAGATGAAGCAAGTAGGAAAGTACCAGAAATCTATTGTTCTGTATTACAAGAGCGAGTTGAAGGAACTTTGGTTATAGGGTTTTGTTGATGCCATAATTAGAGGATGGAGAACGCTGCTGATATAATGAGCTGGCTGGCGATCTTGAGCCGGAGGTGTTCTGTTACACGTTTCACGTCAATCTCTGAAAATCGCCGTCCTCGGAGCTCCCCCCCCCCCCCCCCCCCCCCGCTGTTTATTTATCTTATGCTAATATACGGTCCCTTTGTTTCCTGACTGGCTATTAGGATGCAGATTGGTTTTAGCATGTTGAGGAGATGAAATAATGGACAGTTGGGTGTGATGCGTGGGCAGATGTGCATGGGGGATTGGCAAGAGCGGGTCCGAAAAAACCCAACACAGCGGACAATAAGTGATTCATGGGTGTGTTTTATAAAAAAAAACGGACGATGAAAGCTGATCATGCATTTTGTCGCCCTGCGGAGGACTTTGATTGGACAAGGAGAGGAAATAAATGGGTTATTACGCGGCTGCGTTTCCCAGATCCACTTATTTACACCTTACATGCATTGTAAAAATCTACTTTAAGCTGCGAAGGTGTTTCCCAGGTCCTCTCTGAGCCTAAACCTTCACTATAAGATCTTGCAAATGGGTTGATGCACTAGATATAGCTCACTTAGCCATATGCTCTACTCATCCTGTCATTTTCTGCCTCATACATGCATATAACAAGATGGTTATCAAAGTGATGGCTGTAGTAGAGTGCACATCTCATAGCCTGTATGTGCAGATAACATGGATAATTTCTGTTACCTTATGTCCAACACTATTCTGACAATATTTGTCTGTGCAGCACTTCACAAGAAGAATATCCAAAGCCACTAGCATTTAGAGTATACATTTGACTATGTGTAATTAGCGTTGGCAATATCAGCAACATCTTTCTGATTAGTCGTAATCACATTTCGAATAGATGCTTCGTTCTTTCAAGATATCTGTAACGTAACTATGACTAGTGGAAACAACACATATTGAGATATCTGTAATTCAGTTTTGACTAGGCGCAATCGAGTTACAGATATGTGCAATGAACTGAAATGTCACTCAGTATCTGTGAATCTATTTTGACTAGGCATAATGAAATGTAGCTGTATCTCAAAATTCATGAATGACGTGTATATCTTCGCCCCCAGAGAACTCTAATTTAATATATCTCCAATTATTTTCTGACTAGGAGAAAATGAAAGTTACACATATCTCCCATTTTAGATATGTCTAATCAAAGTCACTTTAAGATATCCACAACTTGATAATAGATGTCTAGAATTGGATTTTGACTAGTCATAACTCAAATTTTGGATATCTAATTCATAATTAATTCATGGCATAATTTTGCCTAGTTGAAACTTAATTAAAGATTTCTCAAAAGGGACATGCAGATATCTTTAATTGTTGAACTGGAATTATGACTAGTCAGAATCAGGTTGTAGGTATCTCAAACTGGAATTACTGCTATTGGTAATTCAGTTACAGAAATCCATAGTTTATATTTCATGTATTTCAAAGGTATTTGGAGATGTCTATAATGGAAAACCCCATACACATAATTGGCAAACATGATGTCAGGAAAATTATACTTGAGAATATCTAAAATGACTTTGTTTTGTTTTTTTTTTTCTCAAAAACTTCATCTAGGAAATGTAGATTTAACAATTTGGTTTCACAGCTGCACATGACACTGATGTACCTGGTGTATTCCCCACATTTTTTTTTCAAATATTAATCATTTGCATAACAATATTGCAGTTAAAGTACAAAGTTCTATGGACAGAATAACAAACAAGGTTAAGCAATAGCAAGTATAAAAAAGTAAAGAATGCGATTTAAAAATAGAAAAAAACTCCTTTTAGAAAAGCACAGAAACAAGGTTTCACTCTGGGAAATTTACCCATGCTTTAATTTTTTGTATCATAAGATTAATAAAATATTATTCTTCTTAAAATCTATTGTCAAATTCCCCCCCCAAAAAATACAAAAGTCACAAAGAATTTAAAAATATATAATTTAACAAAGAAGGACTGGGTAACACTGATGAATAAACTTTATTTAAAAGCCTTCCATTGATTGAATAACTTTGAATGATGTCGACTCCACCTTATAATGCTCCTTAAGTGGAGGTGTCAAGTAACTAAGTAGAAATGACTTGTCTATTCATTCTTTACTGAGTCATTTGTTTTCAGCCAATTTTACATTTTATCTTAACTTTCTACACTACTTTCTGTACTTTTTATATTAAAAAAACAATTGTGCCCCAAAAGCAATCTGATCTGATGAAACTATTTTGTTTTTGGTACAATAAATTTAACATTGAGAAGAAATATCTTTAAGTATCTTACTCCATTGGCAGATAGTTTTGCTTATTTAAAAAATATTTCTTGATTTCTGTCAATTTAGTCTTGTTGTCTTAAAAAAGAGATGAAATAGTTAGATTTGTATCTTAATGTCCTTTGTATGTCATAATATAGAGTTGTTATCTCACAATTGTGACTTTTCAATCTCTAAATTCCTTGCAAAATGTGAAATTCGTAAAAGTAGAAAAAAGCATTTTACAGTTTGAATTTATACTCCAGCTCATTCAGAAGAGTATTTAAACCCTTCAGAAGTATTTTAAACTCCAGCACCTATACATCAAACAAGAGTAAGGAACGTGAATCCTTCTGACACCTCTGTCCTTTAACCGCGTCGTAACTGGGGAACGCCTCCCTGGACATTCTCTGCAGTGCCGCTTACAACAACACTTCACTGAAGGTCGGACCCATATTAGTCACAAGGAACAAAATGTCTGCTGCCAAATGATTAAAAACATCCATTTAATCAAGCATTGGCAGAGTAAAACATTTTAGTGGTTCTTGGGCAAATACAAATTTTCCAGAGAGATACTTCTTGAAAGTCTCATGTATCATCTTAGTGACCTGTGGGAGGATAATGGTTGCACAGCATTCAAAAACAAAGCAAAAGGCCTTTAAGGCATTGGCACTGACTTATACAATGACAAGGACCCATCTCTTAAAACAAGTGCTGTCAGTTTACTAGAGAATCCCGCTTCCTAAAATACACCTCTCTCACTCTACAACTGTCTAGTGGGTGGTAAGAGCCCTTATGAGAAGTCACTAACAACTCTATGATAAAAGAATTTTCCTCTTTGTGAAATGCTCAGAACCCCTAGGAAACAGGATTAATGGAACCACTTTTTTATATATCTTTTTAATAAGATGACAGTAAAAATAAAAATATAAATGGTCCCATGTGAGACATGCAGCTACTATCTGGCAGAAACACTCACAACACTCAGAATAGATTCATAATAACCACAGACTCCGGAAAGAATTATATAATAACATGTTTTTTTTTCTCGTTTACTCAAACTGAGGGAGCAGCAATTCATTTGCAATGTTCTTTCACCTCGGTGCTTGTCAGTGTGCAGTGAAAATTTCAATAACCAGCTACTTGAGTAAAGATGCAGAGTAAATATTTTACTAGACTAAATCAAGTCAGACAGCGCAGGCATTTCTATCAGGACAACTACAAACATGGCCGCATTAGCCTCCTATGAGGCCCCAGGGCAAAGGTCTATTATTGGATGCCTGATCTCCACTATACATACAGTGGTTGAAATTACTAGATGACTGATTTGTCAGAATATAGAACTTAAACAGGCAGTGATTTATATAAAAAAAAATTAACAGCAATAATAATAATTTTAATCATAAAATTCTCGTGCACCAGCATCTCAATTTTAAATACAGTATGTGCTGGATTTTCTCAGTTTTCTAACAGTATGAACTCAAATTCTTTCGGTGATTTGAACAATTCTAGACATGCTTGGGCTTCATGAATTTAAATCCCCTTTTACACAAGCAGCATTACAGTGGCGTTATACCACCTAGCGGCGCTCAGTATAATGTACAAAGGTAGAATTGTTCCAATGTGCCAATATGCCCGGAAGGCTTGCAGTCAAATTAGTGAATCAGCTGTGTTAAAACTTCTGTGTAATGAAAGCAAACACCAAAACTGACAATGTGATGACCCTATTCTCTCCAAAAAGAAATTGTTAAATATACTCTTTCACCAGCACTAGTGCGGCACGATTAGTGCAGGAAGAAACAGGACCATGGAGCAACATGAGGAGGAGTGGTGTGATTCAGAGCTTCACACTGTAACTAAAGAGCTGCTGCAGGATGAAGCTCTGATAAGATTTTAAATTTAACAATAATAACAGTTTGACTATCTATCCAAATGATTCTACATATAAGGATTCTCATCATCATGCTAATGTAAGCTATATTTGAAAGGTGAGGTTGATCTGACAAACAGTCAGAGATATGCCTGCCACAGATAGACAGACGCTCCTTGCTTTGTAGATAGATATTCACACAGCTGACCAAATCACTAGTAATGATACACACACAAAAGGTACAACATTTACAGTACGTCAACTACGACGCTAGGCCATGAAACACCCTCCAACCACTAGAAGTAAAGCTTCTCATTGTCTCCACATGTTGAGCCTAACTGATGTTATAGAAACCACCGACAGAGAGGGTTTATTTAACTCAGAATGAGAAGATTAATCAGAGCACTTTGCAGCAGCCACCGGAGACTTTACAATCTACTGCATGTCACTGTGTAGTCACTCATTGGCTCGTTTAGCTCATTGTAGGTGTCTGATTGGCTACACAGTCTGTCAGTCGGCTTTTTTCTGTGTTGACAGTGTATTTAGTAATGGGAATATTCACTGTCAGGCAGTAAAAAGGGTTTCACAGGGAGACTTGACAAGGGTTACAAATGGAAGAAAAAAAATGCTGATTAAGCTGATCTAAAGGTTACAGTGCATCACACTAGAAGCCAACGCTGTTGTGCCATCACATTGGTCTTTTCTCTGATTCCGGGGATGAATAAAAGTCACACACAAGGCGGCGTAGCAACGGCTTGTTTTAATGCAGTGTAAAATACACACACTGAAGCAGAACAGAATAATGGGGGAGTCTTCATCATACCATTATGGTGGAATGGATGTGTAAAAAGGGCTAATGGTTATTTTCGCTATTTTCCAACATTTTCTACAGTGAGTATTAGGGGGCAGAACTGATACTGAAAACAACTATTTTCTGTGTACAATTGAGTAAATCACATCATCGGAACAAATGAACATCCTCGTCAAGGCATCATTTATACTCACAATAGAAGGTCTACAACACTCACTAAGCAAACTAAAAAAAAAAAAAAAAAAAAATTCACAGGGGAAGGTGTAAATGCGTCCTCCACTTTTATTTTCACCTATTTGTACACACATTTTAGCAAAAAGGGAGACCGGTAGTGCAGATGGTGAGGTGGTGAAAACTGAAGCCAGACTGTAGAATGATCCTCTCGCACATTTAAATTTCACTTCATATCACACATTAATTATAGGTCCACTCCATCATAAACATTTTTAGACGGCTGCGCCACTGTGCCTGTGTGAGTCATAACTGTTCTATAGGCATCTTCCGTTTTAAAGAGGAAAAAAAAAATATTAATACTAAAAAAGATGTAATCCAACTCAAATCAAACTCTGCCCAACGTTTCATCAGCGCCGCCTCACCCCGAGCACAGAGGAGATTGTCAGATGTGGAGCGCATGGCGGCGGCCGCGGGAAATGAATGGTTTCAGGGCGACGCCGCTATGTAGCCTAGGTGTCGGGATCCAGGGGAGATTGGCTTATCTTTCATTTTTATTTCGTCATTTATCTGTTTACGCCTATGAAAATCACGGACATAAAACAGTACCAAAAAGCAAAACAGACAGCACGCACCGGAGAGGTTTGAAACCCTGCGGGGTTATAAAAGTACCTCACTGAGAAAAGCAAAAAAAATGCTATCTCTCACAGGCATATGAAATGATATATGCAATTAATTCAACAATGAACGGGAGAAAAATTATGAGAGTGGATTTGTGTGTGTGTGTGTGTGTGTGTGATTAGAGGAGGAAGAAGGCTATTGGGAGGCTTGATTCATCAGGCTGCCCAGCAATCCATGCTTGAAATTACTAAGGGAGTGTGTATGATGATGTTTGGAGCTTTGTGGAGGTAAATATTCAGAGTAGGGAACCTCTGTAAGTGATATGAGGATTGACCATGTGTTATGGCCGAAAAGGGGGGATGGAAGTCATCAGAATCTCATGTGATATATAATTGGATTTGGAAATTGGCCTTAAAAAAGAAAAAAAAATCTGATTGATGAAGATTTGGGTAGCGAATGTGGAAGGTGTTTTAATATATGGACGTGCGTAAATGTTGCAAATGGGTGAAATAATGAGTTTCTTACTCACAGACGCAGATGGAACCAAGTAATTAGAAAAGGTAGTCGGTCTCATGAATTTTATTTGAGTGAAGAGAAATTTCCGCAGATTATTGCCGTAATCACTTTCCTAGAAGTAGTTAAGATAGGGATGAATTAAATTATAATATATACTTTAATACAGAGGGTATTCTGAGGAACAAAGCAACCTATCTTTTTTGTAATACCAATTGATTTAATTACTTAAATATTAAGGAGTTGAACTCATTAGGGCCAGATTTTCATTGATTAAGAAATCATATTAGGCCCACCAACTGAAATGTTAGCACTTGATCTATCATTAAAAAGAGCCAAGTATGCTAATGCTGTTTTACCTCAGTTAGGTTATCATCACCAGTTGTAGAAATCCAAAATGACATCAAACAACATCAATTCTTTTTTTTTTTTATTTATCTTCTCATATTGTGCATACATAACCAATTGCATTGTGTAAATCGCATCAAGGAGTGAATACAAATGTTCAATCGTGCAACCTGGTCTCCAGAGGGAAATGCTGACAGTTCTCGATTCTGCATATACGCCGAATGTGAATGTGTATTCTAATTCATGGTGTGACAGCACTGTAGTTAGGATGTCATTGGGTTTAGGCACGAGAAACATTTGTTTATGGGTAGGAAAATATCCTTGTCAAAAAAATGTAATCTAATCTGGTGAAAATATTGAGTATTTGGTAGTTCAATATAGAGTAGAATCACCTTATTCCATTGGTAGAAAAGTTTGCTTATTTCCAAGTTTTTAGTCAATTTCTTTTTTTTAAGACAAGGCCAAGACCAAATAGGAAAAAAAACATAAATTATCCGCTGCTGAGGGGTAATATGCATATGGACTACTGTATGTAACACTGTACTGTACTTTGCCTGACATATTCAGCTCAGTTCTGCCTGGCTGAGACTGGACCATGTGAACGACTGACTGTCACACCTTCAAATGTCACCAGAGATATAAAGGCTGGTGACGTGCCTTTCTTTTCTCCCTCTCTTCTTGGAAAACGCTGAAGTCTCCTCTCTCTTCTCTGAAGTCTCCTCTCTCTTCTCTGGAGTCCTCTCCTTTGGGCCCAGTTCTCCTGAGTCTTCTGCCGACTCCCTCTGTGCCTCATCAACTGAGCCCAGATCTGTTCTTCCGCTCCCGACAGGAGAAGAAGCTGCAGGCGGGGGAGCCCGGCTTCTCTATCTCTCAGAAGAGGACACTGCATCTCCAGTGTCTCACGGACCTGCGAGTGACCGGAGACCCAAGGACGGTCCGGTGGAGATCTCTGATTCTGAAGAACTCAGGCCTGGTTCTTCCAACCAGCAATGAGGAGCCACACGACCTGCACTTTTCCACCATCCCAAAGCTGGTTCTGTTTCATCCACTCAAAAATGAACCAAAATGAACTCTTCTCCATCCTTCTCATGGATTGGTTATATGACTTGGGCAAAGCTTACATTAATGAAACAAGGCTTGTTTATTGTGTGTTTTACTTTTGTGGCTTTATGAATAAATGCCTTTGTGAAATACATGCTGCTTCAATGTTATACAGCTATGAATTAAGACAACCACTAGATTCTTCAACCCTTACTAGCAATCAATAAGATAACTCTGGTTAAACTATTAAGATAATTGTTAATTAGACCCTTGTTTATTGGTTTAGTGCAATTCAAGGGACTAAAATCGAGAATTAGCTTTTACTCTCATCCAAGAGGTGGTGCCCTGATCTAGAACATAATAATTGAGCTATATTTTTATTGAATAAATAATTATTTCAGATAATTAAGGATTCTTTTTGATGGCCAAAGTCTTCTGAATAATTAGAGCAAGAGCACTACATTTTATTAGTGCCATAAGTGAGGCAGGCACTGTATCTGCTGGTGGAATCAGATAATCCTATTTATTATTGGACTAATTGTACCAATTACAAGAACTTGTTAAGTTTAACTTGTTAAGATTTCATTTTTTTTTCAATGCATTTGCAGGTTGCAGAAGAACTGTTAATGCCTGAGATTGGTCAGAATTTCTCGATATACAACATGACCTGTACACAACGTGCACATTTGTCCGGCTAATCAGGTTCAATAAATCAGGTTGTAGGATCAAGGAAAGCTGTGTGCTACATTATGTATGTGATGAAGACGGCAACTGGACCAGAAATTTGTCATAAAAAGTTTCAACCCAATGTCAACGTTCCTTTTTTTCCAATCCTGATTTCACGGCAAAATATTAAACAGTGGTTGAGACGTTTTATCGGAAACAACAAACCTTAACCCCGCCGTGCGAGGGTTGTTGATTCCTCTGAAAAATCCTCTAGATCAGTGTTCCAACATATATATATATATATATTCTGATTTTAGATTTTAGGTAGAGTGGAATAGGCTAATTAAAGAGAATTCTTTATTTTATATATTGGCCTAGTTGCCAAATACATAGCAAATACAGGCCTATTCCCCCGATATGACTTTCATTTTATTTTATTTTTTCCTTACAGTGTGTATGGGCATTAGCCTTTGAGTGTGTTTATTTGCAGTTATTCTCATTTTAAAGATAAATGTGTAGCCCAAAAAATATTTGTTTTTTTCCCCCATTTACCTCAGAATAGTAATTGTATAACAGTTTGTCTTGTATCTTGTGTCTCTTTTTTATGAGAAAAGCATGTAGTTTAGTGCAGAGATTTTCCGTTTTTAGAAAATATGGATTCCAGTCATTTGAAGCTTGTAACAGTGAAATGAAAATACCAGATCCGCCCGTCTACTCCTACTACTGTGCTGTATCTTATTTCTGTCACTCCTTTATGTTGTCATTCAAGTTATGTAAAAACAAGAAAAAAAAACAAAAACAAAAAAAAAAGGTCAACAGATTTCCCACACAAACGCTGCAGGTATTCAACACTGTTATTTAGCCAGGATTAAATTTCTAGTGGCGAGCAACAAGCGGTTACACTAATGCAGCCTCTTCACTGAGAGTCTTGTGTTTTATTCAGTGTTCAAGTGGCCTTGTTGTTGCCCCCGAATGTGTTTGCCTTGAGAGAAAAGAAAACAACTCGGACTGATTTAGTTTAATCAACATTCCCAAAACCTAATAGAACCGAAACATTAGAATTCCATGAGTGATCGCATCCATTCTATATCAAACATTTATGCACCTTTACAATAAACAATCCAGGAATAACATTATCTACATAGTGAAAAGGCTTCACGTGACAATTACCATACCTTACCCCACTAACATTTTCAAAGGATCCTATAAATAATCTAAATGAATCACGTTCATGGTTTCAGCGCTGGATTACAGTTCAATTAATTTGCATAGACTACATTAACATTAATAGTCCCACAGGAGGTGCCAGCGTGATCATTTGATCTTGTCATTTAATTGAATTTGATCTCGTCGCTGCAGTCAGCAGCCAACCACCAATAAATCACTTTGTCCACACATGTTGATTCTAAACGAAGGCACAGAGGAGAGCGAGAGAAGCCCTTTGTGCTACGGACTTCGGCAGTTTTTGATATCTTTTGAGTTTCCTGTGGGTTTTTTGGAGGTATTTGTTTCACAGTCAGAGGGGGCGGATGGATATCATCAGATCAGTAAACGACGCTTAAGTGGTGACGACACGCCTGCGGGGTTGGTGTCATCCTCTCGTGTCACAACGCAGCTCTGATGGTGATTGTGTGTGACTGTGAATGTGCCTTGTGTCAAATCTGGTATACATGTTGCTGAAAGAAAGGCCCGGGGGGGGCATCGATCCTCTCTTTTTCCTTCATTGTTTTTTCCCTTTCCTTTTTTCTTTCCTTTTATTCTTCTGCACACACTTAAACTCCTGCCGCACGCGATTTCTCTGCAAAAGCAACAACTTTGAGTTTAGAAGATGAAACACAGCTTTGTCAGAGACAATTCAAATCTTTTTGCTCTCTTCTTTTGTTTTAACTGCAACCAATATTAAAAAAAAAAACAGCATACCTGCTTGATCCAAATGTCCTATGTAGAGAGTGGGGATATCAGTGAATGTAGACAGTGCAAGAAACCTTGATTCCCACATAATGACGGGAAAGTGCTGCATTCTTCGCTGAGAAGAGACCGAGCAAACGTTACGACTTTTGTTGTGACATGAACGGTTAGCGAGGATGAATCCTGAAGAACGAGCAGTGTTTCCTTCGTTCCATTCTCTTAGCACAACCACTGAAGCTTGAGAGTGTTTTTTTTTCCATTCTGCAAACCATGTTAAATATTAATTATTTCAGTCGTGACAACATAGTTCAGACAACATTTGGCTCAAGGGGCCGTCCACTTTGAAACTGCATATTTCTTTGCAGGGTTCAGCCTTTCATCCACATGCAGCCACAGTTAAGATATGAATTAAGACAACCACTAGATTCTTCAACCCTTACTAGCAATCAATAAGATAACTCTGGTTAAACTATTAAGATAATTGTTAATTAGACCCTTATTTGATTATTTAGTGTCATTTATGAGACTAAAATCGGAGAACTGGCTATCTTTTACTCTCATCCAAGAGGTGGTGTCCTGACTCTAGAACATAATAGTTGAGCTATATTTTTATTGAATAAATAATTATTTCAGATAATTAAGGATTCTTTTTGATGGCCAATGTCTTCTGAATAATTAGAGCAAGACACTACATTTTATTAGTGCCATAAGTGAGGCAGGCACTGTATCTGCTGATGGAATCAGATAATCCTATTATTATTGGACTAATTGTACCAATTACAAGACATATAAACTTGTCAAGATTACATTTTTTTCAATGTATTTGCGGGTTGCAGAAGAACTGTTAATGCCTGAGACTGGTCAGAATGTCTCGATATACAACACGACCTGTACAAAATGTGCATGTCCGTCTGGCTAATCAGGTTCAATGAATCAGGTTGTAGGATCGTGGAAAGCTGTGTGCTACATTATGTATGTGATGAAGACGGCAACTGGATCATAACATTTTTGACCCAATGTGAACATTTTTTATTTTTTATTCCAATTCTGATCTCACATGCAGCCACAGTTAAAACCAACAGCCTGGGGTTTAATAGTCTTTTTAAAAAAAATCCAGTTTCAGCAATCAAGTATGGACAGGAAAACTGCAATGTCTTGCTGACATAGTTTGATGTCAAATTCTGACGGAACTGTACATCATTGTGAATTTTTCCAGCCTTGTGATTGGATAAAATGAAGTTTCATCTACTACTTTGGTAGCCAGTGGTGGCCTTAGGCATCTGGGGGCCCCATTTCTGTACTACATATGACACCCTCATAAAACATTTATGAGTGCATTTGCCAGCCATATGCCCATTGGTCTCTGATGTATTCAAATCTGAAAATATGCACTGCTCAAATTCATCATATCTCAAATTGCATTTGTGGCTTTATCATTTTTGCTATTTGCTACAGTGTGCAAAAAACCTAATGTTAGAGTCTCTTTAAAAAAGAAACAACAAGAAACAAAGATTGAAATGTGTATTCAACAACATCTTCATCATGCAAAAGTTATGTTTGATGCGGATTTTGTGTTTTCATCTGGTCTGAGATATTAAGCAAAAAAAAAATCCTTGTATTAACGTGGAATAGGCCTAAGGTTAACCTTCATCTCAAGTGGGACAGACCATTAAAAATGTACAGTCTGTATAAATTATTACATATTTACACAGTTAATTAATCGTAAACTTATAATACAGGACAGACGACATAAGAAAAAAAAAGGGAAATTTTCAACAGTGTGATGCCTCAGCTTTTCTATATTCAGTCTGTGGATTTCAATTCAAAACATTTACTCAATGCTCAAAAGTTTCTTTTTAAAGCAGCAGATAAGGTCACAAACCATTTACAGAACAATAGGGGATTGGACCATTTTTTGTCACACTTTGTACAGTCATGCAGTGGGAAGTGGGCAGTGGGCCGGATTGGAGCCTTTTGCAGGCTACAGGCCACATGTTTGACACCTCTGAATTAGATTATTTGTTACCGAGAAAGGCAATCACTGGATTATTATACATATGTAACGTGCCTGCAGAAACATACACTGTCAGCTCTTTCTTCTGGAGCATCGATAATGCAAATTGCATCAGATCGAACTCATTTAATCAGATCGTTCTTATTACTTAGCGACTGCTCACAATATTGAAAAGTTTGAGTTATTTTTTTTTTGTTCTTAGTACTAACTTTTGCAACAAAACTCATGATAATCTGCCTTAGGGATCTGCAAATGCCATTTATTTTGCCTGTAAGTGTCCTATAAAATACACTTGAATATATAGTGTGAGCTCAAAAACACTAGAACCTTTAGTGCAAAAACTGACATGGATAGCAAGCATCAAAAAGCACTTATCATCGGACACATTAGAGGCTCGCATCGCTCCCTCCGTCCGGCCGAACAACATGAAGGCACCGATGGAAAGTGCCTCATCTGAGGGCGGTTTTCACACAAAAAGGATAATAAGAGGTTGCTGCCGCGCACTGAAAAAGACCACACACACACACGTAAACACGTCGGCTCAAAAGCTCCTACTTCAACACAGCCACAAAAAAGGAGGAGATGATTCACTCGCTGAATAGCAGTCACGCTCCTATCTTGGCGATGGCTGAGGCGGTGTTAAAAAAGCAGGCAGATACAAATAAAACTCCATCCAAGTTGAAAAATGGCACGGCAGCGACAATACATGCTGCAGATGAATGTGCTCATGCATGGGGAAGTCAGGGCAGCTTTTACCATTGATATTCTATAATTGGAAAAAAACATTGTAGAGTTTTTTTTTCTTCTCCAAAAAAAACAACAACAACTATTTGTAGCCTTTGACAGGCTTTCTGTACTAAATAGACCCAATTGTCCACTGAACCAGCAAAAAGCCAATTTTCCTTTTATCCTAACTATACAACTGCTGGTGGAGTTTGAATGATGACATGGGCCTCTGATTATTATTATCAAACCACTTGTATTAGACACTGACAAACTCAGAGAATAGGGACATAACCCAAGCAAAAGTCTTCTCTTTTTTTTCCAAGAATCTCAGTCATCTGCAAACTCAAAACCACTTTCTCTTCCTCTATGGTGCCATATCATAGGAATGCCTCTGGAGTGATTCCTATACCAACCTGTCAGATCTCAGCGCTGCGGTAACTGTCATGTGTTGTTTGGATGTCTTTTCAACGGATATAGATAAGACAGGAAGGGGTGCAAGAGCAGGAGGGACGGTAAAGGAGTGGGGGGGGGGTAAAAATAACAACAAGGAAAACGCGCCTGCCCTCTGTTGTCATGGGAGGAATGTCAGATCACTGGCTTAAACAAAAAAAATGATGAATGTTCGCCAGTTTTTTTTCGACGTGCGCAATTGTGGATGTCAATCACTCTGCCGTTGCGAACTGTGAACCCCGGCGCACTCATGATGAAAGTTTCTAACCATGCCGAAAGGATCAAATATACTCATGAACATCACGCATGGAGTATGTGACCTGTAAAACAAGCGGGAATAAACTTCTGGGCTGTGAAGGAGGCAAATAGGTCTAGAGCTCCCCCTGCACTAGGAGCATTTGACCCCAACCCAATAAGGCTGGTAGAAATACACAGGCCTGTTATTAAAAGACTACCCGCCCCCACCTGGCTTTATTAAGAGGGCAGTTGGGGAGGACATTAAGGGTCACACACATGACAGCTGAGAAAGTTTAATTATTATCTTAGTCCGACTAAAATCAGACTTTTGAAGAACAAGTAAAGATGGTAGCTCGACTCGGTAATGGGATTGAAATCAGACTGCAGCTGCCCAGTCCTGCTCCTGGACAGCATTGTCCACCATGCCAGTTTACCTCTGGGTGGCTAACTTGCTAGTTTACCAGTCCATCAAATTTTATTGTTGAAAAAAGGGTTCAGAAGTTAAATACAGTCTATCGATTAACACCTATCGTAGTGGAGGTGACACAACTTCGTCAATAGCATTGATTTGACGCCTGCTCATGTAAATTGGGACAAGGACGTAGCCCAAGTCGCTTGTGTACTTTGACTACTTCGCCAAACCTCTCACTGTGCATATAAACGGACTAAACCAGTTTCTACTCACAAAAAAGAACAACAAACGTTTAGGGTTGAGCGTTGTGGAAACGTAACTATAACTTGGGGCGATATAGATAGAACATATATTGATATTGTAGTGAATGTTACCACCTCCTATTAAATTTGAGTGAAACTATTAATATTATAGAGAACTATCTTCTTATTGTGTTGAGGATGTGGAAATTGGTGATATATATTGATATTGTTTTATTGCCCAGGCCTAGTCTAATGTAGACATGCATGTTAACGCAACAATACTAACTGTTTTGTATTGAAAATTCCTAGTTCTTTGTACAATCAAGTGAATTTCCACTCTAACGTCACTACTTTCACTACACTACAATCAAAGTAAGGCACAGGTATTGCATATGCACGATATTTGCATGGAACTCATTCACATTCCCTGTTCAGGTTGCTAAAATATAATAAGGAGAGTATTATAAAAGAAACTTTGTATGCACTTATATTCAGTGCTTATGACTTGTGAATAAGCGGTTATTAATAAGAATATGTCTAATAATATGCCTCTGAGGAAGAATATTGTTAGTTATAGGACTACTTGTGCCTGAGAATAACATGAGAAGATTGATACCACCTCTCAGTCAGGTTGCTAGGCAACTCTTAACTCTAACTTTCAGCAAGAAAGTGGATGAGCGGATCACACAAAACGATAGCTATGAACATTCTAACTGAAGAGGATCCTTAATAGATCTGTGTTATTCGTCATAATGCTCTGTGTACAAATGGTGTCATATCATGTCTATTTATGTTGCGTCTCCTTCTTTCCTCTCTTTGTAGTGATCCGTAAATTGAAACGTGAACACATTGCACCAAATTGATTTTCCCTGTCTACCTCTATTTAGATCATGTGCTATCAAATAATGGAAGCCGGGGATAATGTGTCTTGGGGAGCAAACCCAGAAGCTGGGTGGTAATTTGTTTGCTCGGTTTCATTTGACATTGCCATCATTTCAGTTGATGTGGAATACAAAGAAAAAAAAAGTTCCTTTTCACTCATAAGATAACCCTTAGCAACGCAATGTTATGTCATTTGCGGATTTTATTCATGAAACTGTAGAAATACAGCAAGTCAAGATGTCTTTGTAGCAAGTCAATATATAACATTTGCCGCCAAATTTTGTTGTCAATTATGCCTGTGCGACAATAAAGTTTCCTCCTCCAAATTGAACAAAATAAGGACTCATTTGGAAATTAACACTACAACAATACATATTGAGATAATTCGTCAGTACTTTCAAAACTGCTAAAATCATTTGTTTTATGATCTGAGAGCTTAATTTATATTTGGTTTCAGTTAGAGAAAGTACTCAAAACTCAACATTATATTAAATGACAGTATGTATTGTGAGTGGTGTGTCATGATGAACCTATACAGGACATTATCTGCAACTGCAGCTTTACATGAAGCGTTACAGTGAGCGTTTGGCTCATTGTTTAGATGCTGCAACCGTCACGGTTTGCTCATAGCGTTGTTTATGATTTTTGATGAAAATAAAGAAAAAAAGATGATTTTGCTAATGTTTTGTTTCAAAATGGAACACATACCACAGCAGAAATTAATGAAATGATGTCAAAATAGTTCAAAATGTAATACATTGTGATACGTGTATATATGTATATGTTTATTCCCAGGTGAAATGTCAAGGCTTCTTCCTGTGAGGAGGGCTGTGGAAAAGGTCTTTGGTTGTCATTTTAAACATAATTGATAATTATTGTAAACACTTGTATTTGTTCTCTTATGGCCCCCCTTCGTTTGAATACACTACATTACAACCGGTGTTACAGTATTATGTGTGTAGTTGGCATAAAATGAGTATGAGAGGGCTGAGGAAGACATCAAGGACTTTCTGTAAAATGTGATTTTCTGTAGTTTCTGTAAAAAGTAATGCTTAAAATAAATAGTGATTGTTGTATGAAATGAGAAATTAGCACTTGTCATCCCATCCCGTTGTTCTAAAAATGTCACTTGCTGTCCTCCTTTGCTCCCGAGAGTCAATGTTTGTACTGAAGATTTTCACTTGAACATAACACGCGGTGTTATTCTGGGGTATTTAATGACAGCTGCTGTCAGTGCATTTAAATATTTACAAATGCAAAAATGTTAAGTAGCTGTTAGTCGTTGTTTAGGTTAAAGGTTGTTTTTTTTAATACACTACATGGGGCATTTTATTCTGAATTGTCAACAATATTATTAAAGCAGAAGGTTATTTCAAGTTCAGTTTAAATGACTTAGACCCTGTCGTGGAGCCATGATAAGACACCCATTAGCTGTTCTGTGGTAGTCTCTAATGAGTGGGCCTTCTGTCCATGGTCACGAGTAGTGGCTGCACTCAGCTTTTATTACATGAATAATTATTGGGGGACGGCTGCTGTAATTTTTTTTTTTTTTTTTACATTTTTGAAAATTCAGTTTAAGGCCAAAGAGGAAAATGCTTAAAAAATCTGAAACTCTGCCACATTGGATGTAAGCTGTCAATCATAGTTAGTTTTCAATCAAAAGTGTTCTATATGAAGTCAATGTACTTATATGGTGGAAAAATTAGCTCCTCAAACCACTTTTTTATCAGATTTTTATGTTACTAATCATTTATCTTGATATTGATTGCCCTCCTTTTTTATCTCCTTTCCTAAGCTGTTCATGTTCTCCTCCAGTGACACATTGTTTTTCTGTGAGCAAGACATAAAAAAATCAGCTAGAGAACTGGGAAAAAAAAAAGTTGTGTTTTTCCGACTTGTTAAGCAGACTGTAGCCATTAAAATTCCTCTTCTGTTAATCTCAAAGATGAGTGTTGCATTGATGAATCTATTCTGTTCCGTTTTGTCTACAATGGCTTCTCGCCATTATGTTTCATTTGGGTTATTACTGCTAAGCTTGTTGCGCTGTTCTCTTACATTTTGTGTCAATTTTTAAAAACCCAAGTAGTTTCATACATGAGTTATAGTCAAAATGCAAGGTATATCTATTTATCTATCTACATCTATATAATGCAAAAGAATGAGCTTTTATTGTTTTTATGCACTGTATGGAATAAAAAGCAGAATAGTTATGCTTGAAAGACTTGTAAAACATCAATGAATAAATCACTGGAGCGTTGAAAAGGAGGCATTTTGTAAGGTGTGGAAGCATATAACATTGTGTTATTGTCTTCTAGCCTTGATATATCAGTGTGATGACAAACCTGTGTAAGAATTGCGATTCTTATGAAAGGGAGACAAAAAAAAGAAAAGAATACAGACAATCGATAGAATTCTTCTCATACCGGAGGAGAGTCACGTCAGCGCCCTTTGAGGTGGACTGGAGGATATTACTAGGGTACACATTTCCAACATGAGGAGCAGAGTTCACACTACGAGACTTTCTTACAATTAGTAGAGGATGATTCTAGTGCGATTGAAAGGTTAAAGGTCCCATATTGGTGAGATTTTAATTGCCTCTTGATCTCTCGGAAGGTCAAAGTGTAATATAAATACTGTCCCATGTTCCTAAATGCTCAATCAACAGCCGATGTTCAGAAACTGAGCCTTAAAACCAGCCATCAGGACTTCAGTAGTAACAGAAACGCAGTAGAGACTATGTTTATTCCATTTTTTTTCCCCTCTTCATTACATTACTTTACTCTAAGTGCAATAAATGCTCTGTTAATAAAACAACACAAGTTTCTAATAAGTCTTGGGAAAAAAAACAAAAACAATCATGTTTAATAGTGGTAGTAATCAAGCAACCCTATATATATATATATATATATATATATATATATATATATATATATATATATATATATATATATATATATATAGTTGAAAAATACAGGGAAAACACAGAGTTCCAGTACACTAGCAGCAATCTTCAGGCAGTCTTGCAGGGTATTAAACCACCATATATAAACCATGGCATCTATTAATCAGTATGCTGATGAGGAAAAAGGGTTCCATCAGCATGAATGGGATTGATTATTTAGACCTGCCAGATGCTTTTATAAACAATATTTCTCTCAATTTGAGGTAGATTAATTTTTACACGGTCTCTCCTCACTTGAAAAGTTCACTGGGACCTCAGACTGACATTTTGATATCACAGGAATGTGTTACATGCTAATTTGAAAAATAAAAAAAGGCCGCAGAGGCTGTCTTACTGTGCCGAACAGCTCAGTAATAAATAAAAGAATTTTTATCCTAATCTGTTGTCAAACGGGTGCCAAATGTGGCCTTGCGCCAACAATCTGGAAAAACCTCCACCATTGTGCTGAAACTAGAAATACCAAATGGAGCTAAGCGACTTCAGAACAGCGGCACTTGCCCACGGTTGAGCACTACTTGTTTTTCTTCTCTTTTACTCAAACCGTTTTAACCTCTCCCTTTATTTGCTGGTTCAGCGGGATTTATCTGCAAACGAATAGCAAATGCTCACACACTGTGAGGTGTGTTGTAAAAATTACCAGCGCCTGGCGGGAGGAACAAGCGGCTGAGAAAAGGCAAAATAATTAAAGCTGCAAGCAGTGTTTGAGCGGTCCCTCGTTGAGAAGTAAAAAAAAAAAAAAAAAAAAGCTTGGAGTTGAAAAAAGCAAGGCCACAAAGGTTGCATGACCTGTTTATCAATTTATCATGATGATATGAGGTTGATAAGATAAGAGCATACTGACCATGTTTCAGCTTGATGCAATAAATCTTAGGAAGAGTTTGTTTATATGTCAGGTGTGGAACTCGCCAAAATTGCACTTTTTGGAACATTTAAATTCAAGACGGCCAACTTCCTGTTGGGATTTAACCATGATGTTACCAGGCTGTTTTGGCATGATTAAGGAGTGTACTGAATTTCTTGACAATCAGACAAACTAACCCATATGTGGATGGGGTTTTTGAAAATGTCCAGGGGCCAGTCCAGAGCCATTTTTGTGCGTCCATGCTGGGCATTTGATGATTTTTTGGGGCATGGGCAGGTCCCCAAGAAGGCTTGTTCATTTTAACTAAGAAGAAGAATTCCGTCTGTTTCACAGGCCTGCTGGGCAGTGTCGCTTGGGCTCTAATTATCAGCCAACCAGACCACATTCTGTCGACTGAGTTCTTACTGCTGTCTCTTCTGGTCGATGCTATAATGCGCCCCAAGAAGAAGAAGAAAAGTGTACGGCACCTGGAAAGATTGATTTTGCGAACAAAAATATAAGAACAAATAGAAAAATGCAGGAACATTTCTCCCTTCGTATTGAGAAATTTGAAAGAAGAAGAAAATACATATTAGTCAGGTGCAACAACATGTCCATCAGGGTGGGTCTTGATAATTATGAGCTCATGCAACTGCTGATTTTTTTGTAGCAAAGGTAATTATCCCCACTGCAGCAGCACAGCATCTCCTCCTCTCCTTCGGCACTGCGTGCACGCAGGCAGCTTGATAACCACGGAGGAGCCAGGAGGAAAAAGGAGGAGGAGGACTATTAGGACATGTTTTTTTTATTTTATTCCTCAAAATCCATGTAAGTTGTGACCTCTAGGTAATGTGTTTTTGATGTTACGTTTTGAGGGATGTTTTTTCAGGTAAATCTGCCAAAATGTCCCACAGTCCTTTTTTAAAGGCAGCTTCAGCGTCAAGGTTGCAGCCCGGTATTCAGAGGGAATCGATGACGCTTTTGTTTTCATGGATACTTTGAATGTCAATGAGGAGGAGGAGGAGGAGGAGGAGGGTGGATAGATCAATGCTTTGTTTAATGGGCTGGAGTTGGGAAATTTGCATGAGACGCCTGTTCTGATACCACTGGTAACCGGACATTTTGCAATGTCAGGCTATTTACTGGTGTTCCACCATTGAAAAAATACAGTATAAAATATAGGCATTCAACATCATGTACATCACAACTGTTAACCCAGGGTGAATAAGAATTACTTCTGAAACACATATTTGAGTTCAGGGGTTGGAATTCATTTACATTTTTTAATTCATCATTGATGTGAATACTGTAGGTGTCACATGCATATTTAATCTAATTCCTTATTAGGCATTTTTAGCCATCGTCATTCAACACAAAAATGTGACCCAACGTCCTTGTGCATCACAGGGAACAATGCAAAAAAACAGTCATTTATGTTGGTAAAACATGAAAAATGTAGTTTACATTGTTGACATTTAAGTCAGCACAATAAATAAAGACAGTTGTCATAGCAATAGCAAGTTAGCACAAACAATTAAAAGTTATTACAGTTTAAAATATATGTTAATCTTATTTAGGGGGAAGTTGCTAGAAATTAGGATTAAAAGTTATTACAATGTCAAATTATAAGATAGTAGAATTTACTGTTGAGGTGACAAAAATCTAAATTCAGAGTTGAGCAAACTCAGAAGCAAAACTAAAAATAGTTAAATAATACTTTATGGAAGTTTGATAACTTGAAATTTGAGCTGTATTTTCTTTTTTGCAGTGTAATGGGTTAGAACATTTTTAATAAAACACAAACAATTCAGCAAAAGTTTTGATCATTATTTTCATTAGAATTGACCTTGAGGCCTATTGCCTTATTTTCAATGGTCCCAACCAACAAAACATCAACATTAATTGATAATTAAAGTATATGAATAAAATGGAACTATTAATGTCATAATCATGGCAAGTAGATGAATTAAACACGGATTTCTGATATAAAACAATCAAAAATTAGTAAAATTAGTAGTACCCAAGGACAACACACGGGTTAAATAGGGTTACTCACCAACAAGGACAGAAGAATAAAGCATGTGTGTGTAAACTGATAATAATAATAATAAAAGAAAATGAGTTGATCTACAGGAGAAAGTAGAGTGTCTGAGACCATAATCCTTTATTGTTTCCTTTACGCAAAGATATTCACACCATAAATTGATGCACGCAATGGTGCATTAAAACATGAAAATAAAAAACAACCATTGCACCATTTGGTTTCTTTTGATGAAAAGCTCATCTATATTCCAATACCTCAGCCACTTCTCTTGCTGGAAGCCCTGCTGTATGCAGCAGCCCCATGAGCTATAGCTGTGGTGACACTTAAGAGCTCCAACGCTGTGCTGTGCTCATCGGAAAGCCTCAGTGCACAGTATTCCTGATAAACTAAACCATGTACTAACAGGTGCTTCATAGCTCCACACTAATAATCAGCTTTCAACTTGTAAATCACCTTCATCTCAACTTCCACTATCATGATCATGAAAAAAATTCAAGAGTTTTCATACATATAATCATATCAGTGGAATTACATCTATAAATGCATCTAATTTTTCCATTTTGTACTCTGCTTAAAAAAAATAATGCAACTATAGTTGTTGCTTGCACGAATATGCCCACATGCAAAAAAAAACAAGGTATGAAATTTCACTTATACTAATACAAGTCTTTGTCAGTTTGTCTTCTCTTTGTATTCTCAGGAGGAAGGGGCAGGAAGCCATTGCCATGACAGGAAGCACTTTGAAAATTATATAACATAATTTATATTGTCTACTGCCATGTCATTGAAGAAATAGTATGAGCAACATTTTTTTTGGTTAGAAAGAATAAATTAAATAAATAGTATGTATATACAGTGGGGAAAATAAGTATTTGAACACCCTGCTATTTTGCTATTTCTCCCACTTAGAAATCATGGAGGGGTCTGAAATTTTCATCGTAGGTGCATGTCCACTGTGAGAGAGATAAACTAAAAAGAAAAATCCAGAAATCACAATGCATGATTTTTTAACAATTTATTTGTGTGATATAGCTGCAAATAAGTATTTGAACACCTGTGTGTCATCTAGAATTCTGACCCTGAAGGACCTGTTAGTCGCCCATTAGAAGTCCACCTGCACTCCATGTATCATCCTTAATCAGATGCACCTGTTTGAAGTGGTTAGCTGCATAAAGACACCTGTCCACCCCATACAATCAGCAAGACTTTAACTTGTATCATGGCGAAGACCAAAGAGCTGTCCAACGACACAAGAGAGAAAATTGTACACCTCCACAAGGCTGGAAAAGGGCTACGGAGCAATTGCCAAGCAGCTTGGTGAAAAAAGGTCCACTGTTGGAGCAATCATTAGAAAATGGAAGAAGCTAAACATGACGGTCAATCTCAATCAGAGTGGAGCCCCATGCAAGATATCACCTCGTGGGGTCTCAATGATTCTAAGAAAGGTGAGGAATCAGCCCGGAACTACACGACAGGAGTTGGTCAATGACCTGAAAAGAACTGGGACCAACGTTTCCAAGGTTACTGTAGGTAATACACTAAAACGTCATGATTTGAAATCATGCATGGCACGAAAGGTTCCCCTGATTAAATCAGCACATGTCAAGGCCCGTCTTAAGTTTGCATATGACCATTTGGATGATACAGAGGAGTCATGGGAGAAAGTTTTGTGGTCAGATGAGACCAAAATAGAACTTTTTGGTCTAAATTCCACTAAGCATGTTTGGAGGAAGAAGAATGACGAGTACAATCTGAAGAACACCCTCCCTACTGTGAAGCATGGGGGTGGTAGCATCATGCTTTGGGGGTGTTTTTCTGCACATGGGACAGGACGAGTGCACTGCATTAAAGAGAGGATGACTGGGGCCGTGTATTGTGAGATTTTGGGGAACAACCTCCTTCCCTCAGTCAGAGCATTGAAGATGGGTCGTGGCTGGGTCTTCCAACACGACAACGACCCAAAGCACACAGCCAGGAAAACCAAGGACTGGCTCCGTAAGCAGCATATCAAGGTTCTAGCATGGCCCAACCAGTCTCCAGACCTGAACCCAATAGAAAATCTTTGGAGGGAGCTCAAACTCCGTGTTTCTCAGCGACAGCCCAGAAACCTGACTGATCTAGAGAAGATCTGTGTGGAGGAGTGGGCCAGGATCCCTCCTGCAGTATGTGCAAACCTGGTGAAAAACTACAGGAAACGTTTGACCTCTGTAATAGCAAACAAAGGCTACTGTACCAAATATTAACATTCATTTTCTCAGGTGTTCAAATACTTATTTGCCGCTATATCACACAAATAAATCATTAAAAAATCATGCATTGTGATTTCTGGATTTTTCTTTTTAGTTTATCTCTCTCACAGTGGACATGCACCTACGATGAAAATTTCAGACCCCTCCATGTTTTCTAAGTGGGAGAAATAGCAAAATAGCAGGGTGTTCAAATACTTATTTTCCCCACTGTATATATTCTCGCTGCATCTGCAGCCTGCCAACTGCACAGTGACGCTCAAGCAGCCAAGTGACAGAACAGGAAGAAAAACACATTTCCAAGTAGAGTGGGGCTTCAAAGGTCAGCGATGCTTCATTCGGTAAAGGTTTTTTTCAAGGTCAACTGTGCTTTTGGAAAAGTTTCCTACTTGTGTTCTGTTGTATGCATGCTGCCTGCTGCGTTGGTGTTATAACCCATGCCGCGTGGAAGCGTGTAGTATGTGGAGAAAGCACACTTAACGTTGTCAGAATCAACTAGATGCAGCAGAGTGGGCGGACTCTTAAAGGGGCCCTACTTTTTTTACAGTTCTGGAGAGGTCTGAACCCAGGCAAATTCTCAAACATAATGATCAACGTAATGATCATTAATATTGTCTGTATTGTTTTTGTGTTCTTTTAAAGTTATTCTAGCTGTAATTATACTTATTGTAATCCATGTTTGCTGTAACAAAGCTTGAAGCTTGTGCTGCTGTGTGTTCTGTTCATATTTTGGAGAATGTAATTAATATTTTCTTCATTACGATGTATTTTTCAACACCTCCTCTCTGTCTGCTATAAATTAGAATGTTTTTTTACATTTTTTTTTAAACAAACTCACCTAATCTGTGGATTATCCGGATAATCATGTCACCACTGTCCACATACTGCTATATGGCCACTAAACCTATTTTATGCCTACAACTACTACTACTACAGTTATAATGCAATGCATTCAAATATATTTAAATTTGTTTTAAATTGAAATTGAATTATTGAACCTCTTCACATGACAGACGTTTAATGGTAAAATAAAACATTTAAAATAATAAATAAATATCCGCTGTTTTCTTACTTTTTTAGGGGACTGTCTCTTCATTATGTTTACTTGGTCTATTAGACAAAAATAATTTTTTTTGTTAAACTCTGGTATCAGGGTGTGTACCATAGAGGGTAAAGGCTTATAATACAACAAAAAGCCTGTTAGACTGAAATCATCAACATTTCAGAAAACCGAATTGGGGCCAAAGTCTGGAAACATAAATCTTTCCTTTTTTCCATACTTCTTTAGACCTGGAAATTACCTAAATCTAATTCCATATTGCGTAGGAACCATAGGCGTGACACTTAATAATGTAAAAGCACCTGAAAACAAAGCAAACAATAATGCCTCACATTAATCTTCCAAAAACCAACTTGGCATAAGGTCCATACACAACGAGAGAATAGTGATTGATGACTATTGCAACAAAATGTCATTTGAGTTTATAACACTACATTAAATGGGTAAATGAGTATTATCATTCATTGGAAGTTGTCTTTTTTGTTTATCTATATCAACTCCAGAGAGAAATAATATATCGATTAAAGCTTTTCAAAGAAACAGTCGACGCTAGACAGACTTTTAATGGTAAAGCAAACAAGCAGGTCTTTGAGGATGTGCTCACAATGCAAATTTTGGAAAGTCATTTGTTACTTTTAATATTGTTTTAGCATAATGCTGTTGCTGCAGACAACCCGGAGGGGACAGGAAATGAATATGACGACGAATCTTCTACCGCAGGATGTCTGGGGATAAACCTAGCGCCGATTTACTGTGCGTGCCTGAACTGGGAGAGAGTGTGAATTTCTCCAGGATTATCTTTGCCTGAGTGGCTGTATTCATTGCTGGTGCCTATTACCTGCAGAAAGGAAATGAAACATCCTCACCACCGCATTACAGGAAGGTGGAAAAAAAGCTTCAAAGCCCTTAGGAGTAACTTTCTCAGTCAACTTGTGTGTGTGTGTGTGTTTTTTTTTTTAATTTAGATTCATCTGGTACAAATCGACTGAGCACCATGACTCTTTTTCAATAACAACCGCATATAGTGTGTGTTTCATAGTCTGGTAAAGCTGCCACAGCTTCAACAGTTGTTAAGAGACAGGCAGCATCTCCTATAAAGGTGCTGTGAGCCTTCTGTCCTAGATAATCACCTTTATTTCAGATTCACGACAGCAAAATCTATTTTAGAACTGTACTGCTGGTCAAATAGTAGGTTTTTTTTTATTTTTGTTTGTTTTCTCTGGCAAGAATCTGTCCTAAGCAACAGCCCCTCGACAAACAGGAATGAGAAATTACTGGGCTGGTTAGGCAGTTTGACTGACAGATGGGTCAGCCAATCATTTGTCATCTTTGATTGGTTGTTCCCTTTTTTTGATCACGCTGCGAAAAATTAAATCTGAACAAGTAAAAATATTTAGTTTGAAACAATTAGTTTAAATATTGAGTAGAATTCTCTTGAAATATCATGTTTTAATAGGAGAATTTTTGTTTTTTTTAGTTTTGTATTGTTTTAGAAATAGGTGTAATTGTTTGACTTTTAAGATAATTCAAGATTATTTTACTCAATATTGGACTAATTGCACTGAATACAATACACATTTATATTTTTTATGTTGTTTTCACAAAAAAAATCATTTGTTTGTTCAGTATACTCCATGGGATTTACAGTGTTTTTAGACTTTTTGACTTTGTGCTCTGTTGAGACCAACGTTTCCTGAAGAGAAAACAAAATGAAGCAAAGCCTGCAAGCCAGTTCAAGCAGCCCAACCCACGTTGCTGCTACACTCAACTGGCACATTCCCCTCACTGCAATATTTAGTGCTTCCTGGCACATTATCGAAGTCTAAGACAGCTGAGGAAGTACTATATACTTCTGCCTGTTCGCAGTGTAATTCACCTTAATGTGTGTGTTTTAGTATCTGCGGCTTTATTCTTCTGAATGATTTTTATTGATTATTTGTGGATGGACAGTTTTTTTTTATTATTTATTTATTTTTTATCTTCCTCTTGGAACTCCCCCTCTCACCAGATTGACTTTATGTTTGGATGTGACTCTGCCCCTATCGGGAACTAATGCACTTAAAATAAATGTAACGTATAGAGCAGTGCCTGGAAGGGGCCGACACATATCATTAAGATCGCCAATAAATGGAGATTTAAAAAGAATCTTGTGAAGATGTTATGCTGAATGAAGCAAGGTATTTTCCAAATCGTTATTTTGTGGCATATTTATGCAATAAAATGAGTGTTACTGTAATATATTTTTTCAATTAGTTTTTTTTTTCACTAAATATAAACACAAGACGATAAGAATTCCTAAGCTGTTTGTAATAAATTGAAGGTGTCACTGACTACTCTTGACACTCAAGAACATTGATGTTCATCTGACTATGGTCAGAATTTGTGCATTTTTACACCTTGGGTGGATTAAATTTGGACTGAGTTGGACTATGCATAGTCAAACTGACACATCAAGATAATATAATTGGAATTAGATTTTCTCCTGCATGTATAGGCCTTAATCAGACTGAAGCAATGCACATGCTCCAAACCAATATATGTGAAAAAGTGAAGCAGAGAAGCTGCCAAAACCAGCCAAGTAAAGCGAGAAAAAAGTGCCAACTCAATGTATCCGGCAAGTGTGATTAATTAGATAGAGAGACAAAAGGAAACCTGTATCTAATTCTTGGTGCAGCACCGGCCCAGAATGGTGTACCTGGTCAGGGACTGTACTTGAGAATTTATCAAGCTTACTAAGTTGTAGACACATGATTATATCTATGCTTAACCCGCTAGGCCCATCCATTATTTCATTTTCTCAGTGACAATGACAGAAGTCCATCGAGATGCAAAAATTGAATTTTGAGCATAGCTTGATTAAGCTGTGTGTGCAAACTCACTGAATTTTGGATCTCAAACTTACAGGAGTGGACAAGTTTTTTTGCCTAAACATATTGTGCACAGTGGAATAGAATAATAAATGATAAATATTACTCAAACTATGGGATTATAACACAGTGCACATCATCACAAAAGTTTTTGTCTGTTGCCAAAATCAATAGAAGACTGTTGGTATTTCAATTAAGCTCTTTTGAAAAGATGTGTCCTTCTTATCTCTTATGTCATTGGTGTCGATCATGAATGACACCTGTTCTGGTTGTTTTAGCGACAGTATTATCAGCCGAACGTTTCCGTGTCGGGTGACGGAATCCGAGCCAAGATGCCGAACTTTAAAGGTGCAGCGTGTAGTTTCTACCGGCATCTAGTGGCGACGTTGCAAATTGCAACCGATTCCTCAGCGACAGGTGTTCAGGACTACTGTAGAAACAAGGTGGTGCAACATGTCAGGCTCTGTGGCGCTAGACCTGCTCCAAATGTAGATTAAAAATGGTTCAACAATTTTCAGTCTGATCGTATTTCATACTAATTACAACATTTTAATGATTGCTTATTATTAAATTTCTGCCAAATTCATTCAGCTAAATGTCGCTAAACACACCAGACCTTTAATGCTATACATTTTGTTCATTGACGTTATAATACTCTTTGTGCGATGGCTTACTGAAGTGTTTTTCTTCCACAGACTAGACAGGATCCAAAGCGGCCTTGCAGTTGTGAAGTCTTGGAGCTTTATGCATCCATAGTAATAGGTTATGGTACGAGCTGGTGCAGTGTGCATGTCCATGTTGTTTATGTGCTTGTTTTTTTTTGCCTTTTCATTTCTAAACAGAATTGGTCCCTAATTGGCTGAACCCCTGCTGTGTGTCGCAGTGGCGGCCATGAGCTAGCTGCAGCGACTCATTAGCTCCACACGTTACCGTGCTCATTAGAAAGCCTCGGCGTGGAATGTTCCCGATTAACTAAACCAACAGTTACAGTTGCTTTATGTTTAATTCACACGTTCGCAGGTCTGGCCTCCTGCTATTTGTTGCTAAAACAGGAAAAAATGACACGTGATGTGACAACATGAGTGGAACTAGTAACCGCCACTGGATCAATGTAGCCAACCTTCCTTCCTTTCCCCTCCTTTCAGAGTGCTTATACTTGACTTCTGTTTCTCTGACAGCCCTCAGCTGTCTGAGGGGGCGTGACCTTTCTAGCAGTGCCAGGCCAATCATAACAGAGTAGGCGGTTCAGTAGAGAGGTTCAGTGAGTGTTTGAAAGGCTGCATTGCTGCTACATGTCTAACTAGGGGCTTTTGGACCATAAACGCATGCGATTTTTTATAACTAGAACACAAAAATTAAACCCTTCAATCCAGATCACAACTTCTATGTAGCCTGTGCTTCACGTCAGTTCTTTGCATTTTTTAAATCATTTAAATTGCATCATTGAAGTCTCGTCACTGAAAATAAAGAAACTGGTCATGAAAAGGCACAAATTTTCTAAGTTAAAAGTAATCTGTGATTCCAATTATGATATTAAATTCCTTGCACCAGTGTTCCTAACAGCTTCCTCCATCCCTGTCCCCAGAGGGAAACACTGACACTTTACATTTCAGCATACATATGATATGTCGGCTTTCTGCTGTGGTGTCGCAGACCATATTAACCCATGCTTAGCGGTGCAATCATGTGTTTACAGTATCTTGCAATGAGTCTCTTACAGCACTGTGGAGAAATTCTGGCCTCCTCATCTTTGCAGAATTGTTGTACTTAAGCAACGTTGGCCACTCCAAAGTCTTCATGTTGTTTTCCTGCAGCCATTCAGAGGTGGACTTGCTGCAGTGTTTCGGATCATCGTCCTGCTGCAGAACCCAAGTTTGTTTTCGACTTCAGGTCATGAACAGATGGCTGGAGATTCTCCTTCAGGGTTTGTTGGTAGACAGCAGTATCCATGGTTCCATTTATCACAAGTCTTCCAGGTGCTGAAGCAACAAAACAGCCCCAGACCATCACACTACCATTAGCATATTTTACTGTTAGTGTGATGTCCTTTTTCTAAAATGCACTTTTTTGCCAGATGTAAAAGGACACACACACATTCCAAAAACTGCCCTTTCGATCTTGGCATGATGTCTAGCTTTTGGATTTATGGGTCTACATGTGCTACAGCTTTGTCCGCCACACCATTATGTGAACCTGAGCCACCTTGTAGTTTTAATAATTAATCTAATACATGTAGTGAAGAGTCAAAAGTTTGAACATCTGAATTTTGCCATGAGAACAAGTTCATAGAAGTCGATATTATTTTTTATAGACTATCATTACAAATCACAAATTTGCCACAGAGGGAAATCTGCAATACAATTCACAATCCCATTTCCTTAGATATTAAATTCAGATAAAGGAAAGCTCCCCCAAAAAACTTTTTAAAAGGGAAGAAAATGTATGAAAACTCCAGGAGGGACGTCTACCAGATGTTGTATGTATGGAATAGACAAGATATCAACTTTACAGAAATTCAGAAAGGAACAGCCTGTTGACAAAATAACTTATTGTTACATTTGATTTCACAGCCTTTCAAAACCACAGATGCGCTTCGTGCTTGTGATATTAAAGGATATGTATTTTTTTTCTGGAATTGTAAAGGGATATAGGGATTTTCTCTCCAAAATGTGAATGAAATGTGAGCCTGTGCTCTAGTTTTTCAGGCTTTCCAACAGATGGACTCGAGCAGATGGTGGAGGCTTTCGATCATGTGACATGATGAGAAACATTTGCCCATAGAGATGCCAGAGGGACAGAGAATGATGTATTTTGAAAAGTGTTTGTCATGGTGGAGGATAATACACCACAGATTTAGTGGAGTGTCTCTCGTTCTCATTCCCTAGCTCTCTATCTCGGTGTGTGTGTGTGTGTGTGTGTGTGTGTGTGTGGAGGCAGGTTGCGGTCTATTGACTCACACTGCCAGTCTCAACACCAGCTGACTGTTACGATTCTGTGTGACACTGCAGAGGTCAAAATGAATGTTTTTTTTTATTATTATTTATTTTTTTATTTTAGCTTATTTCTTTTTAAATAACTTATATTCTCTACATGCTTTCTTTCATCTTTTGACGCTTGCCTTCTTCCTAGCAGTGAATTTATTTAAATAAATCAACTAATAATCTGGTTCTCAAACAACTATAAAGTGAGAGATCTGCACAAAAATTCTCATAACTCACTGAAACTTAAAGCAAGTTTGTCTTTTTTTCACGTAAGTAGCATAGCTACGATACCGGATAATTAAATATTTTGCAATTGCAGCTTTTAATTTTATCATTGCAATGTAATTCATTGTAATCCAGCATTTGCCTTTTATTATATTTCTGCTTTTGCTTATGTAAAGGTTCTTCTACTTTCGCTATTTTTTATTATATGACAGCTCATAACAAATCATCCAAACAACATTAATCATGTTTCTAACAAACCAAAAAGTTTGAGTAGGCTATGGTTATTTTACAAGAATATCATATATATAAGACACAAGATGATGATCATCTGCAGACGCCAGTTTATTGTACAGCGGCAATGGCTGAGTTATCCAGTGTTCTATAGATATCTATAATACTGATAGGCAGTTATCTTAAATTTGCTTAAATTTCAAACTTATATCATTATTAAAAAAAAAAAAACTCTTTTTTTTTTACAAACATTTAGGTTAAGAAAGGTATACAACAAAACATTTATCAAATTTATTGGTATGTCGACATTTGAATACAGACTTTAATAATAAAATGTAACACCTATATAATAAACAGTAATTTAGGATGAAACATTGATGCCTGTAAAAAAGAGGGCAGTTGCGTAAAATGACAAGAACATAAAACTGGTACATTTCTAAACTACAATTAGTAGCTTTTCCTCTTCCTCACGCCGACCCTCATTTACACTTCAAAGTCCTGAGCACTCCTGGCCATGATCTCTCATTCTGTATCTCAAGTGCTCTCAAGGGTTTCCTGCACTTAGTGGGAGCTGCAGATAAACCAGAAACAATGACGCCGTCGCCTACGGTGCATCACTTCACCTGGAGGGATCAGCTAATCAAATAAACCAGCGTGCACGTAAACATTTTTTTTGTCGCATTGCATTCGCCATATTTACTACATGTCTAATGTATGCAGTGATTTTTTGTGGATTGATTGTCTTAATTTCTTGCTCGGGAAACAAGCAAGAATCAAAAGCAATCCCCAGATTTGCACTTGAGTTGGAACCTTCTGCCAATTTCAAATTGACTGACCTCCGGATGCACACTGTTTCCAGTACATGTTAATTCAAAAGACTGCAGGTGCAAGCTCAACACAATACAACTCTGTTGCTGTTAAAATGTCATAATGTCTTCATTTAATGCAGTTTTAATCCTTAGATTTGCCATTCTCATTCACTGGAATTGAAATTTCTGTAGAATGAGGGTTAGCTGATACTATGTTCACTTTTAAATATGCATTCTTTTATAACAAAAGGGAAAAAGAGGTGTTTTTTTCTGATGTGCTTGGTGGTTAGGAATATTTTGCTGCCTGAAACCAACAGACGACTCTGCGTTTCAAACCCAGCCAGGTGTAAACAAAAGTTATGAGGGAAGCTGTAAAAATTTGCCAACCACAATAAAACTATTTGATGGACGGGGACCACAACAAACATGGAAATGCAACAGCCAGCGTTCACTGGAGTGTTGGAGTGTTGAGAGCTACAAGTGAGAAGAAAAGATGGCAGCAGTGACAAATAGCAGTTAGACAAAAAAGTATTAAGAGACACAAACAACCAATATATACTAACTTTCAAAAGTTCTATTCACTTATTTGTAAGAGAAAAGCACTGTTTTGTCTAATTTAATCTGAAATACTTTCTATACATTGTTAATGTGGTAAATTCTACCTGCAAATGGCTGTTTTTTTATACATTATCTACATAGGTGTATAGAGGCCAATTTCATTAGGAGTTAGATGGAGCATTGCTTTGACAAAAGCAAAGTTTAAAGGTAAAAATGATTATTTCTAACTTGTCAATGTCTTCACTTGTTCTATTTTCTATTCATTTTGCAACTCATTCGATGAATAAAAGGGTGACCTTTCATTGCAAACACCAAATTTTCTGGGTGACCCAAACTTTTGAAGAGTAGTGCAGTATAATAAAATAACTTAATAAACACAGTCTGCATAATGGATGCTTTTCTTGTGCTGTTTACGGTTTCCGATTTCATTTTTGGTGTCACAAGGTTATACAAAGAATGAACAACAACAGCACAGGTGCAACAGATTTTAAGCGATAAAATGATCTATTGAAAAAATAAGTATATTATGTATACAAATAATCCAACTTTGACACCCAGTGGCTATTGGAGAAAAAAAATTCCTTGAGGTAAATGAGCAAGGTGTCAATTACCGCCACCACACAGAGACCTCTGGAAAGGCGCCTGCTGGAAATCATGCAACCCCATCAGTGTGGTGAAGGTGGTCTTTTTCTGATCCCAGGGTTCAACCTCCACCTGCTAGTATCCCCTGGTTAAATTCAAAGTTGAAAACCACCTGCACTGCTTGAGGTAAGTAAGAGAGACGAGCATTTAACATCTGATATTCAGCACAGACCTCCTGGTTACCATCCATCCGCCCATTCTCTATACCCACTTATTCTACGCATCCAGGCATTTGGTCAAAAATATTGTGATTTGATTTCGCTTGTATCGTTCAGCCCTAACTACAAAGGAAATACTGAATATTGGGGTACAGTAGAAGTTCTAGGATAAAGGCCCTATTGTTATTTGCAGCAGAGGAATCCAAAGTATTTTTCTGTTAATTTAATCATTGTAATTACCCTTTTAAAACATATTTAATCCTTTTTTTTTTCCTCCCCCAAATCCACGAGCTCCTCGCTCCGCGCCACGCTCAGATTGATGAGTGATCTGCAGCTGTGCTATCTGTTGTTGCCATGGAGACTTGGTAATTTGGGTGTAAAATGAGTGTCTTTTTGTTTGTTTGTTGCCTCTTTATCCAACACAAGCCAGGCTGGAATCATCCCAGTGGGGATTTTATTATCAGTGATTGTGGCTAATGTTGAGGAAATACAATTGAAGTATATATAACTAAACAACAGGGTTTCATCCCCACTCCCTATAAATAGAGTCTATAAACAGCAATACTTTAGCTACTTTATTTGCCCCACCTTTGACTTTGATCCTAAGGAATAAAGCTTTTAAAACGTTGCACGCCACCGTATATTTCAGAATATGCACAATATTAAAATATTAAAGGATCCATAAGTCTAGCGTGAAATAATGCTAAAATTGCTGTGCACATTTTTCAGATAACGGCTATCAGCCGTGCCAAGTTTCATTCAAACAGCCTCAAGGTGTCTGCACGGAAGAGTTCTCCTATGCCGTGAGGTTTGCAGCATGCACAATATTTTTTATGTCATCAACTTTTCACACTATTTTTTCACAAGAATCCATCACGAATGCACCGGTGTATAAGTAATAGCACAATTCACAATTTTAGTTCTGACAGTTGAATTGTTATAAATGCTTGAAGTTGTGTCCTTTACCCTCTCTGTCTAGCAGCTGTTATTCCACACACATGCCTTCCTGTATTCATTCACCAATGGAGCCATATATATATATATATATATATATATATATATATATATATATATATATATATATATACATAAAGAACTCATCAATGTTTCAATAGCAGCAAGTTTCCAGTCTAACTTTACAAAGCTGGTTGTGAATTGAGACCAGCTTCAGCTCACTGAGTAGACAAATGTGCAATATGTCAGAATACAGTACGATGCCCTCTTTCTTTCTCTGTATCGCCTACTGAATTGAATTAAACATCAAAGTTCAGCAGCTTGAACGCACATGAATGATTTGCATAGGTGGACCCCTGGATAGAGACTGTGAGAAAGCAGCAGAATTGCACTGCGCCTGTGAAACTGTCTTTGTGGCAAAGCTGAATAAGAAAAGAGGTGTCATTATAAAGGCCCTTCCGTGGGATGCTCAGGAGAATCGTGATTTCATGCCGCTGCTTCTTTGAAGCTTGTAAACATTTTAATAATAAAGGTCTCATATCAACCAAAAAATCCACAAAACACTCCGAAAAATCTGAGAAATGCACACACACATGCACGGGGCTCCTTTGCACGTCCTTGACTTTGAGATGCCGTGCATTCGCTCCCAGCATGGCCCACCTGCCCCCACTGTTTCTTGATGAGTGATCAAACTTGTGCTTTCAGGATATTAAAGCAGAGGGTGGGTGGGAGAGCACTGTAAAACTACACTGAGTTGGATTTCTATATTTCAAATTGCCATTGTAGTATCATTTTAGTAGTAAAAGAAAAGTGCATCACATGAAATGTTTAGGGTCTGTGTAAAACAATAGTTAATGTGCTATAGGGCCCGTATGAGTCCTTTAAGATGCTGCTTGACATTGGTTTGCAATAACTATGACTATAATAGCATTATAGACAGTTATTTTATATTATAAGAATTTCTAAGAAACAGTTTATAGACACTTTAGGTCCATTAATGAAATCCTTGTTGTTCATAATAGGATTGCAAATACATTCAATGAGTTTAACATTCATATTCATATAGGCTATAATGTCATTATTTAACTTTTATTAGTTTTTTCCTCTATATTGTGATTCTAACTTTACTTAACTTTAAAGTGCATTGATTAACAGTGCCTAATACCTTCCTTTTTGCAGCTGTGGTATGTGAAGTTGGTACAATACATTATCAGGGATTTATGAGCCTGAATAAGCCTTAGATTAGTCCATTACAAACTGGTAAGCAATACGTATAACTTTTTATGAATGTCATTATAATGAATCATATCAACATGATATGAGGGGTGCTCATGGACCCTAAAACCTACTATAAGTTAAAACATTATCAATGAATATTTCAATAAATTTATGAATTTGGCAGCCAACAACATTTAGACTCAGCATCATTATATTATCACCTTATAAATATATGATGGCAATTGTGTCAGCAAACACATATATTTACACACCCAGCATGTCTGTGATTGATACGACTGTTTATATTATTATTATTAATCATCCCGATTAATGCATGATAATATAAGTACTTTTAAGTGCCGTATTATATATTAACTATACTTCCTTACAAGTTCCTATAAAGCACCGTGATATAATGCGTTTCCTGGCCCTTTTGAGTTCAGCTTTCATTTGGTCCTTCCCTCTGATATCTGTGTCTCATCCCTTCCTTTTCTGTATCAGCCCTCGGAGACCTGGTCTTTTCATCTCCATGACCGTTTGATCTGAGCTCTGGTCTGTACGGCGCAGAGAAAAAAAGGAGAGAGGAAGAGAGAAAACTCATTGTCCTCAAAATGTTATTGCCCTCCTCATTTGCCATTGATATGTGCATTATCACCTGTGTAATCATCACCCCTTTAATGAACTATTATACCAGATCTTTAAAAAATTAGGAGAGAAGAACTGCCTGCATGCTGAAATGTAATGCTTTCCCAGGAGTTCAGAAGTGGCACAATGAGCCATAAGGGTTTTGGCAGGGTTTATTTAGCTTCCAAAATTACTTCACGAGGATTAACTTTAAATTTAAAATTAATAGGGGTTTAAAAAAAAAATGATTCTGTCCAAAAGGGGTAAAAGTAATCATATTCAAAGAGTAAATGGACCCTAAAACTTAATGTAAATTAACAATTAATGAATACATCTATAAATGTATGAAATTGGTGGGCAATAATATTCAGATTAAGCATCATTATATTATCATCTTATAAACATATTAGGGCAATTGTGTTAAGAGACGTATATTTACACATCCACCATGTCTGTAATTGATAAGACTGAATCAGTTGCAGCTATAAGCCAAATCAATGCACTGAAAGACATTAAAAAGGCCATATTATTAAAAAAAATCACTCTTTCAGTAATTGTGTGTCAATATTTAAGTCTCTGGTGCTCCTGCTAACTGATAAACTGTGAAATAAGACCACCCACTCATTCTGTTGTGATCTGGCCTCCTGTCTAGTGCTGCTGAGTCCTGGCTGAACACGAGCCGCGGAAGGAATGGTGGAGTGGAAGTTCATAGTAACCCGCTGAGGATCCGAGAAGCTGCCCCATAGTTCCAGAAGGCTTGTGCTTGACATCTGTTTTCTGCTTTCTGGGGGGGCGGAACATTTCTGACAAAGCTGAAACCCACAGGGTTTCTACAGACTGATTGTCCAAGACCATAAAAACGTGCACAGTTTTAAAAATAGACTATGAAAATTAATTTTTAAAAATGGGACCCCTTTAATGTAATCCCTGAGGAACTGGTTGGTCCATCACTATGACAACCTTTTTCACATCACCTATAGTCATTAGAGTCATTGAAAAATATTGATCAGCGCACTTTCAGAAATGTAACCCAGCAGAATGGAAACGGTTAACAACCATCGCTACAGCAACCGTCATAGAGGGATAAACACGCCGCCCGAGCTTTATGCCGCAGCTTTGAGGTTTGTACCTGTGCATATTACATTGTCGTTTTTACTGTATGTGAACAGCTGTCGGCAGAGCACACACCCCGGTGGATCCGGATAAATAAATAACCAAATGTGAGGCTAACTGGCTTATCAGTCAGACTGCCAGGAGCCTGTCGTCACCTGAAATACATGACGCCCGAGTCGGCCAACAACAAATAACCCTGATCCCGGGTGAGGATTTTTTTTTTTCCCCCCTCGCTCTAACACCAACTCTAATTTCTCCATGTAATGAACTGCGCACAGACAAGCCTGTTAAGTCCAAGAACAGCAGTGGGGCCGGTGTCCCTGCTGAAGCTGCAGCTGTGGCTGTGAACAAACAGACAGAACATGAGGCTGAGGTGTAAGGACCCATGTGGTCAAATCTGTTTTAGGAGGGTCAAAGGAGGTCACTAATATGATTTATGGCTCTCCATCTCTATCTTACTTCCCCTTCCTCTCTCTCCTTTTTTGCATTTTGTAATCTTGTTGCTTCGCATTCCTCCCGGTGGCAAGGTTAGTCAACAAAAACCTCGGTTTGCACCAGATGGTGAAATTCGATTTGAAAGTTCAATGCAAACTCCATGACATATTTCACCTATAAATCCAGGAACTGGGCAAATATTTGCATATTTTATTGGGTGAATTGAACCTTAACTCTTCTATAACATATTTCTTTATTTAAAAACTTGAAGGTCCCCCTGTGCAGAGTAGCACTTCCAATGCACAACAGGCAAAAATAAAAATATTAAGGATAACCAGAAAGGCCTGGCTTGACCTAGTTCATCATCCTGGATTAATTGGGTGCATGGTCGCCCAAACCAGGATGAGGAGGTGCGGCTTTGTCGAGTCAGGCGGAAGCAATCTGAATAAATAGACCACGAGGTGGATCAAGGTGGTTCACTGATGCAGAAATGCTGAAAATCCATGCAGCGCCCTTTCATCAAGCGGACAACAGCTTCTTATAGAAGCTTAAGAGGAAATAAAGCTGTAATTAAACAAAGACATAGGTCCTTAAAAGTGAGCCTGGGGTGTTAATGTCACTCAGGAACAGGGCCGTTGCTACCCATTTGGGTGCCCTAAGCACACATGCTTTGTGGTGCCCACAAACACTTTCAAATTAAGAATAAATATATAAATAATAAATGACATATAAATACCTAAATAGGTGAAAAAATTCACAAGAAGAACAAGTAGTTGCTGTTTGTTGCTGGTGGTCGGTGTCCAGTAAATCTCACTCCTGGCCTCGATGTCTGCCATGCATATGTTTAATTATTGAATCTGCATTCAGAAATACACAATTGAAATACTCAGGGATTCTAATGAAATACAGAGTTAAACTGCATATTTATATATATATATATATATATATATATATATATATATATATATATATATATATATATATATATATATATATATATATATATATATATATATACTATAGAGTATATCTACTTAAATATATACATATATATATGTCCAAATAAGTGGTACATTATAAAATTCAAATCAGAGGGGAAAATGCCTAAATAATAATACTAATGCATCTTTATAGATAGACCCTTCCTCAATGCAGTTTCATGCAAGAAATGACATGTGTCTACGTTCTTTTTCCAATATTTCCCTGTTTCTTTCTCTCTCCACAACCAATTAAATGCACAAAATGCCCCTAAAAAAAGACAAACAAAGAAAGAAAAAAAACTAAGTACACAAACACTTTGCAGGCTGGTTAGTGACCTACTTAATCAAAACCAGATTCACCAATGCAACAACGCTCACTGAACCTCTGACACCAATTTGAGCTAATTTGTATAAACGCCCCATAACAATCAATCCGATGATGACTATTGCATGAATGATTGGAAAAATGATGATGGTTACAGTTAACATAATAATAACAGTAGGCATGCTTAGCTGAATGAAAATAGGCTTATAGGCTAATAAACATCACTGCATCAGGATACATGCAGAGGGCTGCTGATTGGACTGCATAATAACTTTTCTCCAATCGGCGTGACTGCTGACAGATGAGGTGGACTAGCTGGACAGGATAAATCTCTTCGGTGACTGATGTGTACCTGCCTTTGTGCAACAGAATCACAGGTTAGTTCAGCAGGATGACAGGGAAATCCCGGCTTAATCCACGATCCAGGTTTTGTGCAAAGGCCCCCCCGGGCAGCAGGATTGAAACACTATATATTTGAAGTTCACATCGAAAAGTAAAAGGAGCAGACAACACGTTTCGCATGTTGATTCCCCCAGCAAACTCGCTCTGTGCCTGATTGCCATCAGAGGAACAGTTTACTCAGGTGCTGATTGAGAAACAGGTTCACCTTCTCCACGGTGTGTGTGTGTGTGTGTGTGTGTGAGTGTGCAAGAGAAAATAGAGAAATATATGTATGTGAGAGGAGCAGGATGTTCCCAGTATGGACTAGAATAGCCAAATCACAACGGGACGTACCACTGGAAGTGTTTGAGGACAACAGGGCGAAGGTGCTGTGAGACTTCAGCTTCCAGACTGACAAACAGCTGCTGGCTCGACCAGCCAGACACAGTGGTGGATAAAGCATAGACGAGGGCAGGGCTAGATAGATGTGGCTGTACCTGCTGACGGCAACATCAAGAATAAGGGCTGAAAGAACAGCTGGAGCGGATATGGAATATAAATAGTCATCAAAAACACGTTTGGGTGATGCATATATGAAAAATGTTGAACCTGCATTCATCATTTCTTGTCATTTCACTCCAAATTTATTCTCTTCATCGGGTGGGTGTCAGTTTTTTTGCATTCTAAATAAACATTGCATATTTTTGAGCTACGGTTTCAAAGCTCTTGCAGTCAGGATAAGGGAAGCCGAACTAAGTAAACAGCCTAGGAATCTGAATGCAAACTTCAACCTGTGATTAAGATGTGAGGCTTAGTGTTGTTTCCAAAGCTGCACTCCGTTTTGCATAATCCTGAATGCAGTGTCACTAAGTGTGGGTATTTATAGCATATTTACATAATTACTGGTTGTTCTGGTAGGAGTTTGATGCGGGCAATATTTAATTAACTGGAAGTAAAATGTGAAGATTCAGACTCGGTTAACCCTATCCCGGCTTCACCATACTTACATAAACTGTCAAGAGTGTTATTTCAAGTCCACAGCCTACCCAATGAAGCATGAGTTGCATTATAGAAAACACATTTAAAACTGTACAGACACTTATTTTTATTTTCAACATGTGACCATTTTTACATTAAAGCAAGAAATACAAAAATACAAAGTTATTTATTATTCTTTTAAATTTTTATAGATAGGTAACTATTTTGTCATTCATTCATTATGAGACTGATCTGACTCCATATATTATCTATTACCTGACAAAGTGATATTCCCACACACATATATGCATCACTTTTTCAGATTTTTTGTCAGATTTTTTGTGTGTTGAAAAAAATACATATAAAATATTATTTTTTTTACCTCTGCCAACGAGCAACGATTTTGTGGCTGTCTGTCCAACAATTAAAAAGATAACCCCAAAAAAACTTTCAACAAAGGTTGGGAGTGGCTCCATAAAAATGTGACTGAATTTTGCTAGTGATCTGGAAAAAATCCTGGTTTCGTGGTAAAATGCAATAAATGGGCCTATAAACAGGCACCATTGTTTGAGGTCGCCTGCTGGTGACATCTAGCACCTGCATAGTACAGGACAACAATGATGGGTGGGATTCACTATATGCCTGACAGAGCGTTCTTCGGGGGGCTTTTCTAGTTGTATATAAATCCTGAACTACAATTGTGAATCCTTCTGTGTGCATTGATTCATTATGAGACTGATCTGACTCCATATATTATCTACTATCTTATATATATAGTTTAAACCATACAAGCGACTGACAAAGTAGCATTTCTACCATGACTCAACTCATCTCCATAAGCCTATTCCTCATACTCGCACTCCGACAATGTGCAACATTGAAAATATTGTGCACACTATCTCATTAATTAACATGACGCGTTCATTGCAGCGTGTTAACCTTGCTCGGTCTCCCACAGGTAGCTTCCATCTGCCTCATGACAACAATTAGGCAAATACTGAGGCCTACAAAAAATCTTTAGTGCCGTCTTTATATTTGTGGCCTCGCCTTAAACTAGATAAATTACTGGAAGCTTCTCCAGGCAGACAAAAAGAATAGAAAAATAAATAATATTAATATTGTATTTATTCTCCACTATATCTGTATCTCTTTCTATATCTCTGGCTGCTTCCTTCATATTGAAAATTACATCACTATTGTGAAGATTGCAGATATGGTGGTGGAGGAGTTGCCAAAAGTATTGCCACAGATATATAGATTTATATTTTAATTCAAACACTAGTTGTGTTTTCATAAATGTATTTTGATGCATTTTTGAACAGTTTTGCTTTAGAAAAGTTTGTTGGAAATAGTGTGGCAAAGTGGCAAGTTTATCTCTCTCAATTGAGGTGACTTTTTTTCCCTTAAATGGAGTTGATGTGCACAAAGGGAGACAGAAACAGCTGTGTCGAATACATTTATAAAGCTTAACTCCCCGAGCCCCTGGTGTCTGTGTGATTTCCCCTCCGTAGAGGCGGGGCGTAGGCGGCCTGCTTCCAATCAGCTCATTAACCGCCGTGTATCTCCCGCTCTCCAGCCACCCATCGCCAGATTGTGTCGCCTTACTTCACGGCAACAACAGGACCAGACGCGGCCTCTGGTGACAACTCTTCAGAGTTGCCTTTATCCATCCTTCATACATTTACCAGCGATGGGCAACCAGGTCCATCCAGGTTGTCAGAAGGACAATGAAGCAAAGGTTTGGGGCTTTGAAAGCACACAGAACAGTGACCTCTAGCGGCAATAAAAAGTACATCATCTGTTTCACTGTGTCAATTGTTTCTCACCAATATGTGCACAGTAAAAGCCTCCAATAAAAGTTTTCATTTTCATCCTTGTTCCTTTTGGGTTTCATTGCTTCAATATTATTGTGCACGTGCAATGACGTGAATAGATAAACATCAGGAAACGAGAGTTGGTTTCATCCTCCTTGCCTAACATTTACAGCAGGTTACAGGTTAGCATCTCCATTGGCTGTCTCTTACATGCATCTCTAGGCTAGTTCACTATTTCCCCCGTTCTCTCAGAAGAATTTACAAGTTTCACCATAACTCCTCTTTGCCTGGTCATCCTCTGCCTTTCTTGCTGGAAGAAATGTTCACTTTAAATAATGCAGCCTCTTACGTTGCGTCCTCTGATTCATCCGAATGCTAAAAATAGACCTGCAGACGGCAGTAACGTCATGACAGTGTTTCCTTTCTCTTTTAATGAGTGAAGTATATAGGCATCTCCGTCCCGCGAGACATCATTGATGTCATGATGATTAGGCGGGCTTTATCTATTGGGTTTTTCAGTTTTGCGTTGACATCCTTGCTTGCTGAAATGTAGCCCAAGTGAAATGAAACTATTACCATTAATGCCCTGTGCCTAATTGACCTGGCTCTCCATCACGCATACGCGCCTCGGAATCCTGCCCCCGACCTGGCCATCTCTTCCTTCATTTATCGTTAAATCACTATTGACCTCCTAACATTGTGAGCATCTGCTTGCAAACCGTAACAGAAAACAGAAATTTGGAAGTTTCTTTGGTGCTATTTTTTTTTTTTTTAGGGCAAGTGCTCTCTTCTTCCTGCTTTTTTAAATTACAAGAAAAAAAATCAGATAAATAAAGTGACATCTAGAAACTGAATAGTCATAGCTATGAATAGCGGATTAACGACCCTGAGGGACAAATGCGTGGTACAGACCAGGAGAATAAATACAAAAAGATGCCACAGCTGCTGCTGCTGCAGGTATCCCAAATAAAAGGGAAATGTTTGGCTTTTGAAAAACACATAAAAATGATGGCAGAGGTAAGGGGCGGCAGAGTCACCAAAGTATTTCTTCATTCTGCCATGTAGGTCCCAGCTACAGCAAACTGCACATGCAGACTGCGGTTTTTATTCATGGATGCCCATAGGATATGGCCCTTGTTGAACACATGAAGGGGAAGATGGAAACTCATAAAGCTTGTAGACTTGCGGGGTACATGAGCAAACTGCCCTGCCTTGCAGCCTGTTGCCTAGCTACTGCCTAAATCCATTCTGTATGAGTTTTATTTATTCATTTTTTTTTTCTGTTGCCAATGCCGAGAGAGAAATTGAATGAAGCTGATTACATTACATGCATGTGTGCATCACGCGCTGTGCCAGTCCACGCTTTTGTTCTACGCTGTTTCTCTCTGTCTCCCCGTTACTCACCTGTATTAACTTTTTTTTTGCATGACAACCGTACCGGGCGGGAGGAGGTTGCACATCCCAGAAGAGGCGGGTTCTTAAATGGGCCGCCGGTGGCACAGCACCAGCTCTTGATGGTGACCTTCGTGTGTTGACACATGTAAATCAGTACTCGTGCACAGATGCCCAGAAATACGGATTCAGTAAAGATTCTGTCCATGTTTTTTTTTTTTTTTTTATGTTTTTGTGGCTTTGAGGAACATCACAAGATGATGACAGCGGCGGAAAACAACAGCAGACTACGGGCATCCATGAATAAAACACAGACACAGACACCATTTGGAAAACAGAAATTAAAAAATGACAAATATCCCAAAACCCAGTGGCATAGAACCAATTCATCTTATTAACTTAATAGCAAATTGCCTATTTAATCTAATTGGAATAAAAACATGTTATTTAACTCTTATTTTATATGTGTATATGAATATATATGTGCATAGTGCTGGTCTTAGTTTTGCATTCGGCAGAAGAGAGATTTAGAAATGAGACAGAATTTGTAAATATATTTAAAAATGGACTCTTTAATTTTATTAGTCATGAAGGGATGATGAATTCTTTGTTATGTTATTATTATGTGAATGGACAGTTCAGAGCTTTTGAGTCACCTTGTCTAGTAAGAATATTTTTTTTTTTTACCAATGATGGGTAATGTTAGGAATATTAAAAAAATAAATAAGAAATCTGAGAAGTGGCAGAAGAGGAAGATGAGGGAGATGTCAGTCTCATGAATTGTGATTAAAGATGGAGCGGGGGTCACATGTTGCCCTCTGCTGGTGGTGTTATTTTAGCACTTATATAGTAGCATTTTACAGATATTAGCATTTGTCTTTTCATAAAAGAAATGTCACTATCTACTGCGTAACACCAGAGATTTACCTGTTGCTGACAGACTGAATCGTTCATGTATTTGTAAAAGTGCCACACTGCAGCTTTAATAATTAATAAGTCCTCTAAAAACTTACAAAGTAAATGTTCGAAGCCACGTCCACAAGCCACAAGAGGATACAAAAGAGAAGTAAAAAAATATTACTTCTTATCATTCATTACACATATATCACAGAAAAAAAAAAGAATTCACAATTCACAGTTCACCATCGTCCTTCTTTTGTGAGTCCTGTGCCTTGTCCTTGAGGCTGTGAGCACTGCAAAGAGCAGGAGAAAATAAAAAATTAATAAATGTCAAGAGTCCAGAAGATCAGTTGGCCAGCACAGTGTTGACTATGTAAAAAAAAAAAACCTGTCCGGTGCCACAGTTGTATTATGGATTGTAAAATAAAAAGTCTCTTTAAACATTCAGCATGCTGTGCAATAAATATATTTAGCGAGTCCAATAACGTTTTCAGAAGGGACACGGGGAGAGCCGCTCTCTCGCGCTCCAGATTCACCGCCTTTCGGATTCGAGGCGAATGGGAGATAGCGAGTTCCCGGCTGGATTCTCACAGTAGGTTTATCCCCTTTCATTGCATTGTTTTACGACCCCGCCGCCACTTTGCAGTGGACTGTAATTGTCGGACGCCGAATGCTTCGGTGATGTATGCACCGTTTGCCAAGGACATTTGGAAAAAAAACCTTCCTTCACTTGTATGTGGCATGTGTGGACACGCTGTGAAGACATAAAACTCCTGAATGACTGTCGATCAATGGTTAATTTCCAATATCCTCGCTCTTGTATCGTCGTTGATATAGAAATTACAATGCTGTTCCTTTGCTTTTACAGCTTTATTTCTTCATAGAAAACACCAGTGTGGTCCTACGCTTAACCTAAACCTGTAACATCGAGTAAATGTCATTAACCAACAACTATTTGACAGTGACATTTACGTAATGAGTAGAGATCGTAATCTGCCGGAGACGCGGAGGAAGAGATTGCGGAGCCGCTCCTGTTTCATCCTCGCGGATGGTTAACCTTTGCAGTCTGAAAAACCGCGTTGGTTGAATATGCTGATGAAATTAGCCCCGCGCGATGCATTCAGGGGGTCGGTGTGTTTGTGCTGGAGGCCCGGTGAGTCAGGCGCTGGGGCGGCGGGCAGATGGCAGCCAGAGAGAGAAAGAGAGAGAGAGAGAGAGAGGCGCACTAAGGCGCGCTTGATATTCATCAGGAAAGACGAGCGTCCGCCATGATGTATTCATCAGCGGGGCCAAGCGTCCCCCCCACCACCACCACCACTAACAAACAAACTCAGGAGCTCATCCCTGCATAATGGATGGACGCGGGGATTTGGCGGACGGCACAGAAAGCGGCCTCGCTCCCGCTCCCGCTCTGTCACGCTTAGGCTGGATATAAATGGGGGAAATTGAAATGTAGAGTAAAACTTTGCGTACGCGACAGAATCGGGAAGCGTTGACGGTTTTGCGTTTCTGCAGACAGTTGGAACGTCAGGCTCATCTTTGCAGAGAAAACCTATTTTGATCGTGTGGAGAAAAACAACAGATGGTCACACTGCAAAAAAGTGAAATCGTATCAGGGGAAATATCTTGTATTTGGTACAAGTAATTGCAACAACTCCTTTGTCATTTTTGTATTTTAATATTATAATACAGGGGACTTAATTTTGATACTTTAAGTCCTTTATAACTCATAATGCTTTTTCTTAAATGCCATTTTAAATTCAGGACTCTTACTTGTTATTGTGTCTTTTTTGATGAGAGAATGTCTACACTCCAAAAACAATAGCTGGGGAAATAAAAAAAATGTCTTACTCTGTTGGAAGATAATTGGACTTATTTCACTTTTGTCAAAGAACTTGAGATAAAAATTAAATCAGAATAATAAGATAAATAGTCGATAAACATTAAGATAAAAAGTTTATTTTATTTTAAGAATACAAGAATAATTCGACCAAAATTATTTGCCAAAGGAATACGATTTTTCAAGTTAACTCTGGACTAATTATACCAAAAACAAAATTTGATTTTTTTGCGGTGTAGGATTAAAAGAGATGAGAAGAGATTATGATTTCGGTTAAACTGATAAATGTGCGACACTACATTAAAATGTGAATACTCTGTGTAATTCCCAAACTTCTCTTTGAATCCAGCAAATACAAACAGCTCATGATGTGAAAAGCTACTATAAAACTCATTCACTACAATCATGTATAACTCACATTTCCCACAGTCCTACAGTGCAACAACAGATATGAGAAAACATTTCTTGTCAAATTGTCAGCCTCAAGTTATTTTTTGGGATCAATGTATGCAAATTAAGGTATTTGCCTACCTTTAATCTCCTACTGATGCTGCATCCTCCTGTTTTTCTGCCTCTTAGAATCCAAAACCACGACCTGCCTAAGTCATTTACTACAGTTTTGTTCCAAGCATTATTTCGTCATTGTTTTAATTATACATTTGATGAAAGGTTTATTTCTTTTGCATATTTGTTCACACATTTGAGTGAATGTAAAAAATACCAATGTACAGTATATATAAGAATACAAGGAAATTTTTTTGTTTAGATTTTTCTCCAAAAACAATTAAATATAACTTATGGTATGGTATGAGGCCTTTTTTCATACCTTTGTTCCTAAATTTACCTCAAAATACAGCATTTGTAAAAGTACGGACATAATAAAAAACACTGATTTGACGCAAATGAAATGTTGCCGTCCAAAGTATCTTGCAGAACAGTACACTCACTGTCATTGTTCAGAAACGTTACTGTACGGTTCGTACTGCGTCTTCACATGAGCAAAGGCTGGAGAAACACAAATGAGCAGGCGATTTGATATTAAACAAAAACGCGTCTTGCTGTTCTATTTATCGTAGCTTCAGGCGGTGTAAAAGTTCACGACATGCTCTGAACGCACACACACACACACACACACACACACACGTGCGTGGGCAAGTGTGTTATATGTAAGGATGAACCTCCTTAGATGTACCATCTCGGTTTCACTCATCGACACTCACAAACACACACTCTGTCCACCTGGTACACTACACGTATGTGATACCTGTGAGAATGTGTCTCGGTGCTCTGTTCCCACTGATTCAGTGCGCTTTAGTGTGTGTGTGTGTGTGTGTGTGTGTGTGTGTGTATGCATGTGTGTGTGTGTGTTTTATGGAAAGGGGAATATATTTGGCTATGCCTACTGAGGTTTTGTGCTGCTACAACATGTTTCATAGACTGGATTAAGGCCAAGTCAAAATTTAAACATTGTATTTTATGTGTATTTGTGTAGATGTGCATGTGAGGGTGTGGGTGTGTGTGTGTGTGTGTGTGTGTGTGTGTGCATGTGTATAGGCGGAGGGAGAAGAGGGGTCTTGGACAGGTGGTTTAAAACAACCCCTTTGACTCATGGTCACATCACTAATTAAGTTTAACCTCTTTATGTTGTGTGTGTGTGTGTGTGTGTGTGTGTGTGTGTGTGTGCATGTGTATTTAAATGTCTATCCATGGGAAAGGTTTTCTGTTTGCGCTCCCTAGCCCTTTGCTTTTCAAAAAAAAAAAAACCCTCAACATTTTCATTATTCACCAGCAAGTATAGCTGCTTATTGGCCTGATCTTATTGATTTAAATCTTATCTGGAGATTTATTATTATTATTTTTTTTGTTTTGTTTTTTACAGCAGTGTGTGGATTCCTCTAAAACAGAGGTGGCTCGAAGTCAGTGAGCAAATATAAGCCTGTATTCGCCAGCTGGGAAGATGACCTTTGACCTGAGTGGGAGTTGCTGGCTGAAAAGAAAGAAGAGAGAACATATTTGAAGGATTATACTGGTGTTGGTGAGATGCTTTTTATTATCATTATTTTTATTACCATTGTCAGGCACTGTATTCAATTGTCCACTTAATATTGAAGCTTCAGTTCATTTTGCTTCTAATTATTACTTTCGGTCTTTCCATGTTTTTGATCTTACATCTGATAAACGATTCACATTTATCAAGGTTCCATATTGAAAACTAAAAAGGTTTCTGCAGAATGTTTCATACATGTGTACATAAAACATACTTGCACTCCAAAAACTGAAAAATCGAATAAGGTGAAAATATCTTGTTTTGGTACAATTAGTATATATTGAGTAGAATTATCGGGAATGATCATATTCCATTGGCAAATGTCTTGTTTTCTTAAAACTCAATCAAACTCCAAGCTTAAATCATGAAAGTAACTTGAAGTAAGCATTATTTTCTTCCAATGGAATACCATATTTCAAAATCATTCTACTGCTGGACTAAACAAACACAAAAAAATTCACTCGTTAAAATTTTTTGTGTGATTGTTCTGGCCTTTACTTTAAAATTCTAGTATGTTAATTGGCCAATTTAAATTATCATGTGAAATATCTCATTGCATTGGAAGATAACTTATTTAGCTTATTTTAAGTGTTTTTACTTAATTTTGGCAAATTAAATGTTATGCTCTTTTTACCTCATAATTCAGACATTTTATCTCTTTTTATTCATCAAAATAATTGTACTCAAAATTAGATTAGATTAGATTAGATTAGTACACATGTATAAACCAGTAAGACATTGTACGCAGAGAATACAGAAAACACATTAACAGGGGAATTTACTAGATACAAGATATTTCCTAATGTAATTTGTGCAGCTCTTTTTAAATGTGTCCCTTTAAATCAGCAGTGTAAACCAAAGCAAACCCCTACTTAAATTTTGAGAATAGACATTGTCAGCCACGACTTAGCGGATCCAGTCGGGAATCCACGCAGTGTTGCAAGTTGAATCGTGTCTGCCACCCACACGCTGTTCTCCACCTGCTGCCCACGGACGCCAACAATAGCGGAGCAGAGACCAGGATAAACACCGGCAGAGAGCACATGGCGGCCACGCTCCTCAGATTAACGCTCACCCTCACTGCTTTGACCTGTCGGTTTCTACCTGGAGCCCCCTGCGTGCAGCGTAATGCAGGCATCATATCAATAAAGAAAAGAAAGACTTCCACCTCCACGTAAAGTATGCCACCATCTGTGGAGTCTAGTAGCAGTGACTCAAGTTGGGATGCTCGAACTAATTTGCAGGGTTTTATTTTTAGTCGAAAAAGAACCCATCAAAAAGTCGAAAAATACTGTAGAAACCAAAAAGCAATATGAAATATGTTTCATTGTATCGTTTTTTTGTGACCAAACATTAAAGGATTAAAGGAATATGAATGTAAACATGAATGACATTAGACAACAGTAAATCATGAATTGAGAGAACATAGGAATGAACAAAAGTGCACTGCAAAAATAATGTGTATTTAGTCCAAAACAGTAGATCATGAAGTCCTTAGCTTGAAAATGGCTTCTTCAATTGGGGGATAATTTTACTTATTTCAACTGTTTTTTCAAGAAAAAAAAGTGGGAATTAGGAGATTTAATAAAAAGTCCATGATAAGATATAAAAAGAAAGTACGGTGAAAGTTAAACAATTGTACAATTGTTGTTAAACAATGTAAATAATTGCAAATATACCTAATTTATTAAAACAAGACTACACTGATGTAAGCCAATTTATCTACAAATGAAATATGATGTTTCAAGATACGTCTACTCAATATTGGACTACTTGCACCAAAAACACAACTCATTTTTGTAGCATTCTTTCCCCACCCTGAGGTCATAAAAATCCCCTTTCAACTCTGCACAGCCGTCAGAATTCCACTAAGTTGAGGATCCATTTGTTAAAAACCAACTGTTTGCAAAAGTTTTTGCAGAAACCGTTTATCTCCTGCCAGGTGGAACCGAAAAAAAACGAGGCTTTGTTACGTTGGGGGAGCGTTGATTTTTTTTTTCGTTCCACTCTCCCCCGTTGCTACTGTGTGACGACTCGACCCTGCAATCAGGGAGAGGGGACAGGCAGATAGCGGGAGAGCGAGGGTAAAGCGGAGATCGGGTTTCCCGGCTACTCCGTAACCCTAATCCTGGATTTGGTAGACGGGATGAGAAGAACACAGGTAAGGACAAACACGGCTAATAACAGCACTGACCTGGGATTGGTAGGTGGTGGTGGGGGGTTGGGGGGGGGCATCACAGGTTAGTCATAGGTAGGTGGGGTATAAATACCTGCAGTAGCAAGGGTGCAAAATGCTGAGAGACACTGGATCACCTGATATGTAGAGACACATGCAGCGTTGGGGCCTTAATGAGAGAAGCATCAGAAGCAGCTTTTCAGCATCCACAATCCCGATACAATGCATCTTGAAAGGGTAAAATTGTGCATAAAAGTAAAAAAGTTGACTTTGAGCGAGGATTTTTGAGGAAACACCGTAACACTTTTTGTTTAGCTCGCGTATTCTCAAAAGACCGACAGCTATTCTTGAGTGAGCCACAGCGGAGAGGACAGGAGGAAACGAGAAGAGGCAGAAGAGGACAAGAAGAAAAAAAAAGAAAAACAAGAGGAGAAAAAGGCCAGCGAAGACGAAGACAAAGGATGACACCGAGGCAGGACGAATCAGGATCAACGCCGGCGGGACGCTGAGAACAAGAAGGAGGAACGTAACGGGAGTCCCATGAAAGGCTGAAGATCAAGGATCAGCGTCACACTTTCAAAAAAAAAAAAGAAATAAATACAGAAAGAATGGCATCTCAGGCGTTCAGCGCCGACTGCTTCGCCTCTCTGGCGGGAGACTCGGCCTTGCCCATCTTCATGCACCACACCTCCACCAGCGACTGCCCGCCGGCCACGTCACACGCCCACAGCATCGTTTCCGCAGGTAAACGGGTCCTCAGCCGCGGCGTGGAACGCACTCATGTCCGTCACCCAGGTGGAGCTACACATAATGGGGTTTAAAAGCACCGGTGTAGAAGTTGAAGCATCAGCTCGAGTGTAAAATAAAAAAAACACTACAAATACTATAAAAGTATTGAAGGTTAAAGTAATGTGAAGAGAAAAATGCCATTAGGACAAAAGTGTAATATACTATAAGAACCACATATAAAAATGTTACCTTTTATCCAATATTTTTATTCAGTTTTTATCTCTTTTTAGTGGGTGGGGGAGTGTAAAGGGACTATAATCTTTTTTTTTTTATTATTTGAATAACTTGAATAATAACGAATAATATTGAGAAATAAAACATGAAATGAGTTTTCAATTGTCTTCCAATAGAATGATAGAATTCTACTCAATATTGTATTAATTGTACCAAAAACATGATATTTTCACCTAATTAGATTTAGTCGTCCATTAATTATCAAAATGATTAAACTATTGGTTGTTTAGTTCATAAAATAATGTTAAATCCTGATCACTGTTTCCCTAAGCTGAAGATTAAAAAAAATCATCTGTTTAATATTCAAGAAGACTTTAGAAAAACTGAAAATAATCAAATTTAAGAAGCATTTGGACTTTTTTTTCTTAAAAATGACTCAAAATAATTAATCAAAATCAAAATATTGATGAATTCATTAATAATTTTATTGTGTGCTTAACCTTTAATTCATAAATGGAAACTCATTGTCTCAGAGGTATATATTGACAGTGAATGTTTTTTACAGATATGTTGAATATCAACATTTCATACAGTATGTGTCACATCAGCATTTTATATATATATTTTTACAAATACTTTGACAGGGCTGTGCTTAAGATATGGTGAGGTTTAGGCTTTGGAAAAGGTCAATTTCAAGTTAAAATGATCAAATACCCAGTGTTAATAGCATCAACTCCAAACCTCTCTCCTCCTGCTCAGAAAAGTAAAAAAAAAAAAATCTAAGAGCGCGTTCGTCGTTTGCTGAAATATAAACTGCCAGTGTTTCCCTCTGGAGGCCGGGCTGCTTAATTAAAACGGGGTCATGGATCTTCAACCTCTGCAGGAGGACAGATGTTCAATAAACGTGCAGATGTTCAATAAGCGTGCTGATTCCTCCTGTAACAAAGCGTAGATGAGAGCAACCTGGAGGTGTTTTCTGCTAATATACAGCATATTGGTCATATTAGAGAAGGTTCCTCAGGTACTGCAGGTGAGCCAGGTCTCATGTGGGACACACACACAGGCCGCATACACACACACACACACACACACACACACACACACACACACACACACACACACAGATGCAAGCAAACATTACCAACAGGGAACTGTCAGGGTGAACTGCCAACAGTGGACTTCTGTTTTTGGTCATTTTGAGAAATGATGGTAATGCTGACCATTTCTTCGCATTTAATTCTTAATAACTGAATTGTAAATGTTATTTAGGTAAACATACTAAGTAAGTATTATCAGTTATAAAAGACCTATAATATCAAAAGTACTTTAGGATTATATACAATAGTATGTGGCGTTGACGATGGAGTTAAGATAATAAAGGCTCCTCTCTACTGTAGTCTCTCTATAGTCTAAAAGTTTCCATTGAGCTGTGAGCCATTTGGAGGAATCTAAGAAAGGCCGCGTCATTTCTCCAGCCTGGAGTTTACAAGCCTAAAAGATTTAAAACACATGAATGACATGGTTGTCCACTGTTAGATAGGTACACAAGTGCACACACACACACACACACATACTAACACACAGTTCAATTCCCAGGCAGCAGGGAGGATGAATTGGATTGAAAACACATTTATTCCAACCCATTATGTAAAAGTGTCCAATCAGATGGTTCATCCCAGCTGTCTCTAATTAGCCGATAATTGCGTGGTGGATTCGTTATCAGGAAGACAAACTCCACAAGGTCTTCTTCACAATGCAGCATTGTAGAGGAAGCTTGCAGCTGGTGTCTGATTGTTACGAGCTCGCGCTGCGAAAAAAAGAAAAAAAAGGTATCTTAATAAATATCTTGTATTTAATAGGATGAATCCAATATTGAGTGGCTCCATTGTCAGATAATTTAGCTCCTTTCAAGTTTTTATGGAGCCTGGCGATCACAGGACCTCATCTCAGTGTAGATTCAGAGGAGCTCTTTATATTTGGAGACGTTTATTGGTGTATTGGGTGGTATAAATGTCTGCTGAGTGCATTCATACATAGCTTATAGTTAATTGCAAAAACATCCTTTCTAGTAAATAGTCTGGAGCTAAAATTTGCTCAGTTTTTAAAAATAAACTTGTGGTCTAAATTAAAATGGTAAATTACCGTCTGCCGTCATGTTGTGTTCACAGATGAGGGGAAAATTGGGTTCTTGGTGTTTAGACTGAATTTCACAGGAAAGGTTTGGTATACAATTACTAGTGTGTATGTCCTTGTTTTGGTTAATTTAATCTTGGTTTAAGATTCAATTGAATTTCTTGTATAATCATGTTCCATTGGCAGATAAATTGTGGGTATTTTAAGGTTCCTTTTTTGTTTTTAAGTCCAAATCAATAATTCATTCATTATAATTTATAAAAACTAGTTTTTCCCATTTTCACCTGATACGATTTCTGTTTGTCTTTCTTCACTATATATTTTTACTCTGCTAACATGTATATCTCGGTGATATTAATTCCATCAGTGTCCTCTGGGCTGGGACCGGGACCCGGCTCCTCCCTGGGACAGACGCCCAAGTGCTCCCACATGAACCTCTCCACCTCCTCCCTGGGCAACGCTCTGGGTAACAGCCCCCCCAGCCTACATTACCCAGCCACCCCCTGTCACTACAGCAACCAGCAGGCCACCTATGGCATCATGACAGGTGAGTGGTGGTGGCTTTTAGCACGAACTGTGGCAGCGGTGTCACCTACAAACTGTTAATGTAAACACATGTTATTAAACATGTTATTAACTAGTCTTATAATCTAGGTGGATTAAATATATTTAAAATTGATAATTCTTTTTTCGGTTTCGGTTCAAACATTCTTGGGATTCACCATCACCTATTTTAACATAAGCTGTGGGAGATTCTGACAATTTGTGGACTAATGAATCCATGAAATAAAAAAAAATAAATAAGGAAAGAACCTGATTAATCAATAATGGAAATCATCAAGCCTGACAAATCAACTTATTGTTACTGATCAACATCGTATGTTGACATTAATCACAACATGAATAATAAAAGCATTGTGCTTTAAGGAAAAACAGGTCTGAACTGGATATTTACTTCACATTGAAACATGGGGGAAATACCCGGAATTTAGTCAAATTTGTCTTTATTGTGAAATTATCTTGAAAAACATTTAATTCCATTATTCCATTTTATTCTCAAACTTTAAAATAAGTAAAATTATCTGTGGAATAAGATCATTTCTAAATAATTCTACTAAATATCAGACTAATTGCACTAAATACAAGCTATTTCCCTCTGTTACGATGAATGCTTTTGCAGTATAGAAAAGTATAATATTAAAAAAACACTTAATAACAAGCAAAAGTCCTGAATTGTAAATGATATTTTGGTATGTAACATTCAGTTATAAAGGACCTAAACTATCAAAAGTAAAAGTACCCATTTTGTAGACTGTGATATATTATTATAGTGCATTATATTGTTTGTTTGCATCATTTTTATGCAGACATTAAAATATATGCGGCGTTGACAATGGAGTTAAGATAATAAAGGCGCCTCTCTACTTTTATCTCTCTCTGTCTATCTCTGTGTCTCTATCGTTGTCTCTGTAGCTCAGGAGATGCTCTCCGCCAGTATCTCTCAGACTCGTATTCTGCAGACGTGCGGTGTCCCTCACCCTAACATGGTGAGCACTGCAAACCCTTTGCAAGGTAATGATCACACACACACACACACACACACACACAAACACACACACACACACACACACACACACACACACACACACACACACACACACATACACACACACACACACACACACACACACACATCGACTCGAAACAGAGCAGACAATTTGTTCATTTTCCAATCTGAAACCACTTAAAATCAATTTCAGACTTGATTACCTCGCCAAACGCTCTCAGCTCTTCGGCGCCCTTGTTTAACATAACTGTCAGTGGCTCTCCACTTCCTGTGTGCCCCCCCCCCTGCAGAGACGGAGGAAACACAAATGTACAACTGTGAAAAACTCTCAGCAGGAACGGTGCTGGAATAAACCCAGTGTAAAGCGGTAATTGGTTATTTGTTATGGCATGAGATTCGGGAGCCAAAGACAGTGTCGGTGTTCAGGAGATTTATTGATTCAACAGTCAAGATCCGAATTACTTTTAATAGAATCAGCTGAATTGAGCATCCTCAACTTAGAGCTTCAACAAGTGAAAATACCACTTTTAAAAAAGTATTGCATTCACACACTGCTGATTAAAGGTCCTGTATGTATTCTAACAATCAAAAAAAAGGTCTGAACAAGATGTTTGTGTGTTCAAAATATCAAGAGTCTTAATCTAGACTCTTGGACTTTACCATAACCATTTTTTTTACTCTGTGGGTTGCAATTACTTTTTCGCGGCCAGCAGGCCCACACTACAGTTTTGAAATGAGTAAGCGTAATGTGAAAGGTGTTGATTTATGAACCTGCAGAGAATTATCAAGTCTGCAGCTTTTTTTCAGTTTGAAATCAATATTCCATCCATTCTGTATTTAAAGAAAAAAAAAAAAAAAAGCCGGGGCTGCTTCAAGGCATCTGCAGCAGGAATGACTTAACTCATCGAACAAATAACTATATAAAACCAACAACAAAGAAGTACTTAAAACCTTTACTCAAGTAAAAGTAGGAATACCATCATGAAAAATGCTTCTTTACAAGTAAAATCCATGAATTGATAATAATACTTTTGTCCATATAATCAACAAAACTTGAAAAGTACTCAGCATGCATACAGATACATATACAGATATACTATACACACACGTAAACATATACAGTACATCTACACACACATATTACACAACTCAAAATAAATACACAACATACTGTGCATATCTTACATAATCTTGCATTTTATTTGAAAAGTAAAGCTGTCAGATATGTATATATGTAGTGGAATAAAAGTACAATTTCCTTCCTGAAGTCTATTAAAATGAAGGATAAAGTAGCATCAGATGCGAATACTCGAGTAAGAGGCGAGGCAAGGCAAGGCAAGGCAAGGCAAGTTTATTTGTAGAGCACAATTCATACACAGGGCAATTCAAAGTGCTTTACAGTTACACAAAATCACAAAAGGAGAGCAAAACATACATAAAATCACAAAAGGAAAATCATAAAACATAGAATTCATCAATAATTTAAAAAAGAGTGAAGAGTGTAGATAAGATACTTTCAGTTTTCATATGCACGGTTAAACAGAACTGTTTTCAGCCTGGTCTTAAACATTGTCAGCGTTGAGGCCTGTCTCACATTCTCTGGAAGACTGTTCCAGATTTTAGCTGCAGAAAACTGGAATGTAGCTTCACCATGTTTAGTCCTGACTCTGGGCACCTGCAGGAGACCAGTCCCTGAGGTTCTCAGGGTCCTAGATGGCTCGTATGGCTCTAACATGTCATAGATGTATTTTGGTGCTAGACCATGAAGAGACTTGTACACAAGTAAAGCTGTTTTAAAGTCTATTCTCTGAGTGACAGGAAGCCAGTGCAGAGACATGAGCACTGGACTAATATGGTCATATTTTCTGGTTCTAGTCAGGACTCGAGCTGCAGCGTTCTGAATGTTCTGTAGTTGTTTAACAGCTCGTTTAGAGAGACCAGTGAGCAGGCCATTGCAGTAGTCTAACCTGCTGGAGACAAATGCATGGATCAGTCTCTCCAAGTCTGATTTAGACACTATATTTTTGATTTTGGCAATGTTTTTTAGATGGTAAAAGGCTGTTGATATTGTTGACTTTATGTGGCTGTGAAAGTTCAGGTCTGAGTCCATTAGCAACCCTAGATTTCTAACCTGTGTTTTTGGTTTTAGAGAACGAGACTGAAGGTGACTGATTACACGTTCTCTTTGCTTCAGTGGCCCAAAGACGATCATTTCAGTTTTTTCTGAGTTTAGCTGGAGAAAGTTGTTTTGCATCCACACAGTGATTTGTTCAATACAGCGACAGAGTGAATCCACAGGCCCATGTTCACCTGCTGTCAGAGACACATAGATCTGAGTGTCGTCTGCATAGTTGTGGTAAGACACATTGTTGCTGCGTATTAGTTGGCCTAACGGAAGCATGTACAAATTGAACAGGAGGGGCCCCAGGATTGAGCCCTGGGGAACACCACAGGTCACAGACATTTTGTCTGAAATGCAATTTCCAATTTCAACAAAGTGAGTTCTGTCCTCAAGATACGACTTAAACCAGTTTGGAGCAGGACCAGAGATTCCCAGCCAGTTCTCCAACCTCTGTAAAAGAATATCATGGTCCACAGTGTCAAAGGCAGCGCTCAGGTCCAGCAGAACTAAGACTGAGAGTAGAGTAGGTAGTTACTTTCCACAACTGTGTAAAAGTTGTCAGTGAACATACCAGAACGTTCCAGAGAGGTTCAGACTGCGATGTGTCATGTGGGTTTTTGAGTTTCTTTCTAAGGCTTTAACGCTGCTGTAACAACTTAATAATGACGTTAAGTTAATTTGCTTGTCAGGTTGTTTGCTTTTTTTTCTCTCCGCTCAGCATAAAGCTGCTGATGCCGCTCCGCCCTCGGCAGCTGTCGATGAACACACACACACACACATACACACACACACACACTCACACACTCATGAGGCGTGACAACACACCCACTTAGCCCTGCATCTGTTTTAAAAGAGGCACACTCTCCTCCCAGTCTGTCTCTCTACACACACACACACACACACACACACACACATATACACACACACTTCAGCATCTGCATGAAACGCAGCCTGAAAGAACTGAAAGAAGCCCCCGACATAGACTTGCTGTTTTCCAGCACATTGAGGCGAGGAGTACACAAAGCTCACAAAGGGCCTTAGTTGGAATCTTCCGCGATCTAAAAGCAGTTCTGATGTTGTCGGGGCTGCACAGACAAATCTGCAACCAATAGTGAACGGGGGGGTGTCGTGCACGCTCCCGCTTTTCTGATGTTGGTGTTAAAAGTTTTAGCTTCACAACACAAAGAAAGACATGTTTTTCTATTACAGGCTAAACTGTTAGTATGGAAAGGGATTTGAAAGCTGCAAAAAAACTGCAACAGAGAAGGGGAGACACATGTTTATGTATCTCTGAGCCCTTATGGGTAGATTTAGCAACTCAGTCTGCAATGGGAACTTTGGCACATTGCAAAGATAGCAAGTCAGAATTATTAGATCAAAAGGCAAAAAATCTGTTAGAAATGCACAAGATTATGTTTAACAAATTGACAAGTGACTCGATTTGGGTCAATTGGGGTCAAGTTTTATGAAAATAAGACTAATATTTTAAATGGCAACAAGCATTAGGGTGTTCGTACTCAATATCGGACTAATTGTACCAAAAGTACCAAAAGCAAGACCCTTTTCACCTGATAAGATTTTTTTTGTTGTTGGAGTGCACGTTGCATTTCTGCAGATATGTTAAATGTTAATGCTTTTTGATCAGTCAGCGTCCAGTACTGAACTTACGTAATAGCAACATTGTGTCTCTATACTTAATCCTTTTTCAGCAGACGTTTTACTTCTGCTCCTGACAATTTCATGCAATTATCTGTACTTTCTACTTCTTACATAAAGAAGAAAAAAAATGGCTTTGTTATTCCTGTTTCACTCCGGCTTGTTTTTATGACACCTGTCGAGCCTTTCTGCCAGAAAGTGCAATATTTGACCTGCTCTGTGCTCTAAATTGTAGCAAATCCAGCCCATTTTTTCCATCACTATACCTTTTTGCCTCATTCTTGGTGTCATATTATCTTTATTAGATATGAGCTTACTCACTAACTCGAACCTGACTTTACTAACTTTTAAAGGGACAATACAAAAACACATAAGCTGCAATATGTCTTAGCAAAAAGTGATTTTGACAGGCAACCAGTACTTGTTTCTTTCACATATACACTTTTATAGTAAGACAAAGGAGGTTACGAAAAAGATCACGGGTTGGGTTAAAATTGTGTTCAGCTGTCATCACTGTCTTACACAGCCAAGGGCTTTTAATTAATTCACATTTTTATGACATGACAACTTGATTTGTTGTTTATGCATTAACATAAAAGAGAAAAGTTGCTCCACAGCGCTGATGCGCTCACATTCTGCGAATAGTGACAGGTGCAAAACAGCTCAGGCTGTTGCCAGGCAATAAAGCTTTTTTATCAAAGTTTCAGATAAATGCTTATATGGCAATGTCATCATCCAGAGCTCTATAGAAAGGCACGTTGCTAGGCGATGCGCCTTCTTGAATTAGAAACCCCGAGGAAAAGATTTGCAGCGTTAGCATAGGCCCACCCCGACCGCCTGCCTGAGTATGTGGGTATAAATATTTCCCTAAGCAAAGTCGATAAGTCAGAATGAGCCAAGAGAATCATCACAAGTTGTAGAATTTTCACTCAGATTATCGAGTTTTCTCCACACTTTGTGTAACCTGCTGTTTAATATGACTTTTATTTTACTATTTCTTTTTAAAAAGGAGACCACAACATAAAATGCTGTTTATATCTTATGTGAAGTTAGCCAATTTCAGCTGTGTAACACAGGTTGTTCTGCACTACTACATCTCTAACACAAGAGGGGAGTGTTGTATTGTATTTTATTCATTCATCAATGAATACACCCACATGCTTTATGAATTTACACACAGGAAATCCATATCACATAAATAACTTTTTCCTATAAAACACTCTGGGTACATCTACATGATTTGGTTGTGTGCCTCATTCCTTTTACTTATGTGAGCAGTACTCAGTATGAATCAAATCATAGAGGGGGTATTACTGTTTATGTTCACATTTCACTTATTTTAAATCCACCGTTACTTATGTTCTGTCACTTTTTAAAGTTTGATTATCTGAAATTAACATAGTCGATTACATTTTAAATTACAATTTGTAGTTACATACCATTTTGACTCCAGATGTCTGCAATGATGTCACTGAAAGGTCAAGGTGGATCAAAAATTGCAGATATCTCCTATTTCAGATATCTCTAATCAAAATGCAGTTCAAGATATCTATAACTATATAATGTGTATCTAAAATTACATTTTAACTAGTCATAGTTCCAGTTTAACATGTCTAAAAATTAATTTTGGCTGAATCATACCTCCAGATTTATATATCTACATCATTATTTCAGAGTCAAAACGTAATTTAGAATAAAAAGGACTTTCAGATATCTTTACCTGTGGTGAATTAAAGATGTCTGGAACTGGAATAAAAAACTAGTCAGAATGAAATTACAGATCTCTTAAACTCTAATTACTACTATTGGTAATTCAGTTGCAAAAGTCTGTAATTTACAGGATTTATATATCAAAGTGAATTGTAAATATATATGTAATGACAAACCCCATACACATGAAAGGTAAATGTAGTGTTGTTCATCCTAGGAAGATTGTAGTTGTGTGGATATCTGAAATGTTCTTTTTGTGACGAGGCAAACCTGGACTACATATATTCAACGCATATCCAGAATGACTTTTAAAGGTCAAAATGTCTCTGCCATACATTAATCTTCCTGTGTGGGCATGTTCAGAGTAGACATATACAAGTGCTTTGCTCTTATCTTACCTCTTATCTTCCCTTAACATGATGGAGTTTGATTGATTTCCTTGTCTCTCTCTGCAGGTTCTCTTACTCCTTGCTTGTACAAGTTCCCAAATCCCGGCCTGAGTAGTTCCTGTGCCTTGAGCCACGGTTTCTCCTCGCTGCCCTCGGCCCTCCTGCTGACCGACGAGGCTCCCGGGGGCCCTGCGGTGGGCGAGGTGAAAGGCGACGCCCAGAGGAAGAGCATTCGGGACCCCGAGGACGCCCCCGCCATGGACTCCCCGCAGATACGAGAGCTGGAGATGTTCGCCAACGACTTCAAAATACGCAGGATCAAACTCGGTGAGTAGGATTACTAAATTATCAGAGTAATAATACACTGCAAAAAAATGCTGATCAGGAGGAAATACTGTATTTAATACATATAGTAATATCGAGGACATTTATCTTGAAATAGCTTATTATGTTGGAAGGTAATATTACTTCTTTCAAGTTTTCAAAGAATTTGTAGTAATGACTATAAGAAAAAAAAAGTCTATAATATGAGAAGCAAAAAATACTGAAATCAAGAAAAAAAAGTTAAAAAAGAAATGGATTAAACTATTGCAAGATAAACTTAATATTTGAATAATTGTACCAAAAACATTATTTTTCCACTTGTTAAAATTTCATTTTGTGCATGTGTACTAACTGAATGTAATCCCATTGAACACTGCAAAAAAAATCTTATCAGGAAAAATGATTAATTTTTCTATGGTAAAATGTGTCTAATATTGAGTAAAATCACCTTGAATTATCTCAATTGGTTGATTGCAATATCATATTTAGTATGAACCTACCACATCAAACTATGAAAGAAAAAGTCATAAAAAGGAGTTCAAAATTCAACAATATGAGATAAAAAGTCAAACAATTGAAATCAAGAACAGGAACAGGAAAAGAAAAAAAAATCTCAAAATAAGTGAAATGATCTGCCAATGGAAAAAGATATTTTTGATAATTCTACTTTTTATGAGCTTTTTTTTGCAGTGCACCAATCAGTTTGGTGATCTTGCCTTGCGGCTCCTCCACTTGTGATATCAATGAAGTATTTTCCACTTTCCATTTCTTTTTCTTTCGTGACATGCAGGCTACACGCAGACTAACGTGGGTGAGGCTCTCGCCGTGGTGCACGGCTCCGAGTTCAGCCAGACCACCATCTGCCGCTTCGAAAACCTGCAGCTGAGCTTCAAGAACGCCTGCAAACTCAAGGCCATCCTGGCTAAGTGGCTGGACGAGGCCGAGCTCGCTGGTGGTGAGTCACGACCCGTCGACGCCACTCCATAAACCCTCCACTTAGAGCGTCTGTATAACAGTCGTTCAGCGTAATCGGATCTTCAGCACATCACCGTTTTATAAGCGTGACTTCCTCTATGAAGATCTGACAGCGGCGTGTGCGCTGTCTTCAGACATCGGTTCTCAAACCTTATTGCCTTGTGACGCCTTCAAATGAAACAATATCACTCATGACTCCTCATCACATTATGCGTACACCAGTGAGCCGCTCCACCAGGAAGTGATTTCGTCTTGTCAAATTGCTCCCTAACCCTAACAAGTCAAAAAGTATTGTATTTGTAGGATAAGTCCAATAATGAGTAGAATTGTTCATTGAAGATTGTTCCTCACTAGGGTCAAGGAGGTCATTACAGGTGAGAGGCAGGGATACACCACAGGTCACCAGTCGACTGGGGGGCACACACACACACCATTACACACACACACACATTTGGTACAATTAGTCCAAGATTGAGTAGAGAGATTTAATTCCACTGACAGATAACGTTATTTCAAGCTTCTTTTCTTAATTTTGGTCAATTTAATCATTTTTTAAGGAAATGCTTGTGTTGTTTTCTTAACAGAAAACCAAATTGACCCAAATTAGGAAATAAAACAAATTATTTGCCAGTGTAATAGAATATCTCAAATGTGGACTAATTGTACTAAATATAATATATATATATATATATATATATATATATATATATATATATATATATATATATTTGTTAAGATTTAACAATAAATACAATAGACAATATTATGCTTAAATAGTCAAAATTGAGATTAAAAAATACATTATGATTAAAATAAAGTCAAACAATCAAATCTTGAGACAAATGATTGAGACAACCAAAATCGCAAAAAAAAAAAATAACAAAATGTGTTGCCAATGGAATAATATTTTAGTTAGAGTAACTGTACACAATATTGGACTTTCAAATATAAGATATTTCACCTGATGAGGGTTCATTTTCCATGGTGTAAAATATAGACTTTTTTCATTTATCTTGTGAAAGGGACCTTGAATGTTGAGAACTGTTGCTCAACATTGTGACATCCAAGATATTACATTTCATTTCCGTGGTAACAGCATGTTCCATTTATTTTTCTGCAGCTTTGTACAATGACAAAATAGGAATGAATGAGCGGAAGAGGAAAAGGAGAACGACTATCAGGTATTGTTTCCGGGACAAGAGGAGAATATGAAGATACAACGAGATGTTTGCTTTTTTTCACCCCTGAAAAAGTTCATTTTCCTCTTCTCTTCTCGTCAGCCTGGGAGCCAAGGAAGCCTTGGAGTGCAGCTTTTTGGAAAAAAGCAAGCCGTCCTCCCAGGAAATAGCCAGAATTGCCAAAGGCCTCCATCTGGAGAAGGAGGTGGTCAGGGTCTGGTTCTGTAACAGGCGCCAAAGGGAGAAACGAGTGAAAACAAGCCTCAACCTCAGCTCCTGTCTGACCAAAATGAGTCCGAGCTGCATCGCGCAGATGACGAAAACACAACGGCCCATGGCATAATGTAACCTGTGTCTGTCCACCTCTGATCATTTCTGAGCGGCAGCAGCAGGTGACTGTTGTATGAAATGTGAACAGGTGATTTAGACTAAGATGTGGGTTCAGAGGTTATCTGCTCAAGTGTTTATTCAATTTGTAGTGGGATCCCTTAATTTGCAATACGCTCCGATGCAATTTCCATGTGTCATTTTGTTACTCCATTTACTTGAATGTGACGTTGAAAGATTGTCTCTCTGCAGCGTGTTAATCTCCCAGCACCCGCACAAAAACCCCAATTAACACATACATATATAAATGTCAAAGATCAACCAGGCCAGTTAGGCAGAAACTGTGAAGATAAAATGTTTTCATTAGCTGCATATAATGTGCTGGTTTGACAAAACTACCAGAGCCCACATTTAAATACACTTAATCTTGGTAATTTTTTTTTTTTCAGCACAGACCTAATTTAATCCATTAGCTCCAGCAGATATCTAAAAAAAACAGAAATAAAATAAAATGAAACTTTCTCCTTTTTTTATTTTATTGGAAGTTTTAATACCCCCTCATATGATAAATTTGCAATTTGGGACTAGATGGCAAAGTTTCTAAATCAAGGCTATGTATTTCTCAGATTTTCTGTGTTTGATGCATGGAGCAGTAATATATATATATATATATATATATATATACATATATGAAAATTGAGGTTGTGTGTATGCTTGTGGTTGCATTTGTCTGTTTGTGATTAGAGTCGATGTCTATGTGGAAAAAAAAAGTTTTGAAGTTTTATTTGAGCTATAATCGATGCCAAAATATATTTAAACTTTAACAGCACAGCTATTTATTTGACACTAATATATTATGTTGGTCTACTTTACTGTGGTATGTCTTTGATTTATGGTCGGAAGTCAGGAAACATTTTTAGGAGATATTTTTCATGTTGGTGGATGTTCCTCCAGTTGTTGCTGCTTTGACAACGTGTCATACCAAAGGAGAGCATCAGCGGATCAGGACTCTGACTAATGAGAAAAGTAAAGAAGGAGCACAGTAACACACTGCTAACTTCACAATTTCAGTCTTAGACGTTATATGTAAGAGAATAAAGATTGTTATGTGAAGGCAGACGTGTCATATAAAGGGCCTTCCAGTCAACTTGATTTATATAATTGTGCCAAAAAATATACCTGGGAATGATTCCTTGTTCCTGTTTAATTCATTCTCGACAAATAAACAATGATGTGTGAGCATTGTAATTCATAAATAGCCAAGTGTATCAGCTCTCATTTTTTTTTCCCCCAATGATGTTATGTTAATTTATGAAAACGTATTTGAAGAGACAAGCGCATAGAAGACCTTCGCCGACGTATCACTGGGATCCATAAATAAAAGGAGAGGACGTCTTGATTCAGCAGCAGGCGGATCCCGCAGTGATTCATGTGTGTCTGTCCAGCTGGAGTGCTGTCAGGGGAAATAAGAGGCTGCTGTTCTCAACCGCTGGAGAATGATGGGAGTACAGTATGCTGAGGAGGGAAAACCAGAGGCACTGCAAAAAAAAGAAAGCTTAACAAGTGAAGATGTCAAGTGAAAATTGTATTTGGTACAAATATTCTGATATTGAGTAGGATGATCTCAAGTTTTTGGTTTTCCCCGATTTGGGTCAATTTGGTTGTTTTTAAGAAAACAAGACTAACATTTTCTTAAAAAATATTATAAAAAATCTATAAATTGACTAATATTAAGAGACAAAAAAACTTAAAATTAGCCTAATTAGCTCTAGATGGAATAAGATCATTCCAATAATAAACTAAAGAAGATATTTCTGATATTTGATTAGTAATTATTTTTAAATTATGTATTTTGTGTATACTTTATATATTTAAACTATGTGTGAATGAATTCTAACACTTCCATTCAGACAAATTTGGTGACAAATTTGAAATAAGCATATCTTTATTAATTTGAAGAAGTAAATGAGTCATCACACTTTTTGTCACACTCATATACTTGATAAGAGAATCGGTTTGTATTCAAGTGTTCTGTGCTTAAAGCCTGATTCATCCTTTTTTACTACAACACAACATATGCTATATATCACCAGTTAGCTGGCATTGGATTACATGCATTCCTATATATTTGCATTGCATTGCTGACTTTGATTTAAAATGCATGTGCTGCTTGAGCACAGGGACCAGCGGCAAAATGTCCAGCACCACTTAACGCAGTCTTCATTTTCATTGTGATGTATTTGACAATTATAGCAGGTTTCAATGGTCATTTGATTTTCATGATATATAGAAATGAATGGAAATCATTGCCTGAGATGATAGTAAACTGCTAAAGGTTATAAGAACACTGGTGTGGTCCTTTATAAGGATAAATATATACCAGAATCTCACCAAAATGTACCTGAAGAAACTTTATTATTATAAAAGCCCCTTTACATAGTCACTTTACAATGACTAATGAAACAATATCAAAATCTGTTCAAACAGTGTTTCCACTCACAATCAGGAAAAGTCTTCTGAATCAAGATTGTTAAAGATAAAAGGAGAGAATGATTTGCAAAAAATGGGATTATGTATAGTACATGTCAAATACATGCAAGAATCAGAACATTTTAAGGGTTTTTTTGGCAATTGAAACAAAATGCCAGAGAGCAATAGACAAAGACTAAATCGGTATCATCAGATCTCAGCTCCCATGTGGCCTGAAGGCGACTGACGCAAAACCGAAGAATCGGCTTCCGTTCTGAAGAGGAGAAATCGCCTCCCAAAACGGCGTCGCTGTCATCGCATCGTGGCTGTAGTGTGCGTTTGTACGTCTGTGAGTGAGTGAGGCAGCTTAAAAAATAACAATAGACAGTAACTGCACAGCAGCTGAAGAGAAGAAGGACTGCAGGACCAGCTCCATCCTACAATCACTGTATAAATCCCATGTCCTATATAAGATATACAACAATCAAACAACAAGGAAGCCAAAAAGAAAGGACAAAAAAACAAACTTATTTGATCACTCAGTAGTATCAAATTCTCGGTTCAAAACTCTTTGATATTCCAGCCTTTCGTATATCCCGATGTGTGTTTGATTAGGTTTTCTCAGACAATCTGTACAGCAGTGCAACCTCTGTGGTGGTGAAATAATGTCAGCAACGTCACCCTCGGATCAATCCGTCTCACAATGTCATGCACCACCGTGCAGGGAAGTGAGGGCTTTGCTCTCCCCAAGGGCGATAACACCAGCTACTTTACATGCATAATTTTCTCTGTGATACAACTTCTGCATTTATGCAAAGATTTGATAGATGACATCAAATTGGCTTCTTTTTGTATAGTGCCAACCATAATAATAATAATGATGCGTTTCCCCGCTTGCCCCATGGATGTGAAGAAATTAAATAGCGGCATCTTACCATCAAAATAATGGAAACGCCTTAAAAGAAGGGAACTTGCCCCAGACAAAATTATTCAGATATAGGTATCTAGTTGGATGTGGAAGCTTTCAGTTTTTAAATTTTTTTTATTTTTTATGAACAACCATTGAGCTCTTTTTTTAAAAAAACATATTCTGAAAGATCTCTGACCGCTGTCCTTCAGTCATGTAAGAGCTGATAGATGTTAAATCATCAACGTCAGATAGAAAAAAAGCTCATTTCAAGGTTGTATAAGCACTGTAGCCCTTACTGAGTGTGGGTGGTTCAGTTTTCTTTATGTCAAGCATCTATCAGTTCACCTTGAGCCCGTGCACTGCAAAAAAATCCCAAGTACAAGTACAAATAAACCGATGACAAGTAGAATTATCTCACATTATCTCATTCCATTAGCAGAAGACTGGTTGGTGGAATTGGTTGACTTGTTATTTTAGGGTTGTCTTCTAATCACATATTTTTGACACATCTCTGAAATTTTGAAAAAACTCGAAAAAAGCAAAAACATATCTGCCAATGGAATGGGACAATTCAAGATAAGTACTTGAATTATCTTAGTAGTAGGACTACTAAATACAAGACATTTTCCCCTGATCAGATTCATTTGTTTTTGCAGTGTGGCCACTCTGAGGTCATAATAAATATTATGTAGGCATAAATAGATCAGATGTTCCTCCTTTATGATCTATGAGGCACCTTGCTGAAGAATGTCTGAATATGTATGTGATGTACAATAAAACTGTCCGCCTGCATGCTTGAGAGTGTTATGTATATGTATGTGTGTGTGTCTGCATTCACACCTGAAGCATTTCAACCATGATAAAAAACCAGCGTGTCTAACAGAGTCTCCGCGTTTAATGTGACGCTGGTCGGTAATGAGCAACATCAATATGAAGAAAGACGATTAGTCCACTCCCAAGGCTCGGAGCTGCCTCTCGATCTCGTCATCGGAGATGGTGGCTTGTTTGGAGGACGAGGCGGCGGCGGCGCCGGGGACGCTCTTTCCTGCAGCTGGCGCTCTCACCATCTGCGCACACACACGGATCATAGATGAGTGAAAACAACAAAAAACACTAATAAACATGCTCATTTTAAACATATACACAAAGCCGTGTACTTTTTAAATAAACAGAATATGATTTTCAATGGTAACCTGGTCAAGATAGACCGCAAGTACACATTTAAAGACTATGAAATATATAATGAGGGAGAAGGTGTAGATACCATTTTAAGGATTTAAAGTGTAAATTATCATTGTTTTGTGGAAAAAAAAAATACTTTACTTACGACTTACAATTCACAGAATCAAATCATTAATGTCTACTATAATCTATAGAATAATGATCATCACATTTAGTTTTTCCTGTGCTGCAACATGTTTAATGCTTTTAATTAAACTACCTTTAATCTAATTACTACAGTCTGGAACTCATCACTTTAAGACAATTAAAATACACTGATCTCAGTTCAAACCATAATTACCTTTAACATATGCTGAAAAACTGCATTCTGAATTTGTTAGTTTCCTATATACATGGCAGCATAATCCCTATGAATATTAAAAAAAAAAAAACATTATGTTGCTTAATTCAATCGGTTCCCAAGTATTGAAACAAATTCCCAGCATCAGGAATTATCCGATAAAGCTTTAAACGTTCCGCTTTTCCAGGGGCGCACATCATACACTTGGATTCATCTTTACCCTACCTCCCTCCCCAAACACACGCAGATCTTGTGTTGTGTGTGTGTATGTGTATGTGTGTGTGTGTGTGTGTGTGTGTGTGTGTGTCTGCGTGTGTTGTGAGAGGTAATAACTCAGGGAGGCCCCCAGGGGGAGCCCACCTCTCAGCAGATGGAGAGCCTGGCGCTTCGGCACATTACAACAGAAACCAGCAAGAAGAGCTGAGGGCGAGCCCCACCATGTGGCAGCTGGAATACATTTTAAAAGCCATTGTTCAAGTCACTGTGGAGTGTGTGCTCCATTAAGACTAATTACACATGTAAAACTTGGGGAAACTGCAACTTTTATATTACAGGGAAATTATCAACTTCTATTTGAATTGTCTAATTTTCTAATTTGTCTAAAATTGAATTTTATCTGAATGCCAAAACAGGGTTCAAAAGACTTTCCTCATTTTGCTTGTCAATTGCTGTGCACTGAAAGAAAATTTTCATTTTAAGAAAATCGTGAATGTCATTGAAATCACATTATCTGCCAGAAAGAAATCACAATTTATTGTTTTTATTAAAGTCATTCAGCCCTAGCAGATAGTGAAAAGTGATTCTTACCTTTCCTGATATCTCAATTCCAATCTCATCCAGGACCTGGTTCACAATGTCCTGAGATTCCTCCTCATCTCCGGACCCATCGAAGATCTCGTCCAAAGTGTCGTTTACTGTGTGGACAGTAGGATGGGGGAGGGTGGAGACAAGCAGAGGAAGGTCAGATGTTTTTCACTCCTAGTGTGGACTTTGGAGACTGTTGTAGTGAAGCGTGGAATCGGATACGTGTGTGTTTGCATCTACACTAGGAATTCAAAAGCTTCTCCAACAATACAAGCCTATGCAGCAGTTCCCCTAAGATAGGAACATCCGATTTACAGACATGTGTAGATACGAAAAAACACAGACCGATATCCATGAATGTATTGTAAAAGGCTGCATTGCATTTCCAAGTTTGTATTTTGAATCGTGCACATCCAACTCGGCCCCAACAATCGTCTTCCTCATTTCACCCAGTCTGTTCCTGCACGCGTCTCTGCGAGCATCTTAGTGCCTCAGGCTTGGTATCTGCCTTCTTATTTGAAGTGTTAACCTTGCCAACACCAGACCTAATCCCAATGTAGATTCAGATGAGGTCTGACCTCATCTCATCTCAATGTAGATTGAGATGAGGTCTGGTAACCCTCCCTCCATTTGATCATACTGGAGGTGTGGTTTAGAGAAGTAATGGCAATTAAATTACCTCAAATGGCAATAACTGATTGAAATATAAGATATATATATATATATATATATATATATATATATATATATATATATATATATATATATATATATAACAACTGATGAACAATTCGACTTATGAACAGCTTCATGATATCAAATGTATTCTTAAGTTCCAAAAGATTTCTCTTGCTAAAACACATCTCATAACATTCATGTATAACCTGATAATCCAGTTTTAGAAAGCTTGCAAATACCAGAGCTGTGTGTGTGTGTGTGTGTTTCCTTACTCATGTCCTCAGTCATGCCCATCTTCATGTTCTCTTTCTGGAAGTCCTGCATGGTCTTTAGGGTCTTCTGTGGATCCATCTTTTTGTTCACTGCTTGCATTGTCTGTACACATGATTCAAACAAGGTTAGAGACAATTCCTCTCATAGTTGGGATACAAGTCTCCACTTCAGTCGTTGACATGTTGCTTCAAACAGGGCTCGTTCACCACACTCGCACAAAACAAACATTGGGTGTCTGACACACATTAAAATAATGAAGACATTCTCACTATTTCTTTAATAGCCAGACATCAACCTCCATCACACTCCATTAATCTGTTGCTAATTATATTTAACCTGCCTCTGTTTGCCATGTCTGACTTTGTACAGTAAATTGCCTCTGGCCCATTATCGCCTCTCACACTTCATTAACGTCAGCTTTGAACATGAGCAGATCCCACATTAGTAATAGTGTAATAGTTAAATTACAGCACTGAAGTAAACGCTGAAACTGCTTCGCGTGAAAAAGAAACGACTAACTTCTCCAACGGGGATCTGAACGTAGCAGATGGAGAAGAAATGAAATTTTGAGAAAATCTTTTGCTCCCACTATTTATAGAACAAGAATAGGAAATGAATATGAAGACATTAAACAATTAACTCACATGAATGAGATAAGTCAAAATCTGATGATAGACATAATCAACAAATACTGGATTATTGATTAGATCTGCAACAATTAATCAATTAACCGATTAGTTGCCAACTAATATATTAGTTACCACCTATTTTAATAATATTTTTTATTCATTTTTGAGAAGAAAATATTGAATATTGAAAATAGTTCCAGTTCCTCAAATCTAATTAGTTTCTTTAGTCTTCTATAACAAAGAGATGATCTTTGGTATTGCATTGTACGCTTCGTAAAAAACTAAAACCAAACAACTAATTGATTAATCATTTCAATCATAATCAATAGATTTGAACAACTAACAAAATAATCGTCAGTTGCAGCCTCGATGTTGATTGGCTCTCGGTGCTTTCACTGAACGTAGTCCAGAAGAGTCGTGAACGCATCTCATCTCATATCATGGTATTGATTTAATATCGATACGTTGCCCAGCTGTACCTGAGCTGACTACCAAGATGAATGATTTCTACCTTGGCTGTGGAGGACATGGCACCAGCCATCTTCATCTGGGAGTTCATGACCTTCGTCTGCGTAGACATGGAGGTGACCTTGGAGCTGACGGCGTACGTGCGGTTCTTCTGCTTCCGCAGCTGCACCAGCTGCTTGGCCAGGATCTTGCACGCCTCCCGGTTACCGCTCTTCGCCATTTTCTTGATCTCCGCCTCCTGCGGGAAGTGAAGAGGAGGCACAGACATGGATTTGAGATCACGCACGTTGTGTTTGTACACATATAGTAAAATAAGCCTTTGAATGGGAAGATATATTATGGATATCTCAATCCAATGAGACTGGAGAGAGCAGCCTAAAAGGTAAATAAATAAATAAATAAATAAATAAATAAGAATTACCTTCAAAGGCACTGTTTGTGTTAGAATGATTCCTATTCAAATAATATTTTAGGACTTCATAGTTTCGGTAAGCGCCAACTATTTTCCATCTGTCTTAATAATATCAACATACTTAACCATGTCAAAAGCCACAGTAAGAATGGACGTATGAAGACATCCAGAAAGCTCCCGAAAGGCGATGTATTTGCAGAAAATAGACAGCCTCCAGTAAACACACAGTAAACACCGTCATGTAGATCAGGCCTAAAAGAAGCTTTTAGCTTTAGCAAACATTGCAATGCACACAAATGCCCACAGGGATTCTGTGTGTGGGCATGAGTGTGTGTGAGTGTCCCAAGAGACGAGAGCAGAGCTCCAGGTTACAGTAAAGTGAGCTTGGCCTCTCGCAACGCCACAGCTAAGTGTGTATGTGTGCACTGAAAGCATCCTAACAATCAATTATTAATATTGATTGTGATTCTCAACTCACTGTCTTCTATACACCCACACACAGAAACTTAGAGGGGATAGAGATAGATTTTAGAAAGCAACATTTAATTTTAACTATTTTAAATATTGTCTAAAACAGCCATAATAAAGAAACAACTATACATTAATGATTCCTGTTGAGTTTTCTTCAATAGAATTAGGTTCAAGATAAATTGTTAAAAAAACTTCCCTTTATTTGTAATGTGTTGAATCCTATAGAGAGAAAAAAAACTTGCCACGTTTTTTTGTTTTCTTTTGCAGTATGTGCAGAAGTGTGTACAGCAGGGGATAACAGACGGCCGTGATAGTGCTAAACTGCATATATAGGTCATTTCCACATAACAGCAAACGTATCTAATATTCAGAACGTGGTAACGTAGCTTTAAAGACTAATTAGCGGAAAGCGTTAATGAGGAGTAAGAAGAAAACGGGTCCCTGGGGAGGTAATTATGTCCTGTATGATATTTACTTAATACAACAAAGGGGAAGAGGACACGGCCTGTTCCTTTCATCTTCCAGTGAGGGGGAAGTTGTGCTTCTGTGAATAAAAACCTTAGCGTGCAACTGTGTGTGAGCCGGGGAGCCTCTATATGTGTGAGTGTGAGACAATGCTCTCATTTGCCTATAGCAAAGTCACCATACCACCTCTATCTCGTCTATTAAATTAGAGCCATCGGCCAATTGGGCTGAATCTCAGAGTGGAAGTGGAAGTAATGTGTGCACGATGGGGAAACAGTAGGCATCATGAGGCATTGATGCAATATGTAGAAATCTGCGTAAAAAGGCAGTTATTTGTTGCTCAAACTTTGTATGTTTTTGTATGTGTGTGTGTGTGTGTGTGTGTGTGTGCCCGTCCCACCATTTGTTTCTCTTGTTTCTCCAGCGCTGCTCGATCCCTGGTGATCTGTCTCTGAGTGCCTCGCAGCTCCTTTGACTGTTCTCTGATAATGTCTGAGGAGAGACAAGAAGATAAAATCAGTTCTACAAAAGCAGAACATTTAATCACCGCCTTTTTTTTTTTTTTTATACATTTCACATCCGATGAAATTTAAATTCGATTATGTATGTTTTTTCGGTCTGTTCCCACCAAACATATAACTGATAGATAAATGGAGAATTCACTTTAGGCATCACTATGGTTTTGTGTAAAACAATTAGAAAGCAGGGTTAGGGGCCAAGTCAGGTGCAAGGCAGTGGAAGAAGTCAATTTAGTCACTTAATGGTAAGCATTATGTGTGTGTGTGTGTGTGTGTGTGTGTGTGCGCGCGCACACGCACATGAAATACCACTGAGTAATCAGCAGCACAGTAAACCGCCTATACAAACACAAAGTGGCATCATGTGAGATAATGTCATGATCCAGAAATGACACTCTGGCTTCTGGATGACAAATAACGCGCACATAATGTGTGCGCACACACACTTACATTTGTACCACTTTCAATAAAAGTTAAGAGAATGGACATCCAGTTCTATCAAAGACCTTGTTTCCAGGCTTGGGACAATTTTCTATGTATGAAAATAGAGCTGCAATCAATGACTTTTTCGCGAAATCTATTGATTATCCAAACAATTATCCAATTTTTTTTTGTCCAGACCAACACTACACAACCCAAAGACTACCATTATAGAAGACAAAAAAAGAGCTGAGAAGTAATATGCAATATTCACAATATTTAAAAACCCTCATACAAGAGCTTGTTTGAAAATGTTTCACAGTCTGGACCGCTGCAAGTCCAAGTTTCATTTCACTACTCCCCAAATTGTTCTGATGTGTCATTACAAAACTGTTTAATGCTGCACTTATCTGAACAAACTCCAAGAAAGGGTCTTTTCCAGCATTAATAAAGTGAAGATTCAGAAAAAAAATCCCACCAAAAATGAAAAAAATAAAATAATTAAATAAATTGGCTCGAATGGCTTTAACAGCCTATCCCCAGGGTGTAAAGAAAAACTCCCACCTTAAGAGAGGAAGAAACCTACAATATTGGAGGGATCCATTTCACCATTTCAAAGATGGAAAGACATGGACCTAGATGGTGTTAAAAAAAAAAAAAGGAAGAAAATAAAAGCAATAACAATGTAATAAGAATACATTCCAAAAATAAATTAATACTACTCATGATAATAATAATAATAATAATAATAAAATAAAATGTGGCTTACTAGGTTAAAAAGAAAACTTAAAAACTGAAAAAAATGCTTATTCTTTCTAAATATTTCACCAATCATGAACTTGGTGAAAACGCGTCATAGTGTCGGACCACTTGTGAAACGCTGCACGTATACGCACAAGGTGACGTACCGTCAACGTCTTAAAAGTGGGAGGGATATCGTCCTACAAATATGTGGGATTTAACCCCCCCACCCCTCCATTCGCCAAACAGCCAGAAACAACTTCGACCACCCCACCTGGGGGCAGCGACGAAAAAAAACGAGGGTCCCGTCCAGAAGAGAGCGACAGATGAGAGGAATCAAGTGATGTGGCTACTGCAGAATGTCTGAGAAGATCTGACTACGGTTTGGAATACACAGAATAAAGCACAGTAAGTACAGTATGTAGATGATTTGCGGGAGTAGGTAGGCGGATTAGTCTTAATTCACAGAACGCATCTAATTTTTTGAGATATTTATATATTCATTTTCCTCACAAAAAGTTTAAGGTCCAGATTTACTGAGGATTTAGCCGCCCTCCCTCTGGAAACACAGCCCAAGGAGTCAATATAATAGGTATTTGAAATAGGATAATTAATTCATTCATTTTTATTCATTTTGACCTTGTAAAGGTTGATTACCTCGCCTGCAGGAAAAAAAAAAGAATGTTTAAATATAAAAAAAATAATAATAATACTTGTGGTAATATTGCATGTCTCCCTTTCTCCCAGCACAGGGAGGCTCCAGCCTGGATATATGCACGGTAATGTTGAGTGGAAGCAAATTATTGCGAGAGGAAATGTGTTAGATTTTCCTTGAGTTCCATGGCAAAATGTTTATCTCAACTAATAATGATGCACAAAATGTAACATGCTATATCTATCTGAAAAGGTTTTCAGTTATAATAATTGGTGTTTATGTTTCCATTTCATTGGAGTACATCTGCTTTGGAAGCAGGTGTTGGGATAGATGCAATGCCTAATTCTATGGTCTACAAAAAAATGACCTTCTTAACTAGTTATAAACACTCCTTTATGATAACAAATAGCTGTTTTAATTAACAATTTAGGGAGCATCTAAAAGTATAATAAGAAAACAGAAGCTCACTCAGTGTTTCTGACTCAGACAGACAAGGTAGAAAGTGTTAAAGAAATTAAAGTAGAAATTGAACATTTACATAGGAAATATTTTTTTTTTAAATAGAAAAAATGCTATTACAAATTGAAGATTTACAAAATGTGTGTGCATATATATATATATATATATATATATATATATATTGAATTTATTGAAGAAAAGGTTCATTTCTGCCACCACATGGAGCTCCAAAAACTTCCAAGTACAACTTTCCAAGCAAAAGAGCAAACCACAGGTTTAAAGGGGGTGGGGGAAACACTAGCATTCTCACACAAACAGTGCATTATGGTAAGATTACATTGCACTTGACTTGTCTGACGCAATTAGATCGGAAATAGCTATATAGACCGAAGTTTGGATTCACCGTTTTGTTTTTTTCAAACTGCAGTGTGACTCAAACCCGGAACAGGTTAAACAAGTTAATGGAATGATCTAATTTAAGATGGGAACAACACACCAGTCTGTACAACCGGTGTTTCGGCTAAACCAGTGACCCTGTTAACTGGTGCCTCTCGAGTCTTTTCAGTGACGGCAGCTGTTGGGGAAAAGAAGCCTTCTATTTAACTTTGAGTCATCTTGAATAAGTTACTCGAATTAATTATTCACAAAGGCAAAAAAAGACCAGACGAATACATACAAAACATCTAAAATGTTCAGGCTTTTAGGAGGACACCTAAGTGATGTTTTTTTCCTTCAATAAATCTTTATTATAAAGTATCGGCATTAATATTTTGACATCATATGCATCACATTGAGACAACTTCGTGTTATGTTCTGTGTTTTTTAACAGCTGCTGTCCCTACGCCCAAAAGTCCTCAGATAACACGGTCACTGGTTGAACTGAAACACCAGGCTAAAAACAAGTTAGCCCTGCGGTGTACGCAGAACAAACTTACCATCGACAGTCTTCTTCTTGAAGAGGGAAGCCATGTCGCCGCTGTTCTATAAAACTTAAACACAATATAAAAAAGAGTGTATTGTATTCTTCGCGAATCCTAGGGCGAGTGCCGCCGTGTTAGCCTTCGCACCGGGGGCGGCGGGTCGGTTTAGCAGCCTCGGCTTCCTGGTTGACTTTCTGTTGTCGGGAGTTCCTCCCTCAGCTGACTGACTCAACGGCTGCACGTGACGTCACGGCGGGATTCTTTACGGTGCGTTTAGGAGCACCTCGTAAAAACCCAATCCCGGTCATGAAAGACGCTGCAGTGGTGGAAGAAGTATTTAGTACAATGCAACACGGTAAACTATACTAACTAACTATAGTCATGATACTAACAAAAACTAGAAGTGCCATCTAAGAATTAGCAGCAAAGTAAAAAACAATCGTTTACTCTCTTTGATCATTTATTTTATGACATTAATTGATTGTTAATTCTGCTGCATCACTGTGTAGCATTCCCTTGTTGTGGCTACAGGATGTGGAGCTACCTCACATACAGTTTCATGTATTTCAAACTATAGTTGGTTCCCAACCTTGGGCCAGGCCCCTTTCAAAAGATCAGCAAATATACAGGGTCAAGAGTTGATCAATCTTTGACCTGGTGAAATATTGGTTCATACAAACATTTATTGAAAAAAAAACATGGTTTCAAAGGTCAAAACTTTATTTCTTGTGTCTTACCGCATTTTAAACACAGCAGTGTTGCAACCTCTTATAGTTATTCTACTATCAAACTAGTGCCATTATGTATATTTTTCTTGTATGGATTGAAAGATTCTTGCCTTAGTGATAAGTGAACAATAATCAAATTTACTTAGTTTTATCAAGAAATCTCAAATCAGTCCAGTTTAGTGCACTATTTTAGTTTATATATTTGCCACTTTTCCTATATTTCTTACAGCACGCGAAGGCAGCACAAAGACTGCTGATAGAATGTTCATGGCAACAAAGAAATGAAATTTTTTTTTCTAAATTATAATGCTGACATGTGTAGTATGCACATGATTTATAATTTGCATGCATTTTATTCTTAATATTTACAGATTATTTAATCTAATTGATGTCTTAACACTTTTTTTTTAGAATTTCAAGTGGGTCTGCAAGAGCTTTGTGTGCATGTGGGCACATTGTCAGCAATCACACAAACATATGAACTGTTGTAAGACAACAATACACATGGGGGGGGTCTCTGAAATGACTCCCACGGCTTCACAGAATCACAAATTCTTGCTCTCCTCAATTTGCCTCCTCATCCCAAGGGGTGAGATTTTCCATACACCCTGGCATGTATTCATATTGTCTTATTTTATATCGATGCTGAGAGCAACTTTATGTGGGGTGGTGGGACTCTTGAACCATAGCCAATTCAATTCAGTTTGTGATGAGCCAGGGATGGTGTGTGTATGTGTATGTGTGGGGGGGTTGAAGATGCACAGTAGATGGAAGTGCATGGAGGGGGGGGCAGCTGCAGAAATGGTGAGAGATGCCAAGTTGTCGCTGGGGCAGAGGAGAGAGAGAGAGAGGGGGAGAGCGGTGACTTTGAGGGGAAGGAGAGGAGGATGGGCAGCCCACAGCCGGTGTGTGCATCAGCATGTTGTCCTGAGGCGTTGTTCTTGTTAAGGTTATTAGAGAAGATGTTTGGCACTAATCAGTGGAGGACTACAGGGACCCAGACTAAATGGCCTCATCATCAGCGGGCACTAGAGGTGATCAATCTAGCCCAAAGCACTGGGAGGCCCTGCAGGTACTAAGCCTGTATCTTACTTTGCTGTTCCACAGTGGCGGCAAGTGACTATAATTGGTTTGACTGAATATTCATAGTAGACTTGGTCAGTGATATGCGGCTTTTCTTGCACTTTAATCAGATTTTGTTATAATGAAACATTGTGATTGAGTTTAATATGTATATTCCTGTGAAATAATATATAATTAATCATATAATTACTGTTGTTCAATTAGTCCACTTTACACTTACTTTATGGGGAATACTGCACTGGAAAAAAAAAATCTTAACAATGAAGATATCCTATATTTGACACAACAAGTTCAATATTGAGTAGAATAAGATTGAATTATCATATTATTGAGTATTTCAAGTTTTTCTTTTGATTGAAATAATTTTAATCCTGTTTTCTTGAAGTAAGTAAATAGTTCAACTTTTTAGCATTCCGTATTTTCTCTTCTATTTTGTCTTTGACTTTTTTCAAGCATCACTTTCACCACCTTCTTTCTCTACTGAGTACACGGTCTGTATCTCTCTTCCTCTCCTCCTCCTCCTCTGTGATCTAGCCCAGGGCAAACAGACATTGTAATGTTAAGGCACTAAATACAGAGTGTATCAACCCCTCCACCACCACCCTCCACACACACACACACACAGACACACACACAGCAGAGAGAGAAAGAGACACATTCATGTGTGAAATGAGATCTTCATGCAATCAGTGGGAGTCGGAGCCATAAAGCACATCGAGCTTTTGGGCTGTAAGGTATCATCGGACAAATCGCTCAAATCCTCTCACTTGGTGTCTGTGCAGTAACTGTTATGGGCTGTTAACAACTGTGTTTTTCCCCTCCTCTTCACAGATAAACCCATACATCGGACATCAAGAGACGACGCCGGGTGTATATTTCACCCCGAATACCCATTTAGCCATTTCCACTTTCAAACTCCCATTTCCAACCAGCTTGGAAGTGTCTCTCTCATTCAGTGCAGTTATGTGACACTCAAGAAAATGGAATTATTGTGTTAAAATGCATGTATACACGTTAGTCCAGGAATACGAAAATCCTTTCCTGGGGGGCTAGTGTGGGTGCAGGCTTTTGTTACTGCTTGGTTGGAACATACCTGCACCCACACTGACCCTTTAGGCCCAGGATTGTCTATTTCCTCTTTAGTCATATTGAAATCGGAGCGTTGGAATTCTCATCATCGCACACCTAGATAATGCAATTGGAATTCTTTTTTTTTCTTCCACATGTATATGCCTTAGTTGGATTGAAGCTGGACAATGCATGAGTGCATCTTCTGCAACAGAACCAGCCTAGTCAAGAGAAGAAGAAAGTTTTTACTGCAGATTCCATGTATTTTCACACAGTGCGCCCAGCAAGTATGATGTTATAATGTAAGTTGGATGCATAAAGTGCAATTTTATCACACCTTAAAAGGTATTTTTGAAAATATGCACATGCAAACACACTAATATGTTGTGAATAAAATGATTATATGCAACCTATTTGCAGAAAAAAAAAAGATTTTCAGGCTTTTCCTTAAGCAGCAGCTGCAGGTTGACATATTGTGGCTGGTGCCAGGCTTGTTCTTCGTAGTTGTTGTCAGCGTGAACAAATGTGAGACATCACAAACATATCATTAAAAATCACATCCAACAACCCTATCTCCATCACAGCAGCTTTCACAGATTCCATTATCTGTTTTATCTGTTTTCATTTGCAATAGAATTTTAAAAATGCTCTCTGAGCCCTATGGGTGAATATATATATATATATATATATTATATACATCTCGTACCCCATATTTATCTGGCATAAATCTCAAATAATGATGTGATATAAGATAGGACTATATGCTGCAGTCGTCCCTGTGCTGCTGACATGTAACCAGGGTGAAATATGTGTGTATGCAAACACAGAGACAAGTGGCTGTGATGGGAGGTTTGGGATATGAGAACAGCAGTTCTGCTGTTTGATGGATGGATACTTCTGGTACCTAGATAGATAGATAGATAGATAGATAGATAGATAGATAGATAGACAGACAGACAGACAGACAGACAGACAGACAGACAGACAGACAGACAGACAGACAGACAGACAGACAGACAGACAGACAGACAGACAGACAGACAGACAGACAGACAGACAGACAGACAGACAGACAGACAGATAGATAGATAGATAGATAGATAGATAGATAGATAGATAGATAGATAGATAGATAGATAGATAGATAGATGTGCCTATTTTCATAAGTACTTTGCTCTAATCAGCACAAACCTTAAAATAGTGAAACTAAACATTAAAAAAGAAAAATTTTTGTATTACAGGTTTTCTAAATAATTCATTTAAATATGCAAATATATATTAAATATGCATATCACAATCTCATCATTTATACACATATGTTGTTTTGGTAACAACCATGTGCGTCAATTTCGCCCGAATGGCCAAAAGGTAATTTTGATTTTTCAATGATTGAAGTGTACCCAAGCTCTATTTGACAATCATGAGTCAAAGCGATGAAATATAGGCATTTGTAACAATAGTTTGCAGTTTAATTGTACAATGTATGAAAGTGTAGTAGTTACGGATGCAAAATATATATATATATATAAAAAACCTGAATTTTATAAGTCTGTGGTAGGCTTTATGCATGGGAAGGTTTTAACACAAGGTAATGTCCTCAGGTTAGTATCGAATGTAACACGCCGAGCATATGAGTGGCAGAGAGGACTCAGGACATATGGAAGACAGCGGGCGGCAAAGAGTGAGAAGAGACAGGGAGGAGCAAAGGAAGCAGCATGAAAGCAGCAGGGGAGGCAGAGGCTGCGGTGGTCTAATAAATCGACTGAGCGGTTCCACTCATTTTTGCCCGTGGGACGAACCTCTACCGCGCGCACTGGCAAAACACGGCACCGGGGAAATGTGGGTAATGAGAGATTATTCTCCCCTGTAGTGTTTGCTCATCATCACTCCCACTGCCGTAACCGTCCCCCCCCCCCCCCCCCCTCCCCCCCCCCCCATCTCCCCAAGTCTCCCTAGTCGCCCACAAAGCAGATCCAGAACACACACACACACACACGCACACACATGCAGCATTGAGATGCAGGTGTGGAGTTATTCTAATGAACAGACGCGCTAATACACAGATGGTTTAGCGTGTAAGGTCAAACCGAGACGTGTTATTATTTAAATCCGCTGCTGGCGCCAATTTCGAGTGTCAGTGAGCCACTCGCGCACGCACACACACAAACACACAGTTCAATGACAGCCTCTTTTAGCCACAGGTCCTTTCCGCCTGAGGAGAACAATCTGTCTGAGAAATTTTACATATATCAAACCAGAATCCTCTTTTGCCCTCTCTCTCTCCTCTCTTTTTTTTCTTCTCCCCATCCCTCCCTCCCTCTCTCCTCTGTCTCCGAGTCCGGGTCCTCCTCGCCCCGAGGCCAGGCTGTGACCACGGGAAGTAGGCTGGCAGTCCCAGCAGGGGCCAGGGCTCAGACACACCATCGGCATATGGGAATTAGAGTCATTACAGGCAGAAGGGCAACGGAGGACATGTCCACTCCGCAAAGGACGGAGGAGCTGTGGGAAGTTGTGTGAAGGCGGAAAACAGACAATGTGGGAGGCTTCATTAGTCGGACAGATGAGGGACATGAATCAAGTATGTATTTATACAGTTAATGCATATTTATGCACACAGTAGATGTCCTGATTCATAACCTGAAAAAGGTAGCATATATAATAATAAATAATTAATCATGCATTTGATTTGTTTCTCACTTTTCATTCATAGTCAAAGAACAGACCACACTAGATAAATATCACAATAATAGTATGGTATGATTTGGAATTAATAAAATAAGATTTATTTCCAGGGCGACACGGCGGTGCAGTGGGTAGCACTGTTGCCTCACAGCAAGAAGGTCGCAGGTTCAAGACCGCCTTGGGCCTGGGTCTGGGGCCTTTCTGTGTGGAGTTTGCATGTTCTCCCCGTGTCTGCGTGGGTTTTCACCGGGTACTCCGGTTTCCTCCCACAATACAAAACATGCTCAGGTTAATTGGTAAACTCTAAATTGCCCATAGGTGTGAGTGTGAGAGTGAATGGTGTGTGAATGGTGTGTGTGCCCCACGATTGGCTGGCGACCATCTGGGGTGTATCCCTGCCTCTCGCCTTAACGCGCTGGGATAGGCTCCAGCAGACCCCTGCGACCCCGAAAGGGAATAAGCGGGATAGACAATGGATGGATGGATGGATTTATTTCCAGGCATCATATTTGATATTAAAGTGTGTGTATGTAAATATCCAGTTAACATGCACACTGCAAAAAAATGAAAACTTATAAGGGGGGAAATATCTTTTATTTAGTATAATGAGTCCAATATTATGTGGTAAAAAGACAACACTAAGATAAAAATGACATTGTAACAAAAATAAGACTTTCACCTGTTAAGAATTAATTTTTTGCAGTGTATGGTTCACGTGATTTGGTAAACTGAGAGAAGAGAATCAGCTCAAAGTATATGAGATACATACAAATGCACATAATGTTGGATTTGAGAGGTTTTGGCGATCATGTGCTGACTTAATGGGGCCCTTTTTTGTACTTTTCACAGTTCAATATTTCAATAAAAAAGTGCATCCTTTTATGGTCAAAAATCACTTGATTAGATCTGTAGCAGCAAGACAACCTGTCTGCTACAAACAGAACTCATGCTGAAAAATCTAAATCAAAATGGCCACTCTGTTGTGATTGGTCTAGTACTGGGAAATGTCCCACCTCTGGGGTCAGTCAGAGCACCTGAGGTCAAGTACATGGATCTAAAGGCAGGTATTAACTCTATTTCTAAATGGCTAGTTTCCAATAAAACTACAGAGACCAGACCACAACAGGTGTAGTGGGTGCTCTCATTTCATAGTTTGTGGGTTACAAACACCAGTGACCTACATGTTTACACACAAGCACTGAAAAAAGTATTTTTTTTATTAACGTGTTTTGTTGTATTTCACCATGTGGTCATTTTAGGACTGGGGCTATGCGGCTGGGCAACAAGAGGTCTCTGTTAACAGAGTATAGTTTGTTCAGGCCAACAATGCTTGTAGATTTGTTGCAGCCTTTATAGCGACCACTATTTCTTTGCATAACCACATGGATAGATGAATTTAACCAGTTTATTTTCATTTACCCATTCTACATTCATAGTCCTCTACGTTGATACTTAAGTACATTAATAGACGTCATAAATTCTACATTTGCTTGTTTATTCTGTTTTGTTCAGATGTACAAATGCACTGCACTTACCTATCCACATCCCTTATTTATTTACCCCCATTATACTCCATTATACTTACCCCCGATGCACTTGAGTAAATTAAAGCCCAGGCCTATATTAGAGATTTTACAGTGCATTGCATGTCAATGTTTTAGATGGCATTCATCTTAAGTTGCACTTTTCTTAGCAGGTGGAGGCTCGATGCTTCGTTTCCTGGGATTGGGTTCAACGTGACTCTCAACCGCATATTTTCCTGTCATGTAGCACACTGATCATTTGTTCGCTGTCACACCATAAAACACTGTTTTGCGAATATATGCACGTATCAAAAAATCTTAAAACCACTGACATCCAGTATATTTGCTGTACGACTGTAGAATTTCCTCTGCTATTAAACGTAGTTAAATCTTGCAAACTGGACATTTAATATGCATCTTAAAATGAGCAGTAAGTTTTGAAACAATATCCCATTGGGTCCATGTCATATGTTGGGAAAAAGGTTGAAACATTGGGACGTAAATGGATTCAGGGCCCAATGAAAGGCTTTCCCTCTTCCCCAGCCTGCCTCAAGATGCCAACAATTTTTATTTTACGAATCTATTCTACTTTTCTATTGTTTAAAAGAGACATCAAAAGCTCAGGAATGGAATGATATGGAAAGGTATGTGCTTAATTTCACACCTAATCAAAAATATGCACCCAAATATCAGGTGCAAACAGGGCTGTAGTTTTATGGTTTGTTGTGGATTTGTATATTTATTATTTAAACCATGTCCAACTTTCCTTTTAAAAGAAAATTCTCCCCAGTTTGACCCACCGATGGGAGCCACATCTGTCACAAGTCTTCTCCACTGTCAGAATGACCCTGTCTTTTAGTCTTGATCAGCTCATTAACTTCTACCAGGCAGCCAGGGAAGCTCCATTATCTTTATATGTGCAGAATAGGGCTTAAATCTGGAGGATGGATAAGCAATTATCTGTTTTTTTCAAGCAAGGTCAGCATAAGGGGACCATGCACCCACTGGTCAATTTGTTCGGAGGCAAACAGAATGTCAGACGTACGCACGGACTATGGGAGAAGTAATTTTCTTTGTCTTGTCTTTGCAATTAAAACTCTCATTTCCATTTGTAAAATGTGCAATAATAGCTTCAACAATTATAACTGAATATGTGAGATCATTGAGATAATGATAATGCGAAAGCGGGGTGCCTTTGTTTGACAAAAAACCCTTGTAACAGTTTTTTTTCCCCTTTTTCTTCCTGTGGCTCAACATGGAAATTTAATTTTCATTAACCTACAAATGACTGTGTTTTCTCATTAAAGTGGTACCACACTGCAAACGATCCCACAGTGTTTTTCTTTTTTTTTTTTTCCTTTTTGAGTGTGTGTATCTTTCTTAAACTGAATTATACATCAAGACTCGTCCTCTGGTTTAAATTAGAGGCAACTCTTGCTACTACTGCAAATTTCCGTCTGCTCGAATGTGACCTAATATTTATCTGAATGCACTCACATTGCATCGCTGCATGTACTTGAAGACGCGTTAATGACTCTTTAAAGTGGGAGTAGGCCACTTGTTTCTCTTTCAATTATCATTATGAAGTAAATGTTGATTTGCACGGTGTAATAGCTATAGAATAATGACATTATCAGCTGTTAGATTGGTTCCCTACGAGTATCACTTCCACTGTGCGATTCCGTCTTTCTCGCAGGAAAATGGGGACTCAATTTAAAATAGAAGATTAGATCGGAGTTAAACAATATACTACCTGATTTTTTCCTAATATTTTCTTTTATCATTACTCCCCCTTCCTCCCTGATGCCAACCCCTGCTCTAGTTCCTTATTTGTGAGAAGCAATGAAGAAGTTTTATTTCCGAGGTGATGATGTCGATCATTTCTTCAGAGGAAAATGAAAGCGATTACATGTTGAATTTAGTCTTGTATCTTGAAACAGGATTGAATTGTTTGACTTTTTTTTTTTATCTCAATGTTATTCTTTTATATTGTATTATAGACTTTGTATCTCAAATTCATTGAAAACTTGAAATAAGTAAAAGCATCTACCAACAGAGCAATATACTTCCATATAATTTCAATAGATATTGGACTAATTATACTAAATACAATGTATTTTAAGGGGATTTACAGAAGTGGAGAAAAATATATTTATATATTTAAAATAGTAGGTCATAAAATGCTGGCAGCCTCAGTTTGAGAGAAGCTAAATTAGAAGGTGTTCATTTATTTTGCATGTTATCTTCATCCTCATGATCATCCCCCGCTCAGGCAGGTGTGTGTTCCTATAGGCTCCCTCTGGGGGCCCAAAAAAAAACAAAGAAAGAACGATAACAGCCGTACCACAAAACTCATGATGCTGCACTCTGCCTAATGCGAGATATCATCAACAGGGACAACAGCGCTCAGCATTATCTCGCACCTGCCTCATCAGGACTGCCGTGGAAGGTTGGAGAAGATAGATCTTTTAATGAGAACAATTTCAGATGGCAACACGCGCCCTTTCTCTGAAAAGGAGTCAGATAAAAAGCCTTATACTTTAATCCTTTAACTTTCCAGTTGTCTATGAGTCAGATTGTTTTTTTTTCCATCTGAGACTCAGATATAGGACACAACACTTGTGACCTGTTTTGTGCTTTCATGGGACGCATCCCTCTTAGTCTCATCCCTTCCCAGAGAAGAATGTTCCTCTGAAACGTGGCTGTGATCTGAAGTAGGAGAAGTTTATAAGGCACGTGAGATTTCTTCAGATCTAAAAGCACCGGAGGCCCCCCCCCCCCTTTGGTTCTAAGGCAGGAAAAGCAAACAAGTCTCTAGCTCTACTTTAATACTTGTCCCTTTCTCTTCTCCTCCTGCTGCTTTTTTCCCCCCATTTAAAGCAGCCACTAATAATCATCACTGTGCCTCATTAAGGAGTGGAGGCGGCTGCTCCAGATGTTTGGTAGAAAACCCCCGAGGTCCAGCGTCTGTGTCAGAGAGCTTGTCTCCTGTAATGTACTCTCTAATGTGTGCATGATTGCACGAGTGTGTGGTGGCGTGTTGTATTCGACGCAGCTGTAAATGTGTGCAACAAAAATGAATCTCATCAGATGAAAATCTCTTGCATTTAGTGCAATTAGTCCAATTTTCAATAGATAATATCTTATTCCATTGGCGGATAGTTTTGCTTATTTCAATTATTTTTTTCTTGATTTGAGTTAATTTAGTCTTTTTAAAGAAAATGTTCATTCTGTTTTCTCAAAACTGGACCACATTGACCTAAATCGGGAAAATACCTAATTTGAAAAAGGCCTTAGATCTGCCTTAGATAAGCCTACTCAATATTGGAAGAATTGTACTAAAACATTTTCACTTGTTGACATTGCATGGAATTTCAGGTAAAACATCAGAATTATGAGATAAAAAGTCCATAATATGAGAGGGTAAAAAAGACAAAATTCAGATTAAAAGTAAAGAAATTAAAAAAAATGAGATAAGCAATACGCAAATTAAACATTAATTTGTTTTGCAGTGTATCAATGTAAGCTTAACAACTAAAAATGTCTTATTTTAATCAAATCAAATAATTGAATTGAATAAACATATTCAATTGACAGATTATTTTTCATCATTGCCTTTATATATATACTTTTTATTTATTTTTTTGGGGGGGGGGGCAATTTAATGTTTGTTAAAAACAAAACAATTGAAATGATCTGGATGTATCATGATAACTCTACTCAGTACTCCACCGACTGCATCAAATTTTCACCTGAGGAAAAATCTTTTTTTTTTGCAGCGTGCTTCCTGCCGTATCCTCACTCTGTTGTGTTCCACTGCCCCACTTCCAGACCCAAGCAAAGACAGTGAGGGAAAAAAAAAAAAGATTTCCTCTGAGAACGCTAGATGGAGGTGGGGGACTAACTCTCTGCACAGTCTCATCATCAGTCTCCTGTCTGTCAGCCAGCTGTCAGCTAAAACATGCAGGTGGAAGGAGAGTCTGAATCATTTATGGGGCAGACTACATAAAAATGACTGATGTCAACCTTTGTTGTGATGAATAACATTTTGTTTCTATCATTAGTATTCTTTGTAGAAATTGAATTGACTTCTATTTTGGAGTTTGTTTGTTTTTTTCAATTTAAGTGCTATAGAAAACTATACAAAACATTTTCTGTCTGTTGCTTCAGCTCGTCAGTTCTTCGTCTAGTGTCCTAAGAGAATCGACCGTATCAGACAATGTGACCTGACATTGACCTTCAAAGGGCTGAAATCATCTGAAAACAAGGATTCCTTATTCGCTTTTTTTTTTTTTTTGCTGCCCCACTTCCATGACGTCTACGTCAGCGCGTGGCTGAATAATTCAGGTGCCTGTTGCGACATCAAAGTGCATGAAACATGAGGGAAAAACGACGAGGGTGTTACCCGCTTGCCACACACACAGCCAGTGCCCCGGGTCTCATCAGATCTGGCAACCCGCGTATAAAACATGGCCTTGGACCAGGAAATAAATTATAAATCTTTCCTGTTGTTTTATCAGCCTGTTCTCCAGAGGAGAAACGCCGACATTTTCTGCAAACCACGGATAGGATGGATGTCAAGTCAAGTCATTTCAGACGTGGTGACACAGATAACGTCTCAAACTTTTCCAACTCTACACCATAAGGCCAGAAAAGCGTTGAACCATCACCCCTATCCCCTCTTCTGCTAAGAAAAGGGAAACTGATGAGGACGTTTTCGAAACGTGGACTGTCAACGTTTCCCTCATGAGACTGGACTAATAACATAAGATAACTCCATGCAGCAGAAGAGCCATTAATCTCCTTTCTAATTGCTAAGATAAGAACCTAGAAAGAGAAGTGAGTTAATTATATCTCGTGTTGCTACTCAACAGGGGTGAGAATCTTTTTTTTTTTTTTTTTCGTGGTTCGCTCTTGAGACAAAGTATGTTCACTGAAAAGGGAGGAAATGTGATAATGTCAAACATTCACAACCCAGACGTGTTTTGGCGACAATCACAATATCTCTGAATGTCCTCTTTACTATGGGCATATTGGTATACTCACATTTTTTGTCATTTGCTGGATCAATAAAGATTTTAGAGTACAAAGTTACACATTTTACCAGACAAAAGATTTTAGGCTTCATTTTTAGGCTTCAGCAGTTCTCCTGAAATTAAAAATGTCTTCTTAATCCTTTTGGATCACAACCCTGGTTATTCACTAATTTAGCCATGTTTTCTTTTTATATACACATATCAAAAATCCTGTGAAACCACCACAATGAATGGATATGGTCACTTTTTAATACTTCATTTAATACTAATAAATTCCTCCAAAAGTTTTGACCCACTTGTATATACTGTTTATATCAAAAAGAGGTACAGAAAAAAAAGAGGTTGAAATTAGAGTTGACCTTGGGGGGGGACTCCTGTTAAAATCTCCCTGTCAAAGCTCACAAATGCAGTAATGGATATTAGTATTTCTCGTTTTTATCTTCAAAGCCAGGCTGCTGCTCATAAGGTAAGCGCACTACCCCCTACACCACCACAGCAAACCTGCAGGATGTTAAGTTAGTAATAAAGCGTTGACTGTCCATGCAAACAATTTCACAGAAAAGGATATAAACCGTCATGCCATACAGAAACTATATCCAAAAGTTGACTAACAGTCCTTGCTTTATATATAAAGTATATATAAGAATATCATACTGTATCTCTCTGGGAATAATACAATGTTCCTTGACCTTGAGAATCTACATCCTTTTTGGCGGTCAACATTTAGAGTTTACCCTGCTGGCAATCATGGTAGAGAGTCCTCTGCTTTTTTATTACAACTAAATATCTGATCTCCTTGATTGCTCTTTTCAGAGTTCAAGGACATCTGGTCATGCTGTGTGTTCTCTGTGCCTTTCACATCATATCCCATCCAATTATTCTGTAGTGCAGTAAATAAAAAAATCCTCAAAATTTGCTACAGAGTTTGAAAGACTCACAAAAAAATAAAACAGAGTCAAGTGAAGTGCTTCTTCTGTGCGGGGGATACAGCAAAAAAAACATGAATCAGCTCATGTTGCCAGGATTCTATTTGAGCGTCTGAACCACAGAGCCAGTGTGACATTACTGAAAGACCAGGCACTGATGGGCAAAAACAAAAAAAGTTTTTTTAAATTCTAGTCTCAAATCTAAGCTTGTCACTTAGAGGTGTGTATTTAATTAGTAGCAGAAAAAACGTCTTTATCACAAGGAAGAACAACATGTGCACAGAGTGTTTGAATGAAGATAAATTCTGTAAACCCCAAAAAACTAGAATGTTTTTGGAGGTTATAGCTTCATGTGTTGTAACAAAAATAATCACACTCACAATTCTAAGAAGATCGAAATCAAAATGTATATATATTTAAAGCGCTAAACCAGGAATATTCTGGGATTTGTGCCATAAGAAGTGTTTAAATAAAAAGGAGTTAGTCTGCATACCTGCGATTTTTTAATTATTTCCTACAATAATGCAAACCACGGATAGGATGGAAGTCAATGGAAGCAAAATATGAAGGAATAATCAGACAAATTGTTTTTAAACCTGCATAAAAGGGGGTTAGATTATGTGAAAAGTGATCTTGTTTAACCCATTAACCCAGATCCATTAAGGCAGGGGTGACAAACATGTGGCCCAGGGGCCAGAACCGGCCTGCTGAAGGGGCCCACTGGAAAAAAAATAGACCAGTTCCAGTAAGTGTCTTTCAGGGATCAAGGGATAAAATATGTATAGTTTTGATTAGTAAATGGTTTGCAAGGCAAGAAATAACTACTTAAAAAAGTCAATATCAGTAGTACAGTATATATTCACTGAGTAAATGTTTTAAATTGAGATGCAACAGTTGACTGAATGAATATGGATTAACTGACTTTATTTACTTATTTTTTCTGATGCCATCTCTCCTGTTGTATACAATTAATTAGAAGTGTTAATTTTTCTAATCTATTCATTTATATAAAAAGAAGGGGAGAATTTTGTAAATGTTGTTATTTACACATACATATTTTACCGGTCCCACTCGAGATCAAACTGTGCTTAACATGGTCCATTAACTTATTAAATTAAGTTTTACATCAGTGCATTAAGTCAGTGTTAAACTATAAACCTGTTAGCATGCAGTATATGCGTTGACTTCAATTCATCTGTGTGTTCAATTTACTAAACATCTCCTACAAGGGGTCATTTACAGATTCCAGTAGGGGTCCTTCAGGGTCAAACTGGCAGCCATGTCATTGACCTCACCAACAGGGGGCAGTAAAGGGGGTTTCACACTAACAGCAAGCTGAACAACTTCATGTTGACCTGTCACAAATAAAAGAGGGGAAGGAAACCAAAGACAGTGGTGGAATGGAACTGAAAAAAATACTCAAGTTCTACACTTGGGTTAGGGTTTCTACTTTAATATTTAGCAAAAAAATCGTGAATTCTAACTCTGGCTCTACAGATGTTGGGTAGAACTATCCGATATTTCGCAATAAAGCAAAGAACGTCTGATGAATTAATCCAACTTAGTCTTTTCGATCTGTCACAATGTGTTATTTGTACTTCGGGCCCTTCAAGTATTCATTTCAAATTGAAAAAATGCAAATTCTACTATTAAACATGCTTTTGACCGTCATGCAGCACATATTGCACCAGGATTTAAGTTGTACCTGGTGCTCATAGATATCAGATGGCAGATGTTTGCACAGGATACTAGGGCTACAGCTAATCATTATTTTGATTAGGATTAATTGATTAGTTGTTTGGTTTATAAAATGGTCTTAAATGTTGATCACTGTATTGTGTTGTTCTGAATCAGAACAGTCCGGAACCCAAAGATCATCAGTTCACTATTAAAGAAGACAAAAAAAAACTTAAGCTCAAACCACAGAATTTAGAAATTTTCTTCCTAAAAATTATTGAAATTGATTAATCGATTATCATTATAGTTGGTGATTAATATAACAGTTATCCACTAATGAATTCACCAATTCATCAAAAAACTAAAACACTTAGTAGACATCTGAATCATCTTAATATTAAGTGAAAGTATGTTGCTGCAGCGAGGTCCACTAATACACTTTGGCAACTATAGTTGCCATTGAGTTTAAATGTGTTCATGGTTTTTCCAAAATCATGCTACAACCCCGATTCTGACCTCTGACCTTGATTTGCGAAGGAGTGGAAATTTTCAAGCAAATTTCCAGAAACTTTAGGAATTCAATCTGGGGACCTAAAATATTCTATATTCAATAATATTGTGCTTTGGGCTCAAAAGTGTGTCCTCCAGGGATTCAGAAATCATCTGAGCATGTGATGGAGGAATGCATGGTGCATGAAGGGGGTGTGGCTTCAACAGCCCTGCAGTAAGGCGTGTGTGGGATTAAGGTGCACACAAGCTCTTGAAGGAGTGGTTGAACTTTTCTGGAAATTCTGCCACTGTCATGATTCCAAGGCAATAGCAATAAATGAACATTGTGATGTTACAGTGGTGAATGTGCAGGTCACAACAAAAAAAATACCATGTAGCCACGTAGCAGCAGCTCGCCGTTCTGCTCCTGGTCTGGAAACAGCTTGTGTTGACAAGACAAGACGAAGCACCGATCGCTGTGACGATGGGAATAGTGATGATGATGAAATCTGATTTTTTTTAGCAATTAATATGCTGCAAATATTTAAGGGAGTATACATTTTTGATTTGTGCCTGTTTATACTCATGGAAGGTTTCCAATTTGGAACACTTCCTCTGACACAGGTCATGTCAGGAGTCTCTTAATAAACCGCATGAGCATAACCTGCTGCACATCCCTACGGTGTTATGAATGGATCCCCTGTGGGAATAGAACCCTAGACCCAGGGCAGTAGTGCCTTGCTAAAAAAACTCTCGTTGCGCCATGCAGGCCCTTCCCCAGTGGGCGTGCGTAAACGTCTCCAGCCCTCTCTAAATATAACTCTCCTCCAAAACAGAAAAAAAAAATGAGAGAGAAGGGGGGAAAAGAGCGCTCACCCAATCCGAAACGACCTGAAAAGTTTTTTTTTTTTTTCGCATACAGTGTGTGTGCGCGCGCGCGTGTTGTGAGTGTGTGTGTGTGTGTGTGTGTGTGTGTGTGAGAGTCATATCGTTTTGCTCGGTTTCTGTGGCCCCGGGTGGTGCTGGCGGAGCGCACTGCGGGAGGCGCATTGTCCGTATGCAAACTGGACGACATGGCCATTGTACGCGTTTGGGCATATATGGAGGCGCCGATGGCTGCGAGGATCCAGCCCGTCTGAAAAGTCTCAGGGGAGAGAGTCGCCCTTTTGGCTGCGTGTGTTGCGGCGCGTTTCTCTGTCCCACCGAAATCGTCTTCTCCTGCCACTTGTCCCACTTCTTCTCCTCGACCGCTTCGGTCCGTCGCTATGAGTTGTCTGGATGTGATGTACCATCAAAGCTATGGAGCGCACTACCTCCCGGCGGCTGCGTACAAGGCGACGTACTATAACCCGCCTCAGCAGCAGCAACAGGTGAGCTCACGCCAAACTTTTGGAAAGTGACACGGACGCATTGTTTTTTTTTTAGGGTGAAGTATGATCTTTATCTCTCCATATTACAAATCACTTAATCCGATTATAAAAAAGAGAACTATAAACTAACAGGTGTTTACAGATCAGATCAGATCAGAACAGGAAATGACCAGTCCTAAAGAAAGTAATTTATTTTGTACATTTAAAATATTAAAGTTATCGTAGGAATAATGCGCGTATGTTCTTTAAGAGCAGTCGATTTTGTTTAAAAAATTATTTAAAAAAAAAAAAAAAAAGGTTGGAGATACGTATCTCAAACTAATATATTGTTGAAAAGCAATATATAACTCGTTAACTTCAAATCTGACTCGTGAATGATTAAATTCCAGCCCGAGGCTCGGTATTCACCTCAGGTCACGCGTAATGACACTGATCTATTAATCCTGCGGTCAAACGGTGATGTAATGACAGCTGGTCAGTCACTCAGGAATGTGGATGAACCGTATTGAGCTTCACAAATAGTTGGAATGCAGTATGGGGGAAAAAAAGAATAATACTAATAAATAAATCGATGCTCCTTTATTATTGCTTGTGTAACCAATTTTAAGGATCAACTGAGCAGCCCAGTGATTAGATCACACCTGATTTTACATCATATGCAATTTCATTCCAACATTTATGAAAGAAAAGGGTCATATTTTGTGGGGAAATTATATACAGTCCTTTGGACAAGGACCAAAAGTACTTAAAAAAACAACTTGTTGCTGGTCTTGTTTTTTTTGGACTTTTATTTTGAAATGCGATGCTCAAAATGTAAAACACATGAACATAAATGGACTTTTCCACTGTTTGTCTCTGCCTTGTTTCCTTCTGCTTTGTGTTACATAATCCAAACTACGTGAAAAAAAGGCACTCCAAAAGAAGAAGAAAAGCTGCTATAATGAATTTTTTTGTGTTTGTATGTAATGTTACATTTCAACCAAGTATTGTAGGTTTTTGACACATTTCTAACTAACTAACATAAAAAAAGAAAAAAAAAAGAAAATGAAATCTCAAATTTTATGGGTGCTGGGATTCATTTCAGGATTTAGGGCACATAAGGGCACATTCCTAAAATGTGCTATAAATGCCTATGTCATGTACTGATTCAGTTAGATAAATGTATTTATGTCAGTAGGCCTTTTTAGCCTAAGATCAGTATTTTAAATAAAATCAGAAATTGATTTCTCCAAAAATACACACATTTGTCCCCATTCAAACGTGAAATCTGTCAAAATGTGTTGCTGCTTGGATCTGCCAGTTAATGCCTCCCTGTCTCTTTTATCCCTCAGAGGAAGCTGAGCGCTCACGGTAAGATGCAGAATTGTTTGGGGCAGCAGCAGCAGCAGCAGCAGCAGCAGGGAGGAGGAGGAGGAGGAGGAGGAAGAGGAGGGATGCTCCCCAGAGACCAGAGCCACCGGCAGCTTCCGGGGACCGAGCTGGGCTGCGTGTCCGCGCCCGCGTCCGATCCCGAGCTGAAGGACGGCACTCAACCGGCCGGCGCCGAGTACCTGAACTCCCGCTGCGTGTTGTTCACCTACTTCCACGGCGACATCAGCGACGTCGTCGACGAGCACTTCTCCCGGGCCCTGAGTCAGTCCAGCACTTTCAACAGCGACACCAAGTCGACCCGAATGAGTCAGCCGCCTGCGTCGGGTGCTGCCGGGTCATGGAAAGGTGAGATCGGCTTTAACTTCTGCAGTGAAAACCTCAGAATTGTGTTTCAATTCAGTTGTAGTAACAGACAATCTGTGTGCTTGCTTCAGATGCCGCGTCTCTCTCCGAGGGTCAGAGCAGTTCGCTTTGGAACGGCGCCTACCCATCCCAGGCCAGTTCCTGCCTCCCGTCCGTGTCCGTCTCGGTGCACCCGGACTTCCCCCCCAGCCCCGTGTCCTTCAACCCCTCGGACGGCGCCCTGTGGGCGGGCCACGTGCTCTCCCCGGCCGGCCTCCCGCCCCTTGCGGCGCTGCCCGACAGCTGGGCCTACAACCTCAACTCCCAAGGCGCCGGTGGCTACGCCAACGTCCACGACGTCTACCACCCGCACCCCCACATCCACGCCCGCCACCACCACCACCACCACATGCTCCATTCCTACCCGACCCAGGGCGCGGCACTGGACGCCAGGTTCGGTCCTCTACTGCTGCCTGGAGTCAGGAACCAGAGCCAGCCGGCCGCCGGCGCCGGGACCTCCCCCCACAGCGAGGGGGTGAAGACGGAGATGGACCCCGGCAGCCCTGTGGCCTCCACTCCCGTCACCTGGACCCCGTCGCCCCTCCACGGATCCTTGGACATGTACAACTCAGGTAGATACACGAAACAGTCCAGTAACCAGCATAACTCGTGTGTTACAAATGGCGGCGAACGACAAATTGCCAACGTCTCTTTTTTTTCTCTTCCCTGCAGCTCGTGATCAGACCAAAGCAAAGTCGTCAGTTTGGTTCTAGCTGACGCACTAAAGAAGGACTAGGAAGGGATTCTGCCAAAAAAGGACCTAACTATGTGGCTTTATAGATGTACGGCTGCAACACCAGCACTGTTAATGTACAATGTAGACGTAGACTGCTTACTGTAGCTTAGACTACGAGTCCTGCACTGTCCACACACGACTTATCATGGATATGAACTCAGGCTTGGACTTAATAGACAGTGATGAGTTGCTTTGGCTGCGGGTCAAGGATAAAAACAGACTACTAGCATCAAAGATTTTTTTTTTCTTCTGTCGGCACAAACCACCGTTTCTTGTTCATGCAATGTGAGACAAAGTGGTTCTGTTTCAAGAGCTTGATTTTGATCCACATGTTTTTTTTGTCTTTGTACAGTAAATGTTTGTTGATGATTGTACTTTTTCTTCATTTTAATTTTTTTTGCACAGTTGTGTCATGCTAAGTTGCTGTTTGCTGGATGACTTCTGCTAAATTGTTGCCTGAATGCTACCATTAATGTTGCCTTCACGGGAATGTGTAGTGTAAATATCGGTACTGTATGTTTAAGTGATAAATTGTCGAGATGTATTTGCAAATGAAGCGTGTCTTTTTATTTATTTTTCAGACATAACTATGATCAATTTGCCACAAAATATGCGGAATGCAAGCACAGATATTCCCTTCCAGTTAGACTCTAATGAACCTAGAACTTACTGGGTGCATCATTCAGATTAAGAAAGAAGTAGAAAGAAAAAGTTTGCTGCTCCTAAGCAGAAATCTCCACATTACATACCAACAAATAGTATGTGTTGGAGTGGGAGACAACCAATAAATCCTGGTCAGACCAGTGACCTGCTGCTAGTTTATAGATGGAGCAGGTCACAGATGTACCTGGACGACAGACTGGCCTCACTGTTCTGGAACATTTGTATAGAGGGTTCAGGAAAAAAATAATATACATATATAATAATATACATAATAATAAACAAAATGTTAATAATTATCTCTACACTGACAAGTGAAATTTCACTTGGTACAATAAGTAAAACTATGAAAAAAAAATCCTAATTTATCTCTCAGCATTATCTTGCCAGATAATTATTCTTCTTTTAATTGTTTTTATCTTGATTTTAAAGAAAATATGAGATTAAAAAAAGATATTTTAATATTGTTTTCTTTACAAGGAGATAATTCAAGATAATACTACTCAATATTGAACTAATTCTACTAAATACAAACTAAAAAAAAATATATATGATAATAATAATAAAAACTCAGATGATAACATTTCATGCAGTGTAGCTCAGGATAATTGTTCTCAACCAACCCATCTGATGCTTAGCTGTAGATTTTACATAATTTTACATCATTTCAAACAGATATTTGGAGAAGTATGAACAAACCGGGAAAAATAATAACTAACAACTTAATAGCAGTCTGCACACTAGGTGGTTATCATTGTAGCTCATAGTGATCTGTCCAAAAATCTTACAGATACATAAATAACCGGCAACTGTTAATTATCAGTTCTGTGCATTGCAAAGAATGAAATTTTGGAGGAACTATGATGTATTTTTGTATAATCATTCCCGTACTAAAAAAAAGTCAGAATTATGAGATAAAATTAAAAAAAAAAAATTAAATTCTCAAAACGCTGGTTAATGTGAAACTCTAAGATGCGCAGAGTTGTAACAAGGGAAGCGGGCCACATTCCAGACAGTTACTGTAAGATACCATGACAGGTCAGTTGCCTCTCCTCACACAAACACATACATAACACTACACACACTCCCAGTCTGACAAAACACACACCGAAAGAATGCACTTCCTGTCTGGACAGGAAGTTTGTTGAATTTTCACAGAAGAGCATACAAAAAAAAAAGACACAATTCAGGTACAGTTTACTGGTTAATTTAGGTTATGTGTTAGTCAGTAAAACATTATTATACACAATAAAAAATACAATCTCCTGCATTAAAAAAAAAACAAAACACTGAGACCTCCTGCTGGAGGTCAGTGTCTGAATGAAGACCTCGACTGATCTCAATGCTGAAGAATTCCGAGGAGCGATGACGACTATGTGGCACTGATACGAATCCCAGGGAAGAAAAACTGAACTGTTTCTACCCGTCCTGACATAATAACAACAGCTGGGTGTGTGTGTGTGTGTGTGTGTGTGTGTGTGTGTGAGGGGGGGGTGGTCTGACCAGGTGGTATGATCAGCAGTAGCAGCCCACTAACATTCCAGCCTCCTCTCCCACATCTCTCTCTCTCTCTCTCTCTCTCTCTCTCTCTTTTTCTCTCTCTCGCTCAGAGGGAAATGTTGACAGTCGAGGTTTCTACAGACCACAGACAAACTAAATGCCAACGTTTCAGACGTGGCGGCATAGTGCAGACGCTCGCCACTAACCAGACATTTTGTACCGTCATGTCGGTGTTGATCATTTTAACACAAATTGTGAACTTTATATAAACCTAATACAAGTAAAGTGTTTTTTTTTTAGTTTCTTAACCAAACTGCATCTTAACCACAGTGTTGTCACTCCATAAAGCAGTCAGTCAGTCATTTTCTACAAATTTTTATTCCTCAGGGTCACAGGGGTCTCCTACACCCCAGACAGGTACCAGCCTATCTTAGAGCACACACACCATTCACTCACACACTCGTACCTACGGGTGATTTAGAATCTACAATTAACCTAAGCATGTTTTTGGATTATGGAATGAAGCTGGAGAACCCAGAAAAAAAAAACACACATAGACACCGGGGAGAACATGCAAACTCCACACAGAAAGGTCCAAGCCCAGGGACTTGAACCTGCGGCCTTTTAGCTGTGAGGCAACACAAAAACAGTGTTTGTGAAAATGCTGTAAATTATGGGTAACAGCTAATAATAATAATAATAAAAAACTAGAAAAAATAATACTAAATAAAAAAAACTAATAATATCAGGGGAGGTAATTGTTTCAATCAGTTAACAGATTTGGCATTTATTTGAGAACAAGTGGCAGCTTAGGACAGGTGAGTAATTTTTTCCTGAAAAGTCTTGCACAGCATAACTGGACAAATATGATAATTTACTGAGATTTGTTTTAACTAGTATGACTACTGTATAATTTACATTTTTCAAAAGGACACTTTTTAATTTTTTTTTACTGCACTCTAGCCATAGCCATCAACAGTGAAGCAGTATTACCCGAGAGAGTGTTGGGGTCAGGATTAAAGTGTTTGTGAAAAAAAAAAGTGACAATGTAAAACATGCAGCGCCAGTGGTCATGTCTTCTTCCTTGATTTTTTTTTAAATAGCTAAGAATCAGAATTTATTTGGAATCACTGGTTATTTTTTAAATATACACCTGCACCTGAAGTTTAAAGAGAACCTGGTGGTTAATTAAACTGTGCTATTTTTTGGTAATTTATGGTATACACAATTATATAAAAATGTTGATAATAATTACAATTTTTTTCTAATCTATATATTTTTTTATACTGGTATCCCTGATTTAACTGCTGTTATAACGTGTGAATTCCCCCCATTGACAAATCAAAAAAAATGGAGACATTGGGAAAGTTTTTTTTTTTTTTAGATTCTCCCCTTTCCTTCTCTCCTCCAGAACTCCTCATTAGCATTAGCATGTAGCCTCTGCATCAGCATGTAGTGCTCTTATATGCTAACAGACATCCCACTGGCAGCCTTGGAGAATCACCACAGGCACTTCCACTGCAGGAAGAACACTTAGGATAGAAAAACACGTGCCCGGAGGGGCAAGCAGGGATGTAGGACAGAATGCATGTCGGGCATTATCGTTTACTGATATTAAAGTTTAAAATGGCAATATTTTTTTTTTGCTGATATTTCAGATCTTCAGAGAAATGACCGGTGACACAACACACTCACACACACAGGCATATGTGCACACATATGACCCAATTAACAAAAGTCCAAAATGAGAAATCCTCATCTCCTCAGTGCCATGCTCTCGTTGCCATGGTTGCATCATTTGGAACCAACATCTAATATTTACTTGCAGAGATTGCATTTTTACCAAAGCCATCGAGGTCTGTGTGCGCTGATTTTTGTGAAACAGTAGGAGTTTAGGCAGTAGGATGTAGAATATGAAGAATGGCCAAATATGGAACAATTAACACAAATGTTTTTTTGTAGTAATTGTAGGGTCATTTTGTAATTTATGAAAGGGGGTTGGTTCAAAATGGAAGCAGACTCATGAAATCACTTTTAAGCAAAATGGATTTTTTTGGGCTATAGGGTGTGACTTATATCTTTATATTGTTGCATATTTTGTCTATTTTAAAGAAGTGTTTTCCTTTCTAAATAAATATTTTATACCTGGATGGATGTCTTTGTGCTTGTATCTCCCACCCTTAACTTAACCCCAGTAGACCTCACCCCCCATCTTTAACCACTCAGTGGACACAGTGCATGAATGATGAAAGTATTATGGCAAAAGTAGTAATGGTAAAATTAGTAATGTTCTCCCCAGAGCCGACACAAATTATCCGTGATCAGCTTATGGGTGTCAGGGTGTCAGCTGAGTGTCAATCTGTATCTTGCACATTTCACAAAATCTGCTTTAACATTTTGACACATTTGGAAGGAAACCCACCCATTGGTCCATATCAATGACAGCATGATGGAACCTTTAGACCAGGCGTACTGGTTCTACTGATTGACTGTTAGAGCCTTTGCTACGGACTTTCATTAGTAGAATTAAGTCTGTTACTTCTCAATTGGAATGAAAGCCTGGACCCACAGAAGCAGGGCTTCCTTCAACAAGTCAAAAATCCCTCTCATGGCTGTTTCAGGCTACCAAGGGATATCTGATATTTGGTCTATATCAACAACACAGCTTTGGGGGCCTCCAAGATGCCTCTTCTTGCCCGGGGCCTCCAGAAGGTCTAGAAACACCCCTGGTGATAACACTCTCACCCTTCGTGCTGTTTGCTTGCTATATTATACCTAGTGGTCCTAGTGTTTTTTTTTTCAAATAAAAGTCCCAGACAGTAACAGGAACAAGAAGAAAAAAAAATGTTTTAGGTGTTTTAGTGGTTATTACAGGATCCAACTATATGCAACTATATCCATACATATTGGTTGTGCTTGCATCATGGATTGGATGTCAGACCATTGGTTTTGGAGAAGGTCTGTGCCCTTCTAGTTTTATTTATTTTCGTGGAATCCCCATTTTTTTCTGCAGGCCGGGGGCCATATAACTAAACAATGCATGCTGTATATACACATAAAATCGACAAACACGCCATTTCCCGCACGTAAGCCTGCATTTATAAACACAGAAGGAGGCGAGCGAGCCCGTCTCACACATTCTTTAAACCAGGCGTACACAGCATGTTTTTTTGTAAGTGATCTGATGGCGAAGTGATGAAGTGGAGATGAAATACAATGTGAACGATGGAATCTTTTAGCAAAACATTGCTTTTTAGGTTGATAACCAGCTGTACTGATTGTGTAATTTCTATGTGTTTATACAGAGATATGTAAAATGCCAATTCTCTATTTTTGTAAAAGGCACATTCACACACGTAATGTTGATTCATTTTTGTGGGATTAATTTAATTAGTGCAGTGCCATAGCAATTATGTATTCCAATAGAAATGTGGGAGATTAAGTAGATTTTTTTATGTTTGACCAAAGTTGGGGCTTTGGGTTACATGATCCTAACAGATAAATTACGCATTGGTCAAGAAACTTATAATGATAGTAATGATGTTTTGAACATCCATCATAAAAAACATTCCACAAAAAGGATGCACACCATCGTGTTATGTTTAAACCATATCCAAAAGATGAGGTTGATCGGACAAAAATAAAGATATGCGAGCCACAGGCACATAAACACTCCTTGCTTTTATTACATGGGATATCACTGCCGATAATGGCTTATAGGTCCATGTGATGAATTGATGATATGGAGCTGCATTAGTGTGTATAATACACACCTACTGTACAATACCCAATCTGAAACCTCACATCTTTTTCCTTCTCATTTGGTTCCAGATGTACAGACTGGTGGGTCGGTCTTCATCCATTTACAGATAATCATGGAAGTGGAAATGAGGCTCGTGCTCCTCAATGGCCGAGACTTATAAAACATCAGCATGTCTACAACTGGCATATAAATCTGACTAAAGGAATACATTAGCATGCGTTTTGTGCATGCACACTGTTATCGCCATGAATCTATGCAGAGTCCCAATGCTGATGCAGCCTCTCTCTCTTTTTTGCAGGATCCCATTCACAGAACTGCATTTGGTATAATCACACCTGGAAACTGTGCTTTTTGCTACATATTATATCAATGGAGACCGGTTTGAGTGTGGTTGGGCCTTGTTCAAAGGGAGCACAGTGGTGATTGATGAGGGAGGAGCAAACGCTGCTCTTTTCACTTTCCCCATAGTTACATTATGGTAAATATTAAACCACTGATACGTTTTTTTCAAGGAGGCAAATTCAAATAGATTTGAATTTAAAAATGAAAAAGGAAGCGATACACAGGAAGAGAGACAAAGTAGCGTCATGAAAAAGCGAGACGGAAAACAGATGCTGAAAAAGGAGAGCGGCGGGCTGGAGGCAGTCGCGAGTCCTCAAAAGAGAAGATGAAAAGCGAGGCGGAAAGAGAGAGAGAAAGTTGATCAGTCATAACACGGCCCGGCTACACATTCCAGAGTAATTGAGCGGATGATTAGTCCAACAATCAGCAACACAACGCCAGCTGTCCGAACACACAACTATATACATGCAGCGGGGAGGAGTGGAGTCATACGGTAATCATAATCTCACACATCACATCCCTGCACTCCCTTTTTCCTCCTTTCCCTTCCCTCCAACGCCATTTTCTCACTCGCACAAGCCGATGGGCCGGCGCCACGCCTACAAATCACTGGGGTAATTAGAGTTAATTTGCCCTCCTCGTGTGAGTATTAAGGGTATTAGGGGCATTAGCGGAGGGCTCGGCTTTCACCAGCCTGTTTGTGTCAACAGCGCGGCCTAATGAAGCATGCTGGGAGCGTTGCAGAACACCCGTCCTGCTGATTGTGCCTGATTCACCGAGTCCTCTTTGTTTTTTTTTAAAGGGGATACCTGATTCCTCGTTAATGAGCGATGAGGAACACCCAGGAATGAGAAGGCAGCGAACCAGTCCAGCTCTGGAACGGGGCAAACATTAAACCTCTATAAGCTTTCTGATTAGGTTTAGATTAGATTAGCTCATTATTGTAACAGTGTCCTCTGGTTTCCTGGTTTTTTTCTTCTATTTCCAGTTTTAGTAGGAAATTAGACTTATTGTAATTTGTGCTACTTTTACTTCCAGTGTTTTTGCACCATTCTTGGTTGCCTTCTTCCTATTCATCTGTCTGTCTTCCATGCATTGAAGTCCAGTTCTGAGTTCAGTTTTCCCTGACTCCAATCGCCTCCTGGAAGCGAGCACACTAGCTAATTCATCAGGTGACAATATGCAGCCCATATGGTGAACTGAGTAAATAAATAGTGTGAACCCTTTGTGGTGATTTCCGCACCAGACTAATAAATGGGAGTCTATAAAACAAAGAAAGATGCTAAAACAGTATGTGGAGTGTGAGTAAAAATATCTTGTTTGTGGTTCAATTAGTCAAATATTGAGTCATTGATCATTGATTGATCATTAAAAATATAGATAACATTTTTATGGTATTTATTTTTTCTTAAACCAAAATCAACCTGACCCAATTCAGGAAAAAAAAAAAACACTCAAAATAAGCTAAATTATCTGCCAATGGAATAATTGTATCAGACAGCTAAACAAGACAGTTGACCACATCTGGAATTTCTGCACTGCTCACTACATTGTTTTTTCACAGGAAAAAAAACATGGAACACTTCCTCGAATGTGTGACTCTACTTTTATCACTTCATGATGTTTAATTAGGACCCACACAGGCAGTTGCAACGGGGCTAGTGTTTATATGTATATACTGTGGCCCCATATGGCAAAAAGGGAGGGAGTGTTTGCACAGGTCCGTGATCCGGAGCGGGTCACGTATGAGGTCTGTTGGAGCTCCAACAGGCCGAGAGGCGGGCCCGTTGAATCAGAATTCAATACACAGGAAAAGATCAACATTTACGCCTGTTTACAATGTATGGCGAGAACATTCACCCGTACCACAGGCCGGTCACATTCCTCCGCTGCCCACACACGGAGCGAGAGAGGATACAGCGCGAGGGTTCGGCTCCCCGGATTTAAGAAGATTACCATTTGAATTTCCACTTCATGGTTTTTCATCCGAAATGAGAAAAGGAAAACAAATTCCAATATTAAAAAAATAAAAAAAAGTAATGAACACTAAACTGTGTGAAAAGACCACGAGGCTCGGTTTGTTTGTCAAATAAAGATTAATGCAGATGTAACGTGATAACTTCCTGCCTTCCGGTGCTGTTATTGTTTGTTTCCATGTCTGTCTACACTCGCTCCATTCATAAAGGCCTGGCTAGCTGCAGCAGCGGCAGCAGTAGGTCGTTCCTGTCAGCTCCACTCTGGGTATTGTGCCAGTAACCACAGAGGCCAGTACATAGCTGTCATTCCTCTTCTCACTGAAAGCACATTTAGCAGCCAACACCTGTTTCTCCTGCTCAGCGGCCTACTACAGCCCGAGCCTGCGTCTGGAAGAGCAAGGGATTCATCTCTTGTGATGTTCTGTGGGCCAATGCCGCTATTCCTGGAATGCAGCTAAAAGGCTATTTTTAATGCTAATACTCACGGCAGCGAGGCGGACGCGTTGTCGCGCCGTAGAACGGTATTCGGGAAAATATGCATGAAATGAAATACAATGTCTCTGCAGAAACGTACATTGTCGTACATGTTGTGTACTTTTCTGTGTAGTTGCTAATGGGTACCAGCTTACAGTTTATAGCAGGGGTGTCAAACATGCTGCCAAGGGGCCTAGAACCGGCCCACTGAAGGTCCAATCTGGCCCCATAGACGACTCTACAAAATATGACAAAAAAAAAAAATGGACCACTTCATATTTCTGAAATGTAAAGTTGGTGAGCATCTTTCAGGACTCAAGGACAAAATATGATATATACTTTTGTAAATGATTTGTTAGGCAGGATATAGCTTCATCTGCTTCTTTAAAAAGTGAGTAAATGTTTTGTATCAAAATGCAACAGTAAGAATGAATATGGAAGAACTTTGACAACACAATATTGCACTTTTTTTTTCTGTGTCACCTTTATGAACTAAACAGAGTCTGATACCCCTGGTTTATAGTGACCAATATTATCGCACTTTACTAAACTTTAATAAGGCAATCAAATTTCATCACTGCCATTTAAAGACAATTTTTACAAGAAAAAAAACACTCTTTGTGATTTGACTACAACTTCAAGAAAAAATAAATGCAGCGGTCGTTGCAAATATTCACGATGGACCTAATGGAATCCAGAGTTAATTGAAAATCTTTGGAATTCCCTTTGAAAACACTATATTGTGATTTACTTGAGTGCCTGAACAGTAGAAAAAAAGGCCCTGAAAACACACACCCAGCAGTGGGGAATCCCTTTCTCTGCCACCTGCCCGTCAATCATCCCGGCCTGTGTTACATTATGTACCTGCTGCCACTGTCCCGTCCTGCCTCATAATGACCATACCACACATACCAGAGCCATGGAGGGACATTCCTGGACCATCCACCCACATCCTTGTTTTGTTGTTTTTTTTTTTCTAGTCCAGCCAGTGAAACCAGGTTTCCACCGGGGATCACAGCGAATAGAGGACGGTTTCCTGTGAGAGATATGTAATCGCCAGCGCTGCAGCTTAGGCCTTCTCATATGAGACAGGATAGTTTGTTCATGTATAAACAAGGGCTGCAGTGACATGCTGTTTGTATTTGTGCCATTACCTTCTAGTAGGATTAATACCATGTTGATACGGTGCTATATGAAAAATATTAAAATTTGAGGACTTTCCTGTAAATTTTTTTGGCTGTAGAGAGATAAAGGCAACATTGTTTCCATATTGCTCAAAAAGCAGGAAGCACCTGTCTCCCATGGTATTAGTTTGGACATCAGTGTGTAAATGACTACACTCAAAAATTATGTATTTATTTATTTATTTAAGTCCTGGTGATGTAAAGTGGTAAATTGCTTAATTTAGGCTATTTTATTTTCATTTACTGTTTGAAACATGGCGGTTAAAAAAAAGATTTTGGAACAATTAAAAAGAATTACTTTGACAGCTCAAAACATCTTCTATTAAAATTGAGTTGGTTTAAAATAATGATTAAGTATATATATAACAATTCAAATACTGAACTAAGACTTCACTCGTCCAACTTACAGTATGAGCATACAATTCCAAAGAAAGCCAAACCTAGAAACACATGTGTGTGTGAGTTGGTGTTTGTGTGTGTGCGTGTGTGCGTGTAAGTTAGTGTTGTGTGTCAGCAGAGAGTGTAATCTGAGGGATAACATGGAGCTTATCCAGCTGATCCCCCCACCTCCCCGGGTTCTGACAGGTTGACACCCATCATTCTTCACATTAACTTTGCCTAATTGGCAGGTAATTCCCCGCTCCCCCGCCGGCCCTCCACTCTCTTTCCATTATCCCAGTACTCAGCCCCTACCGGCCGAGGCTTTATCCACCAATCTAACCGGGGCACCCTGCGGCCAGAGAGCGCCCCCCACCCCCCCCAGATCCTCCCCCTCTCCCCTTACCAGCAGGACTTCTTGTCCAGGCCCGGAGGGCCAGCGGGGCCCTGTCGCCGTAACCTGGGGAAGTGAAGTCAGGAGCTTCCTCTGCGATGATGACCCCCCATGCTGGGAAGCTCTCAGCAAGGCTGACAAGAGGGCCGGCCCCAAATAGTCTTAACCTGTCAGCGTCAGTGCCTGCCCGTCCTGTTTTTTTTGTGTGTTTTTTTTTTTTTTTTTCACAATAACTTCTCTCACAAATTATATAATGGAGATCTCACATGCTGTCAAAATGACGTTCCTAGAAATTGTCCATGTCATGTTTTATTTTATTTTTTTTTGATGAATGCAAGTTGGTACGAACTTCCCCTCTGAATGCATGACAACAGCATCAATGCTCTTTTTGATGCTAATACACTCACTACCATGCAACATGCTCCCAATCTTTAACATCGCTCCCCGCTTCTCTATCTCAAGCAGCCGATGACACACACACACACACATTCCAGCTGCAGTACTCTCGTCCCTGCCCTGACAGTGATTGACAGGCGTTTGCAGAGGCGCTCTGCGAAGTCAGACGCGAGACATATGGGAGCCCCGCCCTCCTGTCACGTCCGCCTTCCCATGGGTCCTTTGTGGCTGAGGTGGAGGTGGCAGGAACAGTCAGGAGCTTGTCAGGGCGACAGGAAGAGGCTAACGCGCCCGCTCACTGACAGCCTGCCTCTCTCTTGGCGGGGACAACACTCTCTCTGTCGGCCCCCCTGCGAGTGTGTCGGGCCATCATTAGCTCCCCTGGCTTCCAGGGGGCGCAGCAGGGGTGCTCCCGCCACCCTCCCCGCCACAGGTGACTCTCGCTGGAGCTCCATGCTGGGGATGCCAGCACTCTCTGCTGGAAGTCTCCACCCTGCCATCCAGAGGCCAGACAAATGAGAGTGGAAAGAAAAGGAAAGTCTGTACATCTACTGCATGAGCATGAGTGACTTTAATCCATTTAATCACATTTTTCTTGCATATAATTATATCACTTGAGTCCCTAATAATCACTTCATGTATCTACTTTTGTTCTCTACTTTTTAAAATTGCATTTTAATGACTGGCAACTAAAGTTGTCACTTGCACAGATATGCCCATAAAAAATAAATATAATAAAGTAATCCCAGGTATACGTTTATGTCTGTGGGGTCATTCTAGAGCAAGGGTGTTAAACATATGCCTCCAGGGCCACAACCAGCCCGCTGGGTCCAATCTAGCCGACTGGATAACTGTAAAAAAGCCTGACAAACCAAAGTCTAAGTTGTCCATTAGTGACTCTTTTTTTTATTATTATTATTCTGTAATATTATAATTTATAATATTGAGTAGAACATGACAGTCATAGACATTTGCGACTATAGTCACTGGTGGGCTTAAATGGGTTAACATAATTATGTGCACACACACACACACAAAGACAAATACACACATGTGAACATACATATAGCCTCATGTATGTGAGTTTATATTATAATGAGGTTTGTTATTTGCAAGTGTGAATGTGTTCGTGCAACCCTGTGTGTGTGTGTGTGTGTGTGTGTGTGTGTGTGTGTTTGTGTGATGAAGGGGGGGGACATTTGTGGAATGTGTGCGCGATATAAAGGCTCTCTCCTCGCGCCACAATGGTGTCTTTGACAGGCGGGAGAAGGGAAAGCTTTGTTTGGTGACACCACACTGTGTTGTGAATGCCCGACATAGCTGCCATTCCTCCCTCTATGCCCTCCGCCATGCTACCGGCTTATCAGGGATTCCTCTCCTTTCCATCGGCCCACGCACGCCCCTCGCTGTGTGTGTGTGTGTGTGTGTCTGTCTGTATGTGTAAGTGAGGGAAAAGAGTTTGCGGAGCAGTGCTGCTAACACACCAAGGAAAATGCAAATGAGCTCAGTGGGAGAATGGACCCTCTGTTATGGTGCATATTTCAACACAAGTGGACCAATTTGGCTGCCGCATTTTCAAATGACTTCAAGTGGCCAAGCTCACCTCGATTTGATTGATTTCATTCTTTTGCAGCACAAAAAAACAACTGTATTACTTGTAATGCAACCTTGATTTTCATAATGGCGATATTGATCATAGCAATGATGATATGACGTAATTTGTCTGAGATAAATTATATATGTATATATATATATAGGTAATAGGTGATTGAGCTAAAATCTACATAAAAAAATAAAAATAAAAAATAAAATATATAAACATTAAAAAACAACTTTTTCTTCCAATGTATGAGCTGTAATCACTTTTTGGTGAGAGTTAAAAAAAAGTTTAATGGGTTGGATGGTCAGAAAATCACTTATTGGCTCAACATTTGTCATGAAAACAAGGCTGAGTGAAATAGGAGGAAACAAGGCCATTTTTAAAATGTAAGGAGTAATACATACATTTCTGTTTTGTTTGATGAGGATTTATTTTTGGGGCTAGTGTGTGGCAGAGAGGCCGACAGGAAACAAGTACAGAGAGAAACTGATTTAAGATAAATCACTTAAAAACTATCACATTTTTCTTCAAGTAATAGCTGCATAGAAGCTCAAATAAAACACTGCATAAAGTACGTAAAACAACCTACAGACCTCCCTTCGAGACTACATGCAATATCAACCCACATACTGTATGAGTGCACAGACACCAGACCACCTAGGCAGGATATATTTCAAGCAACTCAATTCCTACATTTGTGAAAGAAAAGCGTGACATTTTTTTTTAGGAAAGTCTGTGACTTATCTGTCAAATCTGATAAAGTTATTTAAATATTGAACCACAGCAATGGGGAAGACAAATCACATATAGTAAAGACCAACAATACCAAAAATGGACCGTGGCCTTATTTATTGGACTTTTATTTTGAAATGCAATGCAGGCAGAAATTGAAAGCCTTATATAATAAAGACATACTTTATATCTGTTCTTAAAGTGGTACATTAATACCAAGGACTGTGTGGTTTTGATCCTTTGTAGCTTATTAAAAAAGACATACAGTAAAAAAAAGAAAAGAGTTTTAATTTAAGTGTGCTTCAACACCCCCAAAATGGGCTAATGCATACGTCACATCTGCATGTTATTGCACCTCAACTGTACTGAAATTATAACCCCCCCCCTCCAAAAATAAAAGAAAGTAATAAATAAATTTGGCCCCCGACATGAATGTGAGGCCCTGTGTACAACACGTGTTCGAAACTGTCTGCCATTTACAGAGCGTTTTGATTTCAGGGACAGACCTCTATCACTGGTCGCCAGCTGTGGTAGCTTCTTTTTATTGTCAAAAAAAAAAAAAAAACAACAACCAATAACTGAATAAAAACCCTCTAAAGCAAATCTATGATGCGAGCCTGAACTCCTCGGGCAGGTTGTTCTACATTTCGTTCTTTTGTTCCACTTATTTTTCCGACCCTCTAATCCTCCGCTCATCATTTTGTTTATCTCTCCCTGCTCACAGTAATCATACAGGTTCCCCCGGCTCTCACGCAGTTCAACATTGCAGTTGCCAAGGGGCCTGATACCCGACTCAAAGTAGGTATGGTGCCCACATGTGAGAAAATTAGGAATTGGACACAGACACACACACACACACACACACACACACACACACACACACGTGTACGCACACATGCACACTCACAGCTGTTCTCCAATGCTATTGTGCTGCTTGATGTGTTTCTTCGGCCTTTGATTGGCCGTGCAGAAGCTCAGCAGCAACAACTCATCATCAATATAAAACCTTTAGAGGTATAATCAGTACTTTTTGATTAGCTACAGGAACACATTTGTGTTGCTTTGCATTAATTTCAGGCTAATTTCTTAGAAGTGTAGCGATAGGACCTTAGCTTTCTTAAGGACACATGAGTGAATAGTGGGGTCTTGCATGTCCTCATATCTCCATCTGGTGGTGGGATACATCAGAGTGAACAGGTTGTTTGGAAAAGCCTGGCAAACCTTTCTGGTGGGCTGTCAAGTTGTTATTGGTAGTTAGAGATATATGAGGAAAAAAAGGAATATATGGAGGTATGGTCAGATGACACCCAAGATACTTTAATCCACCTCAGGTCTGCATGCTGTGAGATGTAGAAGTCCGCAGAGGGAAATGGTGACAGTGTGCATTTCTGCAAAGCATGGATACGTTAAATGTTGATGTTTGAAATACATACATGAAAACTTTGGCATTTAGAGTATCTGCATCTGGGATGGGGAAAACCCAGTGTGTAAGTATAAAAGTAAATTTAAGTATAAAAATGACAGTAATGTAAAGGGAAAAATACCAAAAAGGATACAATCTTAGGAATATACAAATACAGAAAAAGATAAAATAATGTTGTCTTTTTATCTGATATTTTTTGCAACATGACTTATCTGGATAGATTTAGTGAAGTGAGGCTATTTTTTAAATGTAAGGCACAGAGAGAAAATAAAAGTGTGTGACTAGAAATAAGTGGAAGTAAAAAGTTTGCTAAAAATAGTTGCTCCAGTGTTGTACCTACATTTTCTACCCATGTATTTGTACTTAGTTACTTGTCAGCCCTGACCTTTGCCTCTGCCACTTGTAGTGTTTGTATGGATGTGTTGACACCAGCTTGCATGTGTCATACATGACAGTGCTAATATATTAGCATTTCTCAGCATAAGTATTTCCCTCAACAATCTCAAAATGCTAAAAAAAGTGCTTTTCTACATGCACTGCTGCAAGCCATGAATCACAATTAGTGATGCATATAAGGCATGTCCCCGAATATAAAGGTAAATCTATATTCTTCAAAACTTTGTGGCTTTGTGGTTTAAACACTGCATGTAAAAAAGCACCATTGTTTTTCCAGGTCACAATTCTGGCATGGCTAGAGATATGTGCAAAGAGCCCGTCAATGAAAATACACTGCATTTTTGTCCCATTTCCACAAATTTACAAGTAGACAAAGAGAAACACATCTGGATTCTAGAAAATATAAACATTGACTTTTGGCAGATTTGAGCTGATTGAAAATAAAGAGGCGATTAGGAGACCACCTACAGTAGAAAACTCTTATATTGTGTGTAAATCCAGAGAGTAAAGGGATGCATTGCACAAACCCATAATCAATTATTGTGTATTTATATCATGTATCATTTTTGTTAATATAGTCTTGGTGTAAAACTATCCCTGGCATTTCTTCAACTTCCTACATGATTCTCCAATCACCTAGAGATGGTCAGATTTTCATGCTCGAAGGTGAGAAATGTTTATCACAAATATCCTCTTCCTCACAATTTCTTCTACATTAAAAAATAAATTAAAAACAAGAATATCTTCCATCATGAGCCATTCTAAACGGTTGCCAACATTTCTCCTTTTGATGTGGGGAGGTGTGAGTTATTCCTGTTCCTAACGCCGTGGCTCCGGGGAACCATTAGGTTCCTTTTATGTTGTTGTAGCTTATTTCATCACACTCCTCCGATGATCCTCTTTCAGACCGAGAGAAAAAAAAGGCACACTTGCATACACACAGTTGATAATATGAACACACGGCCCATTAACTCTGCCAGTCTCCCAGGAGTTTCCTGCAGTTGAATTGCGACCATTCCATCAGGCTCATCAGTACCGCTGTGGGAATGATATTAACACACACACACACACACACACTCACACATGCATGAAAAAAAAATTGGCCTTTTCAGTGGCCTCTTTCTCTCTTAAACACACACCTCGTCACACACACACACAGTGTCTGCTAAGGTTGTCTTTGTATACTACGTGTTTTATCTACAGTATATATGTGGTAGGTGGCTGCACATGTCCGCTCGCTTAAAGACAAATCGGAATGCAACAAAAATGCAGATTTATTTCAGAAGATGGCATTTGGAAGCCTGCCCCTCCGCGTTTGTGCGTGCATGCGTGTTGTATATTCTCAGCCGCGCTGCTCCCACGTCCCTGAGAAAAAAACAGGGCCAATCAGTTCGGACTGACAGTTTATTTCCAAACACGAGTGTCTGGCCTGCTGCCTCACACACACACACACACACACACACACACACACACACACACACACACACACACACACACACACACACACACACACACTCTCACACTCACACACATGCGCACACACACAAACATTCCAATACTTCCAGACGGACTTTCAGAAGCGGGAATTAAAAGGCATTGGAGTTGTTAAAACATGACATTCCCAAAAAAGGGCTGCTGCGCCCGAGACTACCCAGAACCATCCCACATGACTCAACCCTGCAGGAATTACAGCACCGCCAGGGTCGCTGACGAAGGTCCTATCACAGATATAGTCTCTCTGTTTCCATCTTCTCCTCTCTCCCATTCTGCCCCTCCTTCCCCACCACCATTCTCACTCACTTATTAGATAATCCTCCAAAAAATAAGTCTGTTATTGTTCTGTGCTGTTAGATTCCAGGCCTCATTGGGGGTAATGAGGAAGGGACGAATGGTAAGTAATCATTTTCCCATGAAAATGTATTTTTTTATTATTTTTTAAAATATTTTTTACTTTATATTCATATTGTCTATAACTTCTAGGCCGGATGATTTAAACTCAATTTAGTCCATGGGCCACATGCAGCACAATTTGACCTTAAGAAGGCTTGTTAAAATAAACATATGAATACTAACTGAATCTAATTTAAAAATCTAATCTGAAATTTTTTCCTCTTACTTTTTATGTTAAGTCATACATTATAACTATTACATGTAATATACATTATATCATATAATTTATATATAATTCATGTATAAGTAATATTTATATAATACTTTAAACTGATTAAACTTTGGTTCAGAAAACACAAGAAAGAGATGACACAAGAAAAAAAGTTAGTCTATAGTTGCATTGCAATTCAGAGCAATAGCCATGTTTGTACTTCAGTTCCTGGCCCAGCCTTTTTGCTGCTTTCCGATGGTGTCAGCCTACTCTAGGTTTAACCAATCAGCTCCAGGATAATCTCAAGCCCCACCCAGAAAGTTCCTGTAAATGGCCCTGTGGGGGAAACAGGCACCAATAGGACTGGCACGGTCAAATTACCTCAAAGTTTATGCAGTGGAAACACAACTATTTAGTCATTGAACATTATTGGCTTTTTTAAGATTTAAGATTCACAGATTTATTATCTGACTTTAGTTTTATAGAATTTAATTTAGGGTTGATTATATTGTGTTTACAATATTTGCAATGGATTAAGAATTAAAGGATGCACTGCACACTTTAAGATAGTCATGTTACAGAATATGTAATATAATCTACTGTGGTGAGAATTTATTGGTGTTAGGACTACAACTCCCAGCCAGCTTTGTGGGTAAAAAGAAAGAGAAGATGAAAATGTAAATTTTCCTCACATAAAGGACCCTTTTGTTTAATAATTTATGGTCCTGTGTAGTAAGTTTACTCTAACTTTATGAATACCAAACATATTTTCTTTTGCTATTGAATAAAATGCAGTGTATTAACTCAGTAAGTTCATTGGAAAATATTCCTAAATGAGCGTCAATCATGTAGATATGTAGTATAAATATTTTTTTTAAATATTGATGATGCATGCACACACGCACGCACACACACAGGAATGTTATGTGTACGGTGAGTGGGCGTTTGAGGTCAAAATTGACTATCAGGGACTGTGTTAATGTATTCAGCTCCTATAGTGACTGCCTCTGTTTAACAGTGGGACAATTCTTCCTGCTCGCGAGGAGGCCTTGGAGACAACTGAAGGGGCCATTTCAACGTTTTATAAGGGGTCGACCAACTTCCAGTCACGTCCGGTGATACAGTGAGAGGTTGCACAGATATCAATTGTTTAATTAACAGAACCAGATCTAGAGGTGACAATGGAAATCTGAAACATCTAGGAAAAAATATATAACGTTTGAATTTCACCGACTATACAGTAAGTTGGTATACTGTAAAAGTAAAAAAGAAAGTTCTGTATGCAAACTTTTTCACTTAAAAGTGAAGAGAGGAGTTATTATCGCATTTGAATTTGCTTATCATTTCTCGCCCAAGGATACATCCAAAGGTAGCCTGGAGGAGCCGGGAATCAAGCCGCCAACCGTCCCACTGCTTTATCTCTGAGCCACAGCCACAGCATATTAGTTAAACTAGTGGAGTGCCTGGAGGAAGTATGCATAGCTATTAAACTGTGGAAGGTTAAGTACATTTTTCACATTTGGCCAAATGAGGGTGTGTTGGACTGTTACATAGTGTTATACAACTTGTGTATTGGGTCATTCATTGAGGTACAAGGAGAGGCATGCAGTTTTAAAGTAGTTAGTTATAAACTGTGTGTTTCCAAATAAAAGAGTTTATGCCCAGATTCTGTTCTGTTTGTTGAGATTTCCTGATGGTCTATGAACGTGTCCTGGACTTAAGATGACTCACAGTAGCTTGTTTTAGCAATGATTAGGAATGATGCAGAAGTGTGTGTTTTTTTTGAGAAAGGGAAGCAACATTATGAGAAGTCCAGTGATATGGAGCTTTAAACTGTGATGAATGTGCTGCTGCAGGAAAGCACTGTGATATTTGTAAAAGTAACATAATATTTTGCATGTTAACTTCATAATAAATTTGAATTCAATTTTTTTTTCAAGTCACAATGTCTGACAAAGGGCAGAAACCTGCTGCATCCTTAATGCATCTTCAAGCATGTTGAAGTCCTCACAAGCGATGTCACAGTGTCCTATTGGAAGTTAAAGGCACCTGCAATGAATAAACATCTACACATGGATAGTGTATTATATGTTGTGTATTATGAGGTTTTAAGCAAGCAGCCTTCTTTTAAAATCAGTCCTAAAGATGATTCTTCTGTTGCAGCTACTTTTCACTTTGTGCAGTCTCCATATGCTTTAGAAAGATGAACGCCACACTGAATAATTAAATGAGTCCAATATTCACTCGCCAGCTGTTTGATAGACATATAGGAAAATATAGTAGGACTCTGGATATCGCAGCCTCTGCTGCTTCACCATTTAGAAACGTATATCTGTCTCATGTGACTCCTGCAATACCAAAAAGCTCAGAGGGCCCTTTTAACAATTACTTTTTTCAATTCTCATGCAGCCTCTGAGGTCAGGCACTGAGGACGTCTGGAGGTTGATTTGAGAGAAAAACATATATACTGTATATGAATTCCATTTATATTTGAACACCGGAATAATTAGACTAATCTAAAAGTCTGATTAAACTATGAGCAGATTGAATAATTGAAACCTTTTCATACATTTCCATTGCAAAAAAATAAAATAAATAATAGAAATAATGTGGATTCAAGAGGCTTCCCATGAAGGGGACTGACTTCACTTCTTCTTCTCCTTCTTTCCCAAGACCCCAAAGGCCTTGTACAGTAAGGTATAAACATTAAAATATTAATGTATCAATTAAATCAGTAGGAATTAATCTAATAAATATAACCTGACAAAGCTATTGCAGGCTCTTAAACTTTAGGAGTTATTATGAGGATAAATCCTGCAGGGCTTTGGTGGTAATGCGGATTGCATGAGTACTTCTGACTTATTTAAAGTGCTTACCAACTAAATTATAATTATGAAAAAAAGAACTATGAATGAATGAATCGCTTCAGTTTAAGTGCAATTTACTAGAGGTGTACAGTGATATCTCTGTGGAATATTTTGATTGTTTGATGAAATAGTAATCAGTAATAAAGGTCCATGATAATTATCTAATATTATGGACCTTTTATTTATTGATTCAGTTTTTTCTCTCAGATGCTTAAAAAACTTTAAATAAGTAAAAATCAGCCAATATAATAAGACAATTCAATATAATTATGTTCCATAATGAACTCTCTGAATTCTACATATAGTATATTTAATAATAATTAATACAATAATAAATAATAATTAATACAATAATAAATATGACTATTATTTTTTTTCCAGTGGTCCCTATGCCTTCTGTGTATTTTTTTCCCTCTCTACTTTAGATGGGTCTTAATTATCTCTTAATTCTTTAATAATTGCTTCTAATTGTATTTATGTCTTTTTTTAATTTAAGGACATTGAATCATTAAATTGCCCTGTAAATGTGTTATAAAATAGAGCTGTCTAGCCTTTAGGATGATATGTGTTTCTAATATAGGTGAATTGACCCTTTAAAAAGTAGTGCTGCTACCAATTAAAGGGTCCTTGAAAGTTTTACTGTGCTATTGATAAATCAAGCGATATTCAAGAGCATCAGCTCAACTGATGCATCAGTGTGCAAGACTCTGAGGCTTCAAATTCATAACGGCTTATAATAGCCCAGTGTTGTTTCCAAAAATATATATTTTTAATATGTCGGCCCGTAAAAAGCGTTTCATGTGCCCGGTGCTTTTGCCGGGCACTGTGAGGCAGTGTAATTGCTCTCCACCCCCAGAACCCCAGATCCGTCTTTACAGCTTACATTAGCATACATAATACTGCTCTGTGGACTCAAAGAGTCATGCCAATTGAAAAGCAATCATTTTCACAGCAGCGCACTGCCACCGCCACTTTAATTGAGTGTGTGCATGTGTGTGAGTGCCCGCGTGTCTATGCGCGCGACTTTGAATCACGGGACAGGAGATAATTGCTTTTTTTTTTTTTCATTGCAACGAGAACATTGTTAATTCAATGATAGGACTTGATTGCTTTTGTCTGGTTGTATCCCCTGGGCTGGCTCAGTGTTTGTCATGTTTGTCAGAAAACAGACGGTGAGACGATAACTGCCACCTCCCCTCAGACAGCATCACGGATTTACACGCATACAGTAACACGGACAAACATACACGTGGCAAAACATAATTGGAATCATAAACACCGGCCCCGGGGATCTATAAACTCTGCTACAATAAAGTGGAGAATTGCAACACATGTCCTACTGCTCACTGACCATCAAGCCCATTTATCTTATCTTATTATTGCCTGTGGATTGCCTTTGTCAAATTACAAATTGAGAAACAAAGAGATTTGGTTTTGAAACATGGATTCAAGCAGGCAGCTGTGGCTCAGAGGTAGAGGTCAAGTCCCTGCTCCTCCAGGCTGCATGTTTTGACGTATCATTGGACAAGATATCCCAAAATTGCTCCCAATGGAGACTCAACAGTGTGTGAATGTGTAAATATTGGATCCATTCAATAAACGGTTGCAAGGCGGCTGCCGCCATCAATGTATGAATGTGTGTGAATGAACTGTTGTGAGACTTCAAAAAAGCCTGAACAAATGCAGTGCATTTACCATTTGTCTTCTATTTAGACCTATGACCCTGTTACTGAGCTCTACTTCATTTACCTTTAAGTCATAGAGCAGGGGTGTCAAACTCAAGTTAGTTCACGGGTGACATCCAAACTGATCGTAAGACCAGTAAAAATGTACACATAGTGAATAACAGCACCTACAAATCTATACCCTAATTTATTCTGCAAACAAAATAAATAATAACACATACACTATTTATTAACCTTCAACTTAGAAAACAGGAGAGATGACAAATTCAAATTTCAACAATAGGATATCTCAGTTATTCCATATTCAGTCAGTCTACCGTTGCATTTCAATTCAACGGACCAAACAGCAGTTTGCAATGTGTTTACCTTTGTTTCATTACTTTAGCAGATGATCTAACTAGCTTACATCATTTTCTAAAAATTACCTTTTGACCATTCACACCAAGTCAGAGGAGGCACACAGAACTTTACATTATGGTTAATATACTTACATCTAGACTTTTATGAAGGTTTTTATATGTTTTATGTTGAGTTAAATTAAAATGATAGAAGCAAAGGTAAAACAAGGAGTGGTGTCTGGTCTTAAGAAGAACGTGAAGTTATCCTTACTTTCAGTGAGTTAGCTTTACAAACCATGTACATATAAAAACTGCAAATATTTTATCCCCCCAAGTCCTGAAAGATGATCACTGATTTCCCATTTCTGTGATGAAATAGGCACTGGTCTGCATTGTACCAGGGGTCACCAACTCTGGTCCTGGAGGGCTACAGTGGAGTACAGTGCAGTTTTTCATCTCAACTAGGCAGTAACACACCTGATTCTACTCACCAACCACTAGAGCCATTGCTCAGGACCTTTATTAGTAGAATCAGGTGTGTTACTGCTGGGTGGAACAAAAACCTGCAGCCACAGTAGCCCTCCAGGACCAGGGTTGGTGACCCCTGCTTTATCCAGTCATCCAGTGGGCTGAACTGGGTCTGGCCTTGGGCCGCATGTCATGATGGAACAGGATCTAACTTGACTTAACCTTCGCCCTAAACTTTGACCGATCATCATTCTAACCCTTAAAAGGGTTATAAGATTATACACCCAACAATGTCTCCATTTTGCACAAATGTATGCCTTAGCCTTGAATGAGGACTTTATGTGACTAATTAATATGGCATAACAGTAATTTCCATACAAAGTGGACAAAGCAAATAGCTCTCCAATGAAAAACAGTATCAGTATGTTTGCCAGCTAATTTCTTTAGCCAAACCCTGCAGGAACAAAGTGATTGATTCATTAATGAGAATGTGTAGCCCATTAATGGTCATGGCTGCTAATTAGCCAATCAGAGGGAGAAGGGCATTCATCTTTGGGGCTAGTGTTAGACCATACACATCTAGAGTAAAGTCGGCAATGCCTGCCAAAGTTAATGACTAAATAGTTAGCTGTGGGCTAGCGGGGGGCTCAGGGTGCAGCGGGTTATGCTGCGTTGCAGATACCTTGGAAGTTGGAGACTAGAGCTGGGATTGACGTCACACCCAAGTTCAAAATGAACACGTCAAGCCTGCAAAGTAAAAAAAAATAAATAAAAATAAATAAAAGAAAAAGTGATGTAGCCTGGCCATGTTGTCTCTGATGAGGCGCTGACACCCACTGACTTAATAGTGTAACTACACTGTAGCTGAGAGGGAAAGGTTCCCTAATCCATCAGGGCGTCACAAATTAAAAGCAGCCCAAAGCAAGTTTTAGTCAGATTTAAAAGCCTGATGCTTCTTTGTGTGATAAAAAAAATATAGTTCATTTATTTTCGTTGTTACATTAAATACATGTCAATTTTTCGCAGGGCTCCCTTGTCTGTCTCTCAATAAATCATGCAAGACTGTCCAAGCTCTCAATGGTCCACATGAAACAAGACGGGTGCCCAGATACGGTCTGCGGACCTTGAGTTTCACACATGTTAACTAAATATTCTTTATTTCATGGCTCATTTCATTAAATCAGATGGTGCCTATCAGCTGCTCAGCCTCTGAAAAGAAGAACTTCTGGCTGGGTCTGTTTACAGGCCAAACATGACAAGAGAGTACAATTCTGGCACTATACTTTTATTTATAACAAATTTTACATGATGTACCAAGTTGAAAGAAAAAAAAGAAATCCTGTCTCGATTCAGTGATGCAGAGCCAGTGATCTCCTGTGATTAAATGCTTCCCTCTATTGGTGCTTTGTGGAATTGCATTCTGATGTGTGTTACCCTCAGTGGGGATGACACACACACACACACACACACATTTTAAAATTTTAGGTGAATTAAATATCTGAAAAAGAATTGCACAGAATTGATTGTGATGTACATTTTGAAGACCTTATGAATGCCTTTTAAACCTGTAGTCTCTAATTATTTGGACTTTCTCATCTTGCCAACCATGATTGGTCATTGACCCTTATGCCATGTCTGGATGAATAGTCAGCTGGCCAATAGAATGATTGGCCAGCAGGTGTACATCAAAACCATTTAAAAGGACATAGTTCAACTCTACTTTATTAGCTGGTTAAAATTCATCCGCTAGAGCTCAGCTGTCAAACTTATCCTACTTAGTATCAGCTGCTGCAGCACAGCGGAGTTATCACCTAATAAACTAATCGTCAGACCGAAATGATTATCTTGACATTTCTTTCAATTTATTTGGACAATACAACAATTTAGAAAAATGAAATGCTACAGAAGAGAAAAGGAAATGTTATATTATTATTGTTATTGTTATTATTGTTATTATTACTATTATTATTATTATTATTATTATTATTATTATTATTGTTATTATTATCTCACAAACACACATGCTATACACAAGAGGTCGCTGTGAATGTGCGCACACACACACACACAAACACACACACAACAACAATATCTATTTCTTACAAAGCACATCCAATAACATGTTGTTGATTATTGTGGTTTTGATGCCAGGACACAGAAATATTCCATTTCCCTCTCTATCTCAGCGTCAGGAGACGTGACTCCCATCACCTCCATAAACCTGAAAAACGGTGCAGAGAATAATTATTCAGTTCAGAGAGAGCAAAATCCCACAGAAAGGACAGTTAAAATTCACAGTGAACGGGTAAAAACAGTACTATAAAAGTGACCTCTTCTGAGTGTTGAGCAGCAATTCCTCAGCAGTCTGGGGGTCTTTCTTACTGAAAGCTTGGAACATGGACCAGGACTCAATGAAACCCACCAGGTTCCTTATGGAGATCGGCGAGTTTACCAGAATACACTCAATCCTGTTGTATCGTTACATATTGATGTGTTATTACACATGAAAGAAAAGACACTGAGACATAGACTGTCATCATGAGGTGATTGTGTGGTTATACCTTTCTTTGTCTGGGAAAGGGATGTTAGAGTACAGTTCCTCCAATTTACCATCAGCTACACTTACTAGATTACTGGTGTATGGCACCAACCTCTGCTTCACCTGGAAGGTAGACCAGTGTTATTTTCATTATGCATTTGAAAATGTAAACATGACAACTGCTACAACTGTTGGCTGGTGATTTTGGAAATATTTGTCTTCGATATTTTTTTTCACCAGCTCCAGCTCAGTTTTCATGGTAACATCTGTGGGAGTGAATAATTCCTGGAAGAAATATTATTAATATTTCCTTTATGGAAAATCATTGAAAGAAATGTTGCTGATTAATTTACTAATTTATTGCACTGACTTACTGACCTGTGGCATCCCACAAGGTTATATTTTAGGGCCTCTACTATTCATCAGTGTAATCAACACACATTTATATCACCATATCATCCATAGAAACATGAAGTAAATAAAGAATTAAGTAAATACATTGAACAAATTAATCATTGGTTATTGATATCATGGATCCATTCATATGAGGCCTCCAATAAGATTACAGTAAATACACAATGTAAGGGTTGCAAATTCCAAAATTGTTGGTAACAATATTCAAAAGAAAGTACAGAACTAAGCCCAAGCTTTAACATATGTGTAGTCATTCACCCACCTCTTCATAGATGTGGTTGAGTTTGTCTCCACAGGCCAGGTGGTGAAGCCTGGTCCTATTGTCGCTGAAGCCCAGCAGAGCCATGCAGCCTCCGGGCTTTAAAACCCGCCTGGCCTCAGACAGAAACTGCGACTGATCGAACCAGTGAGCTGCCGACGCTGCTGTGAGCAGGTCCACTGAACCGTCTGGAAACAGAAGCTGCTCTGCTCTGCCCGTCCTGCATATTAAACATCACACCTGTAATTCCAATGAGAAGTTGCTCTTAAATGCCTCTTAAATGATAATATCTGCAACCCCAAATATGTGTATTACTCCTCCGAGAGTATGCAATGTGGAAGTAGTTCTACCTGTTTGTAATGTTGGGATACTTCTACCTGTCTCTGATGTAGTATTTCTGCTTGTATGTGATGTTGTGGTATTCCTACCTGTACCTTAGTGTACTCCTACCTGTATTCTGGAGTACCCCATACCTGTATGTGATGTTGGGGAATCCGGGCACTGCTCTGGCCTCCTCCAGTTGACTCACACTGATGTCCACACCCACCACTTCCTGGAAGTTTGGTGCCAGCAGCCGAGAATTCTGACCTGTCCCACAACCCAGATCCACCGCCAGCACATGTGGCTGCCCCTTCTGAGGATTTAGCAGGATTATATTTGTTAGGAATCCTTGAAATAATGCATTTTATTCACAGGCCCCATTCAAGGCTCTTGAGGTCACCTCACAGGAAAAGTTAAATGAACAGTTAACAGAATGGTAAATGTTGCTTTGTCCTCTACATAAGCAGAATAATACAGAGTAGTGTGTATTCACTGTATATCTGGTCATACCTTCCTATCAAGGTATTGAAGAATAATGTCCTTGAGCTCATCTGGAGGTGTAAAACGATACTTCTGGTAGATGGATGCATGATCCTTCCCCTCAAACAGACGGTGTGACATGGCGCTGTAGTTTCTGCCCCGCTGGCCGTTTCACACTCCTGCTGCAAAACAAGTCTCCAGCAGTGAGCTTTGATTTGAGTCTTCCCGAGCAGTTAGAGCGGATAAGCTCTCTTCCAACAGGTGGTTACAGAGTAACTCCAATACTTCCTGATACAGTAAAAAAAAAAAAAAAACTTCAAAGGAAGGGATATAAACTCATACCAGTTGAGGCTGGTCTGGGTCTAAGCTGCAGATTTGCTGACAATGGAGAGCAGAGGCAGGGCCTCTCGCTTAACCCCTGACACCCTGGATTGCAGTTACTGCATTTCTGCAGTGTCATAACACTTCCTAGTCTTCAGAGGGAAACGTTTCTGCAAATCATGGATATGTAAATGTTTGCAGTGTAACTTTACAGGAATGTTCTGTTTTGGTCATTGATATTCAGGAATTTACGGGTTTGTGGAACTGGATGACACACACACACACACACACACACACACACACACACACACACACACACACAGCAGCTGTGGTGTTGTAGTTCAGATAGTGTTTCTCTTAGGTTTCACTTTTTTATTAGAACCAGTAGAAGGGACGGGTGGATGTTTTTAGATAAGGAATGGAGTTGGAAAAGTTTTTTTTTTCTTTTTTTGGTATTGGCATATTGGGCATTTTACTGTTGTAATGCACAAATGCATATTTTCCCAGATGATTGTCCCATCATATCGCACATTGTTAATTTTTACACAAACCATAACAAAGTGTTTTTTGTGACTAAACTTAACCACAGACTTGTCACGTCATAAAACAGCATTATTGTGAGTATATATAGATAAACCAAAGCAACCTTGATATTATAGGTATGTGCGCGACCGACGTGGTCGCCCCACAAAAGGGATCAGGGCAACCAGAAAAAGAAGTGGAGACAGGAGGCAAAGGAACTCACATAAAAACATTTATTGACAGCAGTACAAAAAAAAGAGACACGAAATGCTCACGCCAGCAAGAAAAAATCCACCTCGCTCCAGGTGGACCGGACATGCAGTCCCACGCGTCGCGCTTCCTGTCCCGCACCCAAACATGTCCGGGGGGAACTCTCTCACTGCTACCCAGTTCCCCCCTTATAAACGGGTGAGAAGGGGAGGGGTCATCACCTTCTCACAAGGTATAAAACACATACATATGTAGCAGCAGAACCAGACACCGTTAACCTTCCTACCCAGGGACAGAGCGTTGGCACAAACACGCCTAAAACATAAAAACCTGGTATACTTGCTTGTTGAGTGTCTAAGCTACACCTCACAACATGTGTCAAACACATGTTAATGATTACATGACCTCCTGAACCCTTCAGCAAGCATGCTTTGGATTTTTGTGACAATGTTTGGTTTATTATAAATGTGTAATTTGCAGCTGTTGTCACTGCAGTTTTTATTCAAATCTCTGCATCTCTGTTCTCCACAAGATACAGAAGAACCTGAACATGTGTGTCTCATGTTTAATAATTGGTATTATTTTAAAACATGTTTTTTGAGAGGTTGAAAATCATCTATAGTTTAGTCTTTGGTTTAGCATCATACTGTACAGGTTTCTCTTAACGTGCAGCATGCTGTGAACAAGAAATCATAGTCATATTGTCTCTGTTGGTCATCTTTGTCTTTCCAAACCACTGAATGAACCTCTTTATTACAAGTTTACACTTCTTACAGGTTTTCAACATGAACTAAACTGAAAAACATTTTTTTTTTTTTTTTGTTTGGTTGCCTTGGATTCTCTCTAGGGAAGCAAAACCTAATTGTTCTCAGGGGATAGTGGCGATAATGACCTGTTGACCATTTCCCACTCAATTATTCTCCTTTAGTAACAAAATACAATATCTATCCCCTGGGCTCTTATTAAAGCCCTGACATCAACAAACATTGCATCAGTGGAGTTGAGCTAAACACACATTAATGGCATGCGTAATAGTGACTTTGAGGACCTGGTGAGGGAACTCTAGGGACGTCATTGCAGAGATGGGCATTAGGGGGGGTGAGGGACTAATGAATCAGTAACCTTACATCACCTATAATCAATGTGTGTGTGTGTGCAACATGACCAGTTGTTTTAAGCAAGGTCTTAAATTTAAAGATGAAGCAAGATTACACTGCGTTTCACAATGTTAATGTGAATACATATATCAGTGTTTGAAGCCTGTCAATACCATACAGATTATGACAAAATCTGCGCTATTCATCCACTTGCTGACCAATGAATAATCATATTCTATGAGTGTGATTATAAGGCATTAAGGGTTGAGATATACTATACTGTATTACTCTTACCGTGAACAAACAAGACCAAATTTAACAGTGAATTGGTTGAACTGTGAAGTGAAGCTGTGAGATTAAGTCTGATTTTCACATGATAAATGTGAATCTATGTGAATCTAATCTTGCTTTTAATTTTGATGGCTACAGCTCACAACTCATCTCGGGATTTCAGAATATAATATTACTTACATTAGAACCAATGCAAAAAACGATTTCTGGAGTGGTAGCCAGCTGAAAAGCATGAACATGAAAAAGTACAGCACTGCTTTACCAGAATTACTGCAGCAACGCAGTGTGCCATGGAGTCTATTTGTCTTTGAGACTCCCCAGGTGTTATGGGAGCTCAGGTGGCTCTGATGGTGGCCTTCAGCTCTTCTGCATTGTTGGGTCTGGCGTATTGTATCTTCCTCTTCACAATACCCCATAGATTTTCTGTAATTTTTGGCCTGTCTCAATAATGTTAATGAGTCACCTGATTGGAGGACTGTTTTCTTACTGACCAATGGCTCAGGTCCACCACAGGTGACAACTCGCAGCCACATAAAAGCGACATGGGCAAAAAAAAAGAAACATCTGAAGGTGTCAGATGTCACCCGTAGCCAGACAAGACATCTTAACCTCCTCCAGGCAGAAAGGCGATACTTCTGTTATTACTGTTGATGATACAATTGTTGTTTTTGACCAGCGGTACAGCTGTACAGGCTCACTGGGGTGATGTAAGAGAAACATGGATGCTTCTCTACCACAATATAACCATATTCTTGTTATGTAATAAAAGCAAAATAATACATGGAAGTCAGTTAGTAATGTTTGAGCACTCTCCTTCTGTACCTCTTATTACCCCTGACACAAAATTTGAGGATTTGTTTTACTCTCTACAGTGTTCATTATGACCACTCAGTGAAAACCACTCTATTATCCCCAGAAAAGCGATAGCAAATGATGGAAAAATTATGGTACTATCAGCAGCTGCAATCCATTCTTTGTGAATTCAACACACAGTGTTATATTTGGGTGATAAGTAACTGTGAGCTTTTTTTTTAGATATAATGGTGCCAGAGTGAAGAGAAGGATTATGAATTATATTCTTGATTTTACCATGAGCTGGCAGAGCAAACTATTAGTGGTGTAAAGTAATCTCTTTTTCTATGTTAGGTCAGCCAAAGGAATTTCAGTAATCCATCTGGAAGTAACTGTGAGTTTTGCTATGTTATGTAGGTGAAAGAAGGCATTTAAATATATAAGACGAACATATCTTGATCAAAGATAACTTCAAGATTCCTTTGGGTGGTGTTCGGAGGCCAAGGTCATGTCGGAGCTCAGGGTAATGCCTTTTTAGAAATGGCTATGTCACATTGCATAATGCACTTGAACTATTGTAGCTTTTAGAACCTGAATAAAAAGAGGCTGTCATACTATAGTTGTGTTTGTAACATTAGGTAGACAATTAGAGAAGCTAAAATTATACATATATGAATATGAAAAAAAAAATATATATCATAAGAAGCACTGAATGAAATCAACTGCAATCAACCTTTCATCATCTTGATCATCATCAGTGTAAACAACCAGCATCCATGATGGTGACTAAGGTGATGCTACTCTGTGTGACAAGCTTTAAAGGCTCTCAGCCTCTGTTGTGAACTGGCACACAGCTCACACAGATTACACATGGAACGTTAAGGAGCGGTGAGACCTGAATCTTAATTTTATTTACAATATGAATTATTATATATGTGTATATATCTAATATTAATTATTTAATAACAATATTCTACATAGCTTTTTAATTACTTGGTGGAAATATTTTATTATAAGCATCTATGGTGAGTGAGCTTTATGTTAATTAGACATATTTAGTGTGTGTTCTCATAAATGTATTGCATTATTTAATATCACTTGTGTAATATCACTCTGTTTTCTTATTTCTAGGGACTCTCCTCCTCAAAACTCCTGCCTATAGCAACATCTGTAGTGTGAATGGAAAACGGTTCTTATCCACCGTATTTCAACCTCACAATGTTTGTGAAAATAGGCATCTATCGCTACCCAACATTTGTCTTGTGTTTTCTGCTGTACATGGTTATAATCTCAGCTAATCTGGTTATAATAGTGGTTATTTCACGAGAGAAAAGCCTACATGAGCCCATGTATATTTTTATTTTATGTCTTTCCATTAACTCTCTGTATGGCTCTACTGGCTTCTTCCCCAGATTTCTGAAAGATCTTTTGTCTGATACTCATTTGATCTCACACGCGGCTTGTTTCATACAGATTTATATCATTTATACGTATGCATCCTATGAGCTCACCATTTTAGGCATTATGGCATATGATCGTTATGTTGCTGTGTGTCACCCTTTGCACTACCACAACAAAATAACCGGTAAGGTGGTCTCTAAGTTGATCGCCTTTGCATGGATCCTTCCAGCCTTCACGGTTGCAGTCTGTGTGTGTCTGGCCTCCAGGCTTCCCCTGTGTGGCAACACCATACCAAAGGTGTTCTGTGCAAACTGGCCTATTGTAAAACTGTCATGTGTCCCCACTGTGATCAACAACCTTGTTGGCATGTTCGCAACAACAATGACAATATTCATGCCCCTGGCTTTGGTCCTGTATACATATGCACAAATCTTCCGGATTTGCAGGAAACAATCCTCAGAGTTTAAGGCCAAAGTGATCCAAAGCTGTCTGCCTCACATCATTACATTCGTCAATTATTCCATCACTGTGTTCTGTGATATTGCTCTCAGCAGAATCAACCTTGAGGAGGTGAATCCATTTCTGGCTGTGACTTTATCTCTTGAGTTTGTTGTGATTCCTCCTATTCTGAATCCTCTTGTCTATGGCCTGAAGTTACCAGATATTAGAAAGGTTATATTAAGAATGCTATCATGCTCAAAACAAGCAAATTAAACCTTAGAATTGAGGGAAATGTAAATAACCCATGCTGTAATATTAGATCTTATTTACAGTAGACAGATTATTAAACAATATACTAATGTAATGTGTTGATATATATAAATATATATTTATGTTATTACATATATATTATTCAGACTATAGAATTCAGCATTAAACGAGATGAAGTGATTACAAAGATGTCTGATATAAATTCAGTACCAGGACATCTGCATATTCTATTTCTATTTCTATATTCTGCATATCTAATTTATATGCACTTGGAAGACTCATCGTTAGCAAAAGCAAACTAATTGAATTCAGTCTGAAAGATAGGACTTAACCCATCCTAATGCAGTCCCATTTCATACTTAAAAATGCACTAATCTCTGAAACAGGATCTGATGGTCAATGATGACAAACACAGCATTGAAGCCGTTTGATTGAGAAGAACATTTGAAACCTTCCTTTGAGCTGTCTCTGAACTCTAAACGACTCTAAATGTCTTGTGTGTGACTTTGATAATTCATTCTAATTGTCTTATAATCCATTGTGTTGTAAGTCACATTACTGTTTACCATGTGCTTTCTTTAGGATCTTAAATGAAATAAAAAATGACCCCTACTTATTGTGAGTGCTACTGCATAAATCCTCATGTATGTATTCATAATGCACATGACTGCTTAATTAAATGTAAAGGTGATTTTGTGTTTTAAATAAAATGCCTTGCAAAAGTATGCAAAAAGTGCACATAAAACATAATATAATAATATAATACTTGTGAATTTTTGTGAAGAATTGACAAAAATGGGACATAATTGTGAAGTGGAACCAAATAGAAAACTGAAAAGTGGGGCGTGAAATATTGTTAATTTAATTATTCATTTAATAGAGTGATCATTCGCCTCATGGCTGCATCTCTGATGATGTTTAAAGCTTGTACATTTTTTTATATCCTAATCGGACCTGCCTGATGTTTCCCTGGTCATTTTGATCAACATTGAATCAGTCAGAAATCCTCAGTGAGTTGACTGCACTGACATAGAGGGGCCAAATAATATAGCACGTCCTACTTTTGAGATTTTTAGTTTAGTGAAATAAGTTTAAAATACTGTATGAATTTCATTCCACTTTATTGAAGCCTAAAATGTGGCAAAAGGTCTAAAAGTTCAAATACTTGCATAAGGCACTGTATTTACAACACCATGACAATTACCATGACATTTATCCCATGTTCAACATACAATTTAAAGCTGATATTCCTGCTATAAAAGTTATTTTCACTGGATGAAATCCAATGCACTTCATCTTTCATCACCATTAATGTAAACCACCAATGTCCACAAACCAACAATGATGGCGACTGTTGTGACGTTGCTGTATGTGAGAAGTTTAAATAGCTCTCAGTCTCTCCTGTGAAGTGGCAGCAGTTACCACTGCACACCTCACACAGATAACAGAGGGAGCATTAAGGAGTGGTGAGACCTTCAAACTATAACTAAGAAACTTCTTTTGCCAAGCACTTTTAGAGCAGTATGTTGTAAGTAGTCAAGTCATAGTTAAGTTAAGTTTAAAGCTCCATGCAACTTTAACAATTTCTCTACACTTAATAACCTCTTTCCAATGTATCAGGACTATCAGAATTTTTATCTTGAATTTTTTGATTATTGTTCATGGTTTTAATTAGTATGTGTTGACAATTAGAATATTTATACCATAAACTGTATAATGTCACATCACTTCAAATGTTTCTTATATTGTTATAATTAGCATCATGCCTATTCATGCATCTGAGGGTTGGGGATGTCAGGGAAAGAGAGAGCGAGCTATGTGTACAGTATCTGTCTATTTGTATTTGTAATGTATATGAGTTTAACTCACCCTTTCTAATGTTTTTATTTAATTTCCTACTGATGATGATATTAGGGTGTTCTCATTTTTCTCATTTATATTGCTCCAAATCACAAACTACAGATTTGCAATACGGCAAAACAAGTGTATCTTTCTTAAGACCCTCACGTTGTTCAAGAAAAAAATCCCAAGAAAACCTCTTTAGCAGTTTTTTGATTTGTTTTATTGTAATTGTCTTGCATCATTCATCACTAATCTCTCTGTTTTCTTATTTCTAGGGGCTCCAGCCATAAAACCTCTCATTTACATCTGAAAACATCTGTAGGGTCAATGGAAAACATTTCTTATCCTTCTAATCCTTCTTATTTTAACCTCACCATGTTTGTAAGCATAGGCAACTATCGCTATGCACCGTTTGTCTTGTGTTTCCTTGTGTATACAGTTATTATCTCAGCTAATCTGGTCATAATAGTGGTTATAATACGAGAGAAAAGCCTACATGAGCCTATGTATATTTTAGTTTTGTGTCTTTCTATTAACTCTCTGTATGGCTCTACTGGCTTCTTCCCCAGATTTCTGAAAGATCTTTTGTCTGATACTCATTTGGTCTCATACCTGGCATGTTTTATACAGATGTATATCATTTATACGTATGCATCCTATGAGCTCATAATCTTAGGCATTATGGCATATGACAGGTATGTTGCTGTGTGTCACCCCTTGCATTACCACAACAAAATAACCTCCAAACTGGTCTCCAAGTTGATAGTCTTTGCATGGATCTATCCAGTCTTTACTATTGCAATCTGTGTGTATCTTTCCTCCAGGCTTCCCCTGTGTGGCAACACCATACCAAAGGTGTTCTGTTCAAACTGGCCTATTGTAAAATTGTCATGTGTCCCCACTGTGATCAACAACCTTGTTGGCATGTTTGTGACCACAACCACAATCTTTCCGCCCCTGGCTTTGGTCCTGTATACATATGCACAGATTTTACTCATTTGCAGGAAACAATCCTCAGAGTTCAAGGCCAAAGTGATCCAAGGCTGTCTGCCTCACATCATTACATTTGTCAATTATTCCATCACATTGTTCTGTGACGTTGCTCTCAGCAGAATCAACCTTGAGGAGGTGAATCCATTTCTAGCAGTGACTTTATCACTTGAGTTTGTTGTTATTCCTCCCATTCTGAATCCTCTTGTATATGGCCTGAAGTTACCAGATATTAGAAAAGTTATATTAAGAATGTTATCATGCTCAAAACAAGCAAATTAAACCTTATAGAGAAATGAAAATAATTTGTGCTGTTCCTGCTCTCATTTACATTGGACTGTAACCGTTACACAGTGAATCACTTTTTCAACTTAAGCATATGATTGAATGAGATACATTATAGAACATTGTAGTTGTTTTAAAGTGTACGTCCAATTACTAGATTTGTATTATACTTTGTATTGTCTTAACATTAAAGGTAGTTTTGTTTTAATCATATTGTTTTAATTGTAATTGTATACTATGATTTATAACTATATTCAAAATTTTAAAAATGGGTAATAAAATACAAAATGGTTTTGTCATGTATTTATTCTTCATACAATGAAAAAGGAAGCATTTTAACTCTTCCTTTCCCTCTTCTGCTTTCTCTTGATAAGGATGTCGAGGGTTTAGTTATTCCTCTGCCTCCATTTTTTGTCTAATGGTATATGCACTAGAGGTAATGTGCTATGGCTGGTCATGAGGGTCAGTGACAACCCGTATGCTTGTTTAGCTAAATTATCCATAGTCAACCCAGACCGACAAAGCACAGCTTGTAACTCCCCAGCAATCACCTCCATGGACATTACTTCTAGCTCCAGCTGAACTAATGTCAGTGTAGCCTCCAGCCCCCCCAACGGTTTCCAAGAATCTGGGACAGGATGAATGGGTGACTGCTCTAAGGGGGGATGAATGTCATAATCTTAGACCGTCTAAGACTAACCCAGTGTCTTTTATCAACTATATGTCCAGATACGTGAAGCTGGCTAAAACTAAAGCTAAATATTATAAAATAGGAGTCAGTATGTACATATGCAAAGACAATGTTGTTGTTGCCCAGATAATAATGTGAGTTTCATAGATTATTGGTCAACGGTCTGGGAGAAACCTGGTTTACATCTCAAGTTGGACGGTGCCTATCCTGACTCTAAAACATCAGCTTCTCGTCTTCCAAAGCTGTATCACTAAACAATCTGATATTAGTACGCAATGATTGATCTATTTTCTCTTACTGAATTGCCTCATGAGGAATATGTGATCTTGATTGAATCCACTCCCTGAAATCATATTATTAGTCATTTTCATGAAGAAATTGGCTTAGGAGATGGAGTTGCAAATCCATGTACAGCTCAAGCTTATTGATCAGCCCTGAGGCCATGCGTTTATACACTTCCTTTGAAAGCCTTTTTCATTGTCTGTATGCAAAAATGCCTTTGCTCCTTCTTCCTATGGCAGCTCTCCCCCCTGCCCGGATAAAGTTGATTTAGTGGGGGCCGGCCGGCCGATCCTTTGGCTTCTTCAGCTTTTTCTTCGCCTGCTCGATCAGATCTGCTAGTTGGTCCAGAATCTTATCATGGCGCCATCGAAACTTTCCATCAGCTAGGCTCGACTGGCAAGAAGAGAGAACATGCTCCAGATTTGCTGTCTTCCCACAGAGCTTGCAGTTTGGGCTCCAGCAAGCCCCATGTATGGAGGTTTGACTGGTGTTGGCAGTAAATCATAAGTTGAGCATAACAGGAACTTTATGCGGTATCCTTCCATCCTCCCTATGTACTGCCAGGTCAGATTCCTCTCTGTTGCTCCCTCCCATTTTGTCCAGCTGCCCTGCTTTTTCATGGCTACAGCCTTGACATGCTGGGTTTCTTCTTCCGCTTTCCAAACCTCTCTCTGTACCATGCTTTGTCACTCTTTCAGGTCTGCTTTTTCCAGCTCATTCTGGTTGAATATCCCAGCCCAAGGTGACCCTGTGCTACTGATCCTACAATGTCAGCTTGGTACAGATGGTCCTGCCTCAGTCAGTGCTGTGCTTGCTGACCACTTGCAGCCCGTCCTAACTGTGATGTTTGGTTGGCTCACTTTTTCATCTTTGCTATCACACAGCATCATGGCTTGATGTGTCTTTGTCACTTTTAATTCCTCCAGAATTGATGTCACTGGCAACTGTAGCTTACTGCCAGTGCTGTAGAGGCCGGTCGAGCTGAAGCTCTTTGGAACCCGCAACCACCTCTTCAGATGTGTGGTGTCTCACTAGTATTAGCCTACTCCACTGGCTTTGTGTTAAAGCAAGAGTAGGTTTTAAAATCCGCCTTTACACCTAAAAAGCTCTTAATGGTCAAACCAAAATGTGGGCTTATGAGAGATTCCCAGAGTCTCTCTCTAAAATAAAAATGGAAGGCAGAGCCTTCACCTATCAGGCTCCTCTCTGGTGCAACCATCCTTCTGTTTCATTCAACCTCCCTCATTTAAGAACAGGCCAAAAACATCTTGTTTTTCAGGAGATAATCTGAGCACCTGTAAACACTCATGACACTGATGTATCTTCTGGGCGGGGCAGCCTTCCACAAGGAGTCCTTCCTGATGGAGGTCATTTCTTCCAGGGTCTTACTCTGTCCTAGTTGTAAATGGAAGCTCCCATGGATCCTTGCTATCTAATCCATAAAACTTTAGGATGCTATTATTCCAATAAATGCTGTACATGTGCATTTTATTGCTTATTCAAATTTCAGCCTGTACACACACCTATAACAAGCTTTTTTTTCTGGCAGAGGGATGCCTCCTCTATTACTTCTACTTACTATTCCTGTAAGGGGGTTTTCTTGGGAGTTTTCTAAGGATAGGCAATGTTGTATTGCTGTTGTACAAACTGTAAGAACCCACTGAGGCGAACCTGAAACATGTAATTTTGGGCTATGCAAATTGAAATGACATAATATTCCTCTGATCTCATACTTAATCGCATTCATATAGACACTGCATGGCTGCTGAATAACATGAGGATGCAAGATTTCAAATCTTGAATGCAGTGCAATGCAGTTATGAGTGATGTTGAGAGAATGAAGATAAGTATTTATAACACACTCACATCTTCATATACATATAGAATTGAAGGTTAATGTTCATGTTATAAAATTGTTTATACACTTAATAAAATCCACTGGATCCAAACTCTCTCCATCATCAGTGTCAACAACCAACACCCATAGCAACTAACGATGATGTTGACTGTGGTGACTTGAGTCTGTGGGACAGGTTTAAAAGGCTCTCAGTCTCTCCTGTGAACTGGCAGCAGTCACCGCTGCACACGCCTCACACAGGTACGACAAGGAACGTTAAAGAGTGGTGAGATCTGAAACCTTAACCAAGAAGCTAGTTTTTGTATAAGTAATTGTCATAACCATTTAAATACAGAGCTCTATCTGAGTGGGGTTATTTCTCCCTGAGCTCAACAACCTCTCTTCCACAGTTTCAGTTTCTTATAACAACATATGCTTTTTTGTTTGTGTACTGACAATCCTCAGATTATTTATGTTATAAACTGTTAATGTCATCCTATTTCACATTCTTCTTTATGTTGAAAAAGATATGTCAAAATTATAGTCATTCTATCTATTTTGAGGGAGCTGTATGTATCTGTGTATTTACTTTGTAATATATTTATTGTTTTGAGTCTTTCTAAGGTTTTACTACTACTTTGATGTTATCACAATTTATTCTATTTTTCACATTTGCTTATTTGTATAAAATCACATATTTTCCCCATCAGGGGGGCTTTGCAATTTGTACACCAGCAGGTCCCTCACATAGTATAAGGGAAATTGTTTTTTTTTTTTTTTTTTTTTATAATTGTCTTGCATCATTCATCACTGTTTCATTTTCTATTTTTCTCATTTCTAGGGCTGTAAAACTTTACACCTTCCTCTGGAAACATCTATAGGGGCGATGGAAAACATTTCTTATCCTTCTCATCCTCCTTATTTTAACCTCACCATGTTTGTGAAAATGGGCAACTATCGCTATGCACCTTTTGTCTTGTGTTTCCTGGTATATGTGGTTATTATCTCAGCTAATCTGGTCATAGTCATTGCCATATCACGTGAGAAAAGCCTACATGGGCCCATGTATATTTTTATTTTGTGTCTTTCCATTAACTCTCTGTATGGCTCTACTGGCTTCTTCCCCAGATTTCTGAAAGATCTTTTGTCTGATACTCATTTGGTCCCTCGACTAGCCTGTTTCACACAGATGTATATTATATATACATATGCATCCTATGAGCTCATGATTTTAGGCATTATGGCATATGACCGATATGTTGCTGTGTGTCACCCTTTGCATTACCACAACAAAATAACCCCTAAAGTGGTCTGTAAATTGATCATTTTTGCATGGATCTATCCAGTGATTTGGATTGTAATATGTGTGTATCTGTCCGCCAGGCTTCCCCTGTGTGGCAACACCATACCAAAGGTGTTCTGTGCAAACTGGCCTGTTGTAAAACTGTCATGTGTCCCCACTGTGATCAATAACCTTGTTGGCATGTTAGCAACAACAATCACAATATTCATGCCCCTGGCTTTGGTCCTGTATACATATGCACAAATTTTTCTCATTTGCAGGAAACAGTCTGCAGAATTCAAGGCCAAAGTGATCCAAAGCTGTCTGCCTCACATCATTTCATTTGTCAATTATTCCATCACCCTGTTCTGTGATATTGCTCTCAGCAGAATCAACCTTGAGGAGGTGAATCCATTTCTAGCAGTGACTTTGTCACTTGAGTTTGTTGTGATTCCTCCTATTCTGAATCCTCTTGTATATGGCCTGAAGTTACCAGATATTAGAAATGTCATAGTAAGAATGTTATCATGCTCAAAACATGTAAACTGAACCACAGAAAGTAAAAAAGAAATGTAAATAATCTGTGCTGTTCAGGCAAGCTTTCATTCATAGTAGACTGTAATCATCAAACTGTAAAACATGACTTGATTCAATCTAAAAATATGATTGAAAAGGCTGCATTACAATGTTAGATTAAGCCTGCAAACATACATAGTTCTTCTAATTTAGATATGTCATTTTTAACAATGTAAGAGATAAAGTGGGATCAGACCTATTATTTATTTGCATTTTCTTTACATTAATGATAGTTTTGTTTTAATTGTTTTGAAACTGATTTATTATAAACTGTAATAAAGACATACTTTTTTTTTCTGTCATGTTTGTATTCTTGAAACTATGAAAAATTAATGCTTTGGATGCCCTTAATGTGCAAATTGTGTTTCTTTTGAAGCATAATCTAATCAGTAGAGTGAACTGAAACATCATAGGAAATGAAATTTTAGATATAGTATTATATTTAAGTCATAAAAAAGAAAGAGGAGGAGACAGTGCTGTCATAGTTCCCTGTAAGAGCACTTTATTTCATTTATTTACCTAATAAATAAAGTAAGTTTGATCTGTGTGTCATCTTTTCTTTATTTTAGGCTTGTTCTATATTTAATATATAATTGAGATCAAGTTTCGTCTTCTTCTTTTGAAATACAAAACTTAAATCCAAGCTCTCCGTAAAACCTGAAGTGAGTCTGTAATTTGTGATCTGTGATATAAATTTGACCTACAAATAAAACTGATTGGACTTTCCTCTTACCTCACACTTAATGTTGGTTTGAGAACCTGTATAAACAGAGGCTGCTGCACTATAAATGGTTAGTGCGGTTGAATTAAGGAAAATATACATTTACAAAACAAGCTCACTAGCACATCTATCCTGTGTTCTAGATACAGGCAAATGCTGAAGTTTATGCTACAAAACTCAGTCCATACACTGAATGAAATCACCTGAAATCCACCATTCGTCATCAACAATGTAAAAAAAACAACATCCATGAGCCAACTATGATGGTGACGATGGTGACGATGGTGACCAAGGTGATGTGACTCTGTTACTCTGCAGGACAGGTTAAAAAGGCTCTCACTCTCTCCTATGAACTGGCAGTAGTTACCACTGCACACACCTTACACAGGTAAGGCACAGAACATTTAAGAGTGGTGAGACCTGAAGACCTATCTAATTGGAATAGTGTATCCCTTTTCTGAGCTCAATAACCTGTTTCCACTGTTTTCCCATCATAAAATATGTTCAGTTTGTACAGCAGCAATACAACGTCCTTTATCTTTAGACCCTCACAATGTGCAAGGAAATACCAGCCGACTTTCTATAATTGTCTTGCATCATTCATCACTTTGGTAATCTCTCTGTTTTCTTATTTCTAGGGAATCCAGCTGTCTCTAGCAACATCTGTAGGGTCAATGGAAAATCGTTCTAATCCTCCATATTTTAACCTCACCATGTTTGTGAAAATGGGCAACTATCGCTATGCACCTTTTGTCTTGTGTTTACTGGTGTACATGGTTATAATCTCAGCTAATCTGGTCATAATAGTGGTCATATCACGAGAGAAAAGCCTACATGAGCCTATGTATATTTTTATTTTGTGTCTTTCCATTAACTCTCTGTATGGCTCTACTGGCTTCTTCCCCAGATTTCTGAAAGATCTTTTGTCTTATACTCATTTGGTCTCATATGTGGCTTGTTTCACACAGATCTATATCATTTATACGTATGCATCCTATGAGCTTTTTATTTTAGCTATTATGGCATATGACAGGTATGTTGCTGTGTGTCACCCTTTACATTACCACAACAAAATAACCCCCAAGGTGGTCTCTACGTTGATTGCCTTTGCATGGATCTATCCAGTATTTTTGCTTGTAATCGTTATTTATCTGTCATCCAGGCTTCCCCTGTGTGGCAACACCATACCAAAGGTCTTCTGTTCAAACTGGCCTATTGTGAAACTGTCATGTGTCCCCACTGTGATCAATAACCTTTTTGGCATGTTTGCTACCACAACGACCATCTTCCTGCCCCTGGCTTTGGTCCTGTACACATATGCACACATTTTCCTTATTTGCAGGAAACAATCCTCAGAATTCAAGGCCAAAGTGATCCAAAGCTGTCTGCCTCACATCATTACATTTGTTAATTATTCCATCACTGTGTTCTGTGATATTGCTCTCAGCAGAATCAACCTTGAGGAGGTGAATCCATTTCTAGCTGTGACTTTGTCACTTGAGTTTGTAGTGATTCCTCCTATTCTGAATCCTCTTGTCTATGGCCTGAAGTTACCAGATATTAGGAAGGTTATATTAAGAATGTTATGCTCAAAACATGCAATGTAAACCATAGAAAGTAAAAAAGAAATGTAAATAATCTGTGCTGTTCAGGCAAGCTTTCATTCATAGTAGTCTGTAATCATCAAACTGTAAACCATGACTTGATTCAAACTAATGTGATTGAAGAGGCTGCATTACAATGTTAGATTAAGCCTGCAAACATACATAGTTCTTCTAATTTAGATCGGTCATTTTTAACAATTATATACAAATGGGTTTTGATGCAGTCCAGTCCTCTTATTAAATGTCATAGTGGGTGCTTGGAGCATTCCTGTCTGGTCTTCCCTCCCTATATACTTGAACAGCCACCTGCATGGCGTTCTTCCTATTGCAGGACATGTGGTCTGGGCCTTACGCTGTCCTGGTTGCACCTGGAAGCACCATGGGTCCTTCACACCACACACATCCACCACATACACTATAAAAGCTAAAAAAATCTTTTTCATAATGTACACTCTATCATCATCTAACATTGATTACAAGCCTTTCTGTCCTGGCAGATGGGTCCTCTGTTACGATTCATGAGGTTTCCTTCTTTTTTTTTCTTGGGAGTTTTTCCTCATATGATATGAGAGTCTCATGGCAGGAAATGTTGTATTGCTGCTTTACAAACCCTAAAACCCACTAATTTGTGATCTGTGATATAAATTTGACCTACAAATAAAACTGATTTGACTTTCCTCTTACCTCACACTTAATGTTGGTTTTAGAACCTGTATAAACAGAGGCTGCTGCACTATATTTGGTTAGTGGAGTTGAACTAAGGAAAATATACTTTTACAAAACAAGCTCACTAGCACATCTATCCTGTGTTCTAGATACAGGCAAATTGTAAGGTTTATGCTACAAAACACCTTTGGTCATCAACAATGTAAAAAAAACAACATCCATGAGCCAACTATGATGGTGACGATGGTGACGATGGTGACCAAGGTGATGTGACTCTGTTACTCTGCAGGACAGGTTAAAAAAGCTCTCACTCTCTCCTATGAACTGGCAGTAGTTACCACTGCGCACACTTCACACAGATAAGACACAGAACATTTCAGAGTGGTGAGACCTGAAGACCATCACCATCACTTTTTTGTACCCAGATTTTTTTAAGCAGTAGGTCACAATTCATGTAAATACAGAGCTCTATCTAATTGGAATAGTGTATCCCTTTTCTGAGCTCAATAACCTGTTTCCACTGTAGCAGGAAATTGTTATTTTCTCATCGTAAAATATGTTCATATTTTTTGTTTTGATTTCAACTGTTTCCTGTAATAATACATCATAATCATTCCTATGGCAATCAAATATGAAAGCATCAGTGTATTGTATTTGTAATGTATGTGTTTTCAAACTGCATTTGTTGTTTTACTGAAACTTTTTATTCTATCGATTTACTTGTTGTTGATGTTGCATGTTCTCATGTTTTTTTTGTTTTTCTTGTATATCTTAGAATCACAAATCACATCTTCATCCATTAACTCTCTGTATGGCTCTACTGGCTTCTTCCCCAGATTTCTGAATGATCTTTTGTCTGATACTCATTTGGTCACACGAATAGCTTGTTTTACACAGATCTATATTATTTATACCTATGCATCCTATGAGCTCACCATTTTAGGCATTATGGCATATGACAGGTATGTTGCTGTGTGTCACCCTTTACACTACCACAGCAAAATTACACCCATTGTGGTATCTAAATTCATCACATTTGCATGGATCTTTCCAGTCTTTACTGTTGCAGTCTGTGTGCATCTTTCCTCCAGGCTTCCCCTGTGTGGCAACACCATACCAAAGGTGTTCTGTTCAAACTGGCCTATTGTAAAATTGTCATGTGTCCCCACTGTGATCAATAATATTGTTGGTATGTTTGTGACCACAACCACAGTTTTTCTGCCCCTGGCTTTTGTCCTGTATACATATGCACATATTTTATTCATTTCTAGAAATCAATCCAGGGGGTTCAAAGCCAAAGTGTTTCAAAGCTGTCTGCCTCACATCATTTCATTTGTCAATTATTCCATCACTGTGTTCTGTGATATTGCTCTCAGCCGAATCAACCTTGAGGAGGTGAATCCATTTCTAGCAGTGACTTTGTCACTTGAGTTTGTTGTGGTTCCTCCTATTCTGAATCCTCTTGTCTATGGCCTGAAGTTACCAGATATTAGAAAAGTTATATTAAGAATGCTAGCATGCTCAAAACATGCAAATTAAACCGTACAAATAATTGACCTTACAAAATTAAACCTTACAAATAATAGACCTTACAAAATTAAACCTTACAAATAATAGACATGTAAAATGTTCATACGACATTGAAAAATGCTACTTGTTTATTGAACTTAAACAGGAGTAAGACCGCAAATATTTAAAAATTTAATTTAATTTAAATTTAATTTTGGTAATTTTACTAAACAATGTATCTCAAAACTGTAAATCCATTTAGATTATATTTGTTCATTATTTGTCTTTTGAAGGGTTTGTTTTTGACCTCTGAAATATTGCATACTACAAAATATGCTCCTGGTATAATTAGAACAAATAAATAAATAAAATAAATGAATACGTTTTGGTTTTATTAACTCAAGGTCATAAAACACAAGTTAATGTAAATTCCTTTTTATTAAAAAAAATAGTGGAGAGATCAATGGCTAACAGGGGCAAATGCACTGTAAAAGGCAAAATGCACTGTAAAAGCAGCAATGATGTAAAACCAAAAAGAAATTTTCTGAAAGATTCTGCAGGACAAAAGTGCTGCAATCACAGAAGAAAAGCAGAAACAAAGAGCTATTAACCCTCACAACTAATGCAAAAGAAAACACACAAACCCCCAAAACAACTAAGAGAAACTTTGCAAATTCACTCCACAGTCGCACAAAAACCATCATATTACCATCCATCCATCCATTTTCTATCCCGCTTATTCCTTTTCAGGGTCGCAGGGGTCTGCTGGAGCCTATCCCAGCGCATTTTATGGCGAGAGGCAGGGATACACCCCAGATGGTCGCCAGCCAATCGTGGGGCACACACACCATTCACACACACACTCACACCTATGGGCAATTTTAGATTTGCCAATTAACCTGAGCATGTTTTGTATTGTGGGAGGAAGCCGGAGTACCCGGTGCAAACCCACGCAGACACGGGGAGAACATGCAAACTCCACACAGAAAGGTCCCAGACCCAGGCCCCAAGGCGGTCTTGAACCTGCGACCTTCTTGCTGTGAGGCAACAGTGCTACCCACTGCTCCACCGTGTCGCCCCCATCATATTACCATCACATCAAATTCCATAGATATATACACATGTATATATGTCATAGCATACATTTTTCTTTTGCATTTGTATTGTGGGTTTGTCAGTCTTTGCATCTGAGTTTTTTCTGTGATTAGGTATGGTATGGTATTAGGTATGGTGTTCTTTGGATGCAACTCAGGATTCTTCCTCTTCCAAACGCGACAAGTTGAGTTTTTACCAAAATCTTCTATTTTGGTTTCATCTGACCATATGACATGCTCTCAATTTCCTCCTGGATCATCCAAATGTTCTCTAACACAGTTCAGACAGGCTGGACATGTACTGGCTTATTTCACTGTAAAAGGTACCTTGCTAATTCAACCTTAAAATAGGTTAAATCTACAAATATATTATAATTTGAATTACAAATTTTGAAGCTAATACATATATATATGTTTTTTTATTAGAATTTTCTTTATATGAAGGGTATTTTTTTGTTTCAATTATTACAAGACAATGATTTTTTCAAAATTTTCTCTAAATCTATAAATTTGAGTAAAGTCAAGTAACTTTACAATTATAGATGAGAATCAAAGAATGTTGGGCTAACTTGACAAATAACTTCTACCAATATCTGGTTTAGTTCTCTCAGGTGAAATTGTCAAATGCCATATTACTTAATACAGAAAGTCGACTGAAATGTGTGTTGTAGCCATTACGTATTTTACTTTGCACCAACTTGACACACATTTGTAGGAACTTGATAAAATACATGTAATCAACTTCCCTTTAAGTTACCAATACCAAGTAAAAATTTCTACTTCAACTTACTTGATACTGAAAGTTTCATTAACAGACAACGTGTAGCATCAACTCATGTTTTTAAGGTTAATAAACCTGACACTATAGGTTGACTCAACTTAAATTATTTATGTTGGGTCAACTAATTTTTTTTCCAGTGTAGGAAGGATAGAATTGCTTATGAAAATATGTTTGTTTTCAGTGTTTGTTAAAAACATGCTTAATGTTTCATTAATGTTTTCATCAAACTACAAAAAGGATATATGTACATTTTTTTCAGTTGACCTCTTGGCCTTGTATCTCAGGAAATATGCTCCTGATGTGGACAATGTGTTATGATAAAATAAAAAAATAATAAATACATAAATATGTGAATAATTTTGGTAGAATTAACTTCTAGTCAATAAACATGAGTTAATGTCAAAAGCTTTCCTTGATAACCTTTCTTCCAGGTCAGTCATACATACAATAGCTATTGCTCTGAGGCCGATAGAATAAACACACATTACAAAAGGCAGCATTTAACAGGATAACAGAATCCCAGATCCATGCATTCCTACAGCTTTCAACAGGCACCAATTTACCTTTAAACACAAGAGTCTTAGAGACAGATTAAAGAGTGAATGCTGTATCTTGATTTCTTTTGTCCAAACAGCTCTCCTGAAATTTCTTCAGGATTTTTTTCTTTCTTTCGGACAAATTTCTTCTTGTCTACATATAAAACATTAACTTTTGCCAACCATTTTTTTTTTCAAATCATGTCCTGTTTTTTCATGTACATCAGTGCAAATCACCAAAGCCCATAAGCCAACACTGGTGATGACTGTGGTGACGTGACTCTCTGTCACAAGTCAAAAAGGCTTTAGTCTCTCCTGTGAACTGGCAGCAGTTACCACTGCGCACACCTCACACAGGTACCACAAGGAACATTAAGAAGTGGTGAGACCTAGCAAACTCTTTTTGTATCTAGAATTTGTTATGTAATCTGATGCAAGTCATTTAAATACAAAGCTTCAACTGACTGTAATCATTTTCCCATTTCTCTGAGCTCAATAACCCCTTTCCACTATTGCAGGACATTATTTTTTTTTTTCATTTTAAAAGACCATGTTTTTCATTTGTGTGTATTGACAATGTTCAGGTTATTTCTGTTAACTGTTTCGTGCTACATCAAAAGCTTCCCATGTTGATGAAAATATTTTATATTTAGCATATGAGTAATTCAGTCTGCTGTTTTTTGTACATCTGAGGGTTGGATATGTCAGAGGAGAGAGTGAGTGAGCTGTATCCATCTGTGCATTTGTATTTCTAACCTAACGCTTTTATTGTATACCTATCTTACTTTTAACAACTTTCCTACTTATTGTAGATGTTAGGGGTAATCACTGTGTTCTACTTTTTATTTGTATAGCACAAAATCACAAATCACAGATTTACCTCGGGGGCTTTACAGTTTGTACACCAGGAATACAATATGCCCCTATCATTAGATCCTCACATCCTGCAAAGAAAAACTGTCAAGAAAATCCATTTAACAGGTTTTATATATTTGTCTTGCATCATTCGGTTTGGTAATTTCTCTGTTTTTTTTATTTCTAGGGGGTCCAGCTGTAAAACTTTCCATCTACCTTTGGCAACATCTGTAGGGTCAATGGAAAACTGTTCTTATCCCCCGTATTTTAACCTCACCATGTTTGTGAGAATGGGCAACTATCGCTATGCACCTTTTATCTTGTGTTTCCTGGTGTACGCGGTTATTATCTCAGCTAACCTGGTCATAATAGTGGTCATATCACGAGAGAAAAGCCTACATGAGCCCATGTATTTGTTTATTTTGTGTCTTTCTATTAACTCTCTGTATGGCTCTACTGCCTTCTTCCCCAGATTTCTGAAAGATCTTTTGTCTGATACTCATTTGGTGTCATATGTGGGCTGTTTTACACAAATCTATATCATTTATACTTATGCATGCAATGAACTCACCATTTTAAGCATCATGGCATATGACAGGTATGTTGCTGTGTGTCACCCTTTACATTACCACAGCAAAATAACGCCCAAACTGGTCTTTAAGTTGATCGCCTTTGCATGGATCTATCCAGTATTTTGGATTGCATTCTGTATCTATTTGTCTACAAGGCTTCCTCTGTTTGGCAACATTATACCAAAGGTGTTCTGTTCAAACTGGCCTATTGTGAAACAGTCATGTGTCCCCACTGTGATCAATAACCTGGTTGGCATGTTAGCGACCATACCCACAGTTTTCATGCCAATGACTTTGGTCCTGTATACATATGCACAAATTTTACTCATTTGCAGGAAACAATCCTCAGAGTTCAAGGATAAAGTGATCCAAAGCTGTCTGCCTCACATAATTACATTCATCAATTATTCCATCACCCTGTTTTGTGACGTTGCTCTCAGCAGAATCAACCTTGAGGAGGTGAATCCATTTCTAGCTGTGACTTTATCTCTTGAGTTTGTTGTGATTCCTCCCATTCTGAATCCTCTTGTCTATGGCCTGAAGTTACCAGATATTAGAAATGTCATAGTAAGAATGTTAACATGCTCAAAACATGCACAGTAAAAAAAAGAAAAAAAAATAGTTGAAAGAATCAACTGTCCATATGTGCATGCATGAGTTCTCCTTTACAACACATTGTGACCTTATACTGTAAAATGTAACTTGCTGATTCAATTTACATGTATAACAAGTATAAATATAATATGGAACGTTGTGTGTCTAATTTTTATTTGCTTGGAGGAGTCCTGTTTAACACAAAACAAAATCAATCTGAAAAATTGATGACTTACACCAGTTTAATAAAGTCTCATTTATACTAAGATCCGAGATTCCTTCCAAGATCTTAAGTGAAAAGGAAGGATCAATATAGGAATATGGTTGGTGAAAACACCTGAATCAAGGGTCATTTAGAAGTGTAATTACAGCTGCTCTAAAGGACTATGGTACATAATTGAATAATAAAGACCTATTGAGTGCAAATGCTGTTGCATAAATCCTCAAGAAATCATGATGCATAATTCATGATATCTTACTTTATATGTATAAGGTAATAAATAAAGAGATAGATAAGTTGACATTTGATGTCCATTTCAAGTTTTAATCTATTACATTTTTCATTAATAGCTAATAAACAACTAGTTACAAAAAGAGTTATATTTAAAAGTGGAAATTACTAAATTGGATAATACCTCTCTCTCTGATAGACATTAGGTGACTTTCCGAAACCCAATTTCATGACAAGCGACCAACACTGTATTTTCTGCCAGAGCAGACAATATTGAATCACTCTGCTGCCTAAATATGATGTAAAAATATCAGCATTCACATTGGAAGTGATGACACCTATTAATGCAAGTTGGCGGTAGCTAAGATTGACAGCAGCACATATAGACAGCATGCATCCCACTTTGGAAGGTGCCTACCACTTATCCAGAAACATGTCACTTTTTTGCTGCATACGATCAACTTGTCCTTATCCACCTATGTGCCACAATAATTGTTTTAATTAAACATTTTCTAAAAATCCTGCACTTGATTCAGCTGTTTTTTTCCTCAACAATAGACCTATATCTGTTAAGGTTATGTGATGTGCACTCATGCTTAACTTCAGTGGTCATGAAATCCTTTGAGAACAACACAGGACAGGATCCTGTTCGACCGCCTGCATTTTGTCTCAGTAAAGCTCCAGTAGTATATGGACGGTGCCACTGTCGTCGACAGACAGGAGCTGGAGCAGCTGGTCCGCTGGTGCAGCCAGAACCACCCACAACTGTTGAGGTGACAGTCTATTTAAGGAGTTTGAAGGTCATTCCTTCCAGGATCCATCCATGATTCTGTTATCCTATTTAATAGTGTACTTGGTGTAATTTATTCCCTGTTTAAATATATTATTTTTCACCTTGTACACAACATATATTGCAAGTTTGTCTGTTCTAGAAGAGGATCTTTCCTCTTTAACTATTCCTGACATTTGGGCCCCTTTTTTCTTCCACTTAAAGTGGTTTTCTTGGAACATTTTCCTTGTTCATTTTGAGAATCTAAGAATAGAGGATGTTGTAAAGCCCCCTTAGGTGTAGCTGTGATTTATGAGCTGTACAAAAAGAAAAAAAAAATGCCTTGACCTTCCTCTTACCTTACACTTAATCTCATTCATAAAGTCACTGCATGATTGCTGGACAGTTGAAATAAGAGGCTGTTTGTACAATAATTGAGTTCTTGTAACATCAAACTGAACTCTGATTTCAAATCCTGAATGTGGTGCGTAAAGTAATTCATTCATCATCATCATCATCACTACCAACATCTATGGGCCAACGATGACGACTGTGGTGACGTGACTCTCCGTGACAAGTCAAAAAGGCTCTCAGTCTCTCGTGTGAACTGGCAGCAGTTACCACTGCGCACACCTCACACAGGTAACACAACATTTAAGTAATCAATTGCAAGTCATTTAAATAGAAAAATTTATCTGACTGGATTATTTTTTAATTTTTAATTATTTTTTTTTATTGCGTATTAACCATCTTCAGATTATCTATGTTAAAAACGGGTCACTTACTGTGATACTACCTAAAATGCTTCTTATGTTGATGAAAATATTTGTATAATTAGCATTGGAGTCATTCTGTCTATTGTCGTTGTACTTCTGAGGGTTGGAGATGTCAGGGGAGACAGTGAGCGAGCTGTATGCATCTGTGTATTTGTATATGTAATGTGTTTTTTTGCTTTTGTTGTTACTTTATTACTTATTATTGCCATTAGGAAAATTACAAACATGTGTTCTCCTGTTTTCTTTTTTTTTCATGTGTTTATTTTGTTATTTTTTATTTTATTTGTAAAGCCCAAAATGACAAGTCACATTCGGGGGCTTTAAAATTTGTACAGCAGCAATACAATATGCCTCTATCCTTAAATCACATTTTACAAGGAATATCTGTAGAGAAAAACCCTTTAGGAGATTTTTTCTTAGAATTGTCTTGCATTATATATCACTTTGGTAAACTCTAATAATAATTTATTTATTTCATTTCTAGGGGGTCCAGCTGTGAACTTTCCATCTACCTTCTGCAACATCTGTAGGGCCAATGGACAACACTTCTCATCCTCCTTTTTTGAATCCTCCTTTTTTTAACCTCACCATGTTTGTGAAAATGGGCAACTATCGCTATGCACCTTTTGTCTTTTGTTTATTGGTGTATGTGGTTATAATCTCAGCTAATCTGGTCATAATAGTGGTCATATCACGAGAGAAAAGCCTACATGAGCCCATGTATGCTTTCATTATGTGTCTTTCTATTAACTCTCTGTATGGCTCTACTGGCTTCTTCCCCAGATTTCTGAAAGATCTTTTGTCTGATACTCATTTGGTCTCATATGTGGCTTGTTTCATACAGATTTATATCATTTATACCTATGCATCATATGAGCTCTTTATTTTAGCTATTATGGCATATGACAGGTATGTTGCTGTGTGTCACCCTTTACATTACCACAACAAAATAACCCCCAAAGTTGTCTCTAAATTGATCGCCTTCGCATGGACATATCCAGTATTTAGTATTGTAATGTGTATGTATCTGTCCACAAGGCTTCCCCTGTGTGGCAACACCATACCAAAGGTGTTCTGTTCAAACTGGCCTATTGTGAAACTGTCATGTGTCCCCACTCTGATCAATAACCTTGTTGGCATGTTTGTGACCATTACAACAATCTTTCTGCCCCTGGCTTTGGTCCTGTATACATATGCACAAATTCTTCTCATTTGCAGGAAACAATCCTCAGAGTTCAAGGCCAAAGTGATCCAAAGCTGTCTGCCTCACATCATTACATTTGTCAATTATTCCATCACCCTGTTCTGTGACGTTGCTCTCAGCAGAATCAACCTTGAGGAGGTGAATCCATTTCTAGCTGTGACTTTATCACTTGAGTTTGTTGTGATTCCTCCCATTCTGAATCCTCTTGTCTATGGCCTGAAGTTACCAGATATTAGAAAAGTTATATTAAGAATGTTATCATGCTCAAAAAAGCTTATTAAATTATAGATTTAGGAGAAAAAATGTGCATTTCATACAGGCTCTATTTACAGTAGACTGTTATCATTACACTGTTAAACATATGTAACTTGTTGATTCATCTGAAAAATATTTATAATTGAAAGTGCTGCATTACAATGCTACTGAACATGTTTTAATTAACTAAAACAATGCAGTTGAAAGCAATGAGCAATGAAATTGTAGGATTTGATTTGATTTAAGTGGATTTGATTGGCTTGAATGGCTTTCATCCAACTCCAAGAATTTTATCATTGAAGCTCATGAAGATGTTGCAATTGAGAGTTATAGGAATATGTGGATTAATAAAGTTGTGTTTACTTAAAGTGCTGCAAAGAATCCCTGGTCTGGTAAAATAAATCTATTCTCTCTTACCTCACATTTAATCTCATTCATGTAGCCAGTGTATGGTTGCTGACTAGTTGAAAGCGTGGCTTTCAGAACCTGATTAAACAGAGACTGTTCACATCTCGTGCAGAGCCATTGAAACTCCTGGCTCTCGCTGATGAATGAGTGACTTATTCCTGATGACAACTGTTTTCCCCTTAACTTCCTCTCAAGGTCTGCAATGTACTCTTTGCCATGAAAAAGTAACTACCTGTTGCCAGTCAAAACGTAACAGATCCACCTAATGTCCCTCTACGGACTGCCAAGCTGCAGCAGAGCAGAGAGTGAATCTCATAGGGAATTATCGACTTACAACACAATATAATGAGTAGTAAACGCTGCTGTCATTCATGCAAAAAAAATGGTATAAAAAAGTATATCAAGTTTCTTACCGACTAGTCTGATGTGTGTAGAAGTGTGTGGCTATACTGTAGCATTGTGGTATATTTGCTAATGAGGTTTAAGGTAAAGTTAGTGGACATGTGTAACACCAATGTGCTCTGGTGCAGCAGGCCTTCGTACTGCAGGGCCTTCATGAACTGAAGAATAAGCTCCCTTGTCATTGCACCTCCATGAAGATACTGCACCAAAACCTAAACCCTAGAACTGCTGTGGTGCTGTCAGTGTTTGCAGCATATTGGATGTAAAATTATCACCAAAAAAAAGTTGACATAAAAATATCACTTCACTGCTACTGTGGTTGCAGAACAGGCATTTTTTAAGGGACAATCAGACAATCTTGGGAGGAAATTCCTGCCCTGCTGTTGAACTACAGTTCAGTTGTTGTACCATCAAGGAGACAGCAACCTAATCTCCTTCCATAAGGTTATAAAAAATGAATGAAGCTAAAAGAATGAAAACATATCCTAACAACACCCAATCATTGTCTATTCTGGGTTGTAAGTAAAGGTCAATGCTAATGTTGAGGCTATTAAATTAAGAGTTTATTCTCTGAACAGTGTTGGGAAGTTTCACTTTTGATGTGAACTAGTTAAACTTTCAGTTCACAAATTTCAACTCAAAATCGAACCAAGTTGACACTCCCAAAAATGGACTGGTTTATAGTCCTTTTTTCCCCAATATGCGAGCTACTATTTGTCAGAATTATTTTGACAGTCCCTAGAGAACCAGAGACAGCAATTATTTTATAAGTTTTAACATTGAAACTATGCTTTAGATTCATCTTTTAATCCATTTTTAATCCTTTAGCAACTAGGGTTTAGTTTGAGGCGACAACTGTCATTTCCCCCACACTTTGTTGCCATCCACTCAGTCCACACCAGTAGTGGCTGCAACTTTCACCCTGCAGTATACCCTCAAAACAAGAGCAAAAACTGTCTGCTTAAATGGTCTTAATGATGAAAATAAAAACAGGACTGAAGTCCTTAAAATACAGTCTGGGTCATTACTGACTGGTAAATGGTTGTACGCTGTGGTGCTGCCTTCCTTCATGCTCCTGGCCGTTGCTCTGTTTTAAAGCCATCTTTGTAAGTGTGACAGGTATGACAGAAGCCACCAGATCGGGTGGTTTTCCGCTACATATTGAGGTCTGTTTATTGCGAGTTTTTGCTGGATTTTCACTTGAAAGGTTCTAATGAAATATGGAACACTCTTGATGGAATCAAAGTTATTCTATAAGAGAGCAACACTCAGAGCCGCCACGACGAACATGTTAATCAAGTGAAAAATACAGCACATTAAGTTCATGTTCACCCAAAATATGAATGAGTTCATGAACGATCATTCAATGAACGCAGTCAGGCACAACAATTACGCTGAATGAAGTCCACAGCATTCAAACTTTCATTGTCTTCAGGGTAACAACCAACATCCATGAGCCAACAATGATGGTGACAGTGGTGATGTCACTGTTTGGGAAGATTAAAAGGCCCTTAGTCTCTCCTGTGAGTTACCAATGTAGATACATAGACAACAAGAAGAGTATCAAGGAGTGGTGAGATGTGAATATAGAGTTGTTATTTTATCCTCTTAAAAGGTGTTCATGTGATAAATGTGTGTAAATTGACAATCTTTAGATTATTTATGTAATGAATCAGTAATGTCCTCCCACTTCAATTGTGTCAGATATTCTATCTACTTCTGAGAGTTGGGTTTTGTAACTGAGCCTTTCTATTTTTTAATCTGCCCTCTTACTTATTTTTGATGTTTGGGTATTTACAAACATTTGTGTTCTCATAATTGTATTGCAACATTCATTACTTTACTAATGTTCTCTCTGGAAAACCTTAACAGGTAGATAGAGTCTTGCAACATTCATCACTTTATCTTTCTAGGGTCAATGGAAAACAGTTCTGATCCTCCTTTTAATTCCCATTATTTTAACCTCACCATGTTTGTGAACATAGGCATCTATCGTTACCCAACATTTGTCTTGTGTTTCCTGGTGTATACTGTTATAATCTCAGCTAATCTGGTCATCGTAGTGGTAATAATACGAGAGAAAAGCCTACATGAGCCAATGTATATGTTTATTTTGTGTCTTTCTATTAACTCTCTGTATGGCTCTACTGGCTTCTTCCCCAGATTTCTGAATGATCTTTTGTCTGATACTCATTTGGTCCCACGACTATCTTGTTTCACGCAGATCTATATTATTTATACGTATGCATCCTATGAGCTCACCATTTTAGGCATTATGGCGTATGATCGTTATGTTGCTGTGTGTCACCCTTTACATTACCACAGCAAAATTACGCCCATTGTGGTATCTAAATTCATCACATTTGCATGGATCTATCCAGTCTTTACTATTGCAATCTGTGTGTATCTTTCCTCCAGGCTTCCCCTGTGTGGCAACACCATACCAAAGGTGTTCTGTTCAAACTGGCCTATTGTAAAATTGTCATGTGTCCCCACTGTGATCAATAATATTGTTGGTATGTTTGTGACCACAACCACAGTTTTTCTGCCCCTGGCTTTTGTCCTGTATACATATGCACATATTGTATTCATTTCTAGAAAACAATCCTCAGGGTTCAAAGCCAAAGTGATCCAAAGCTGTCTGCCTCACATCATTACATTTGTCAATTATTCCATCACTGTGTTCTGTGATATTGCTCTCAGCCGAATCAACCTTGAGGAGGTGAATCCATTTCTAGCTGTGACTTTGTCACTTGAGTTTGTTGTGGTTCCTCCTATTCTGAATCCTCTTGTCTATGGCCTGAAGTTACCAGATATTAGAAAAGTTATATTAAGAATGCTATCATGCTCAAAACATGTAAACTGAACCACAGAAATGCAAATTATTTTTTTCTTTTCAGTTTCACTCAAAATTAAAACTTCCTTCTTTTAATAAAAAAGAAAGCTCAGAAAGAGCAACACAGAAGAGATCCCTCTTCACTGTACAATAGATGTGTGCTTAGCCTATCACATAGAATAAGATACACAGCATGAAATGATGTTAACCAAATTGGAGGTAAAGTTCACTTTTGAATATTTGAATGTGAATTATTATGGAATCTCACACTTTGTATCTTCAAGGATTTGATGATACAATACAGGTGAAGCAGATATAACGCACCACAATGGAACTTTGATGCTGAAATGTCTTTGGATATTAATATTTGGACCAAGTGCTAAACCAAAGGTCATGTTTTTGCTAGATTGTCTACATTACCATGTTGAAATTATGATATTACACAATCATTGAACTTTACATGATGCACCTATGATTGTGGCTCTTTAGTGTATATACATTTAACATGCTTTAAAGGAGTGAATCCAGTGAATAAGTTGTTCTTTCATTGTTTAGAACCACATCACAGAATCTACATTCTTGGTATGCAATAAATAAATGTCATAATTCAATCAAATCGTGCTTCTGGTGGTTTGTGGCTCCAGTCAGAACTTTAAAACATTTGTTGACATTTCCTGATAAATCTTTTTTTCCTTTTTTTTCAATAGTACAAACTACAACCAAGGTCTTTATAAAACATTAACATTCATTTTGATTGCAGAGAGGGGTGATTAAATGTGATTGCAATCATAATTTCTATTTTATTTGGTATTTTTTCTACATACAATTATTCTTTGAGTGTAAACTTATTTGTATGAGGAGGGTTTAACATTTCCTTGTTCATTCATAAATATATGATTACAGGTGCACAGTGGCTTTAATGGTTGAATCCACAAGAAAAATCAACAGATTATATGTTATTTCCTCTTAACTTTAAGTTCAGGTCCTGCTTCTTCAAACCTTTTCTCATTATTTTGTGGTTGTGAATCACCTGCAAGAGACACAACAAACATGTTCCCTGATTAGAGTTTAAATGGGACCCCTAAGGCTCATGGTTATCAGCAGCCATCCCACACAGGTGGTCAAAGCCTTTTGCAGGATACATTTGATTTGTATATAACCAGCTCAGACTGGATGTCTGGTTGCACTGTGGGAAAGAAGTAAGCAACAGTGTCTGCTGTCACTAAATCAAAGGCCCCACAGAGGGAGAAATGGTGTGCTGGGTCCTAAACAGGTGGCGATGAACCTTTGAATGACCCTTTTTCATAGATCAGTGTGTGTTAGACACATGCTCACTTAAAGGTGGCCTTGTACGTTAATAGAGGTGCATGTGTATGTGTGTGTTAGTGTGTGTGTATGTGTGGGTTTGTGTATTGTAGTTCTGTGTCATTTGATGCTATCAATCCCAAAGCTAATGGAGCAATATTTGAGGTAAAGCTCTACAAATGTACCTAGTATAATGTAAGGAAATTTGTGTGTGTGTGTGTCTGTGTGTGTGACTGTGCATGTGTGTGCTTGATCGTGTTTGTGAGAGCGTATGTTTTTATGTGACCGACACCATCAATTTTCAAACCAATGGGCCAATTCTTGCTGCTGTTTGTTGATTATAAAATCAATGTGAGGCCTTATCTGGCCACAAAATTCAGCCTGACAGTTGTGGAGTGAGGATTCCCGGCAGATGGACATGCTCATCTCTGCTAAATATATATATATATATATATATATATATATATATATATATATATATATATATATATATATACATATAAATATATTATTCAATGGTGGTGATCATCTGCATTTGAATGAGGAGTTTGCTTCTCTTAGATAAGTGCCACGTTCCATTTTTGAGTTCCTACCTGTCTGACTCTGTGTTGTATCTGGAAACATTTCTTTATGGATCAGTTGCTGCTGTGTGTGGGAAAATTGTGTCTTTGGCCTTAAAAGGTCCAAAGGCCATCTGCGATTTGAATCTCTTTTATTAAGCACACACTTTTTGCCACCTTTTATGCCATATATTTATATACTATATATATATAAATATATATATATATATATATATATATATATATATATATATATATATATATATATACTTTGTATTAAGCAGGGATGTCAAAATCGATTCAGTTCATGGGCCACATCCATGCAAGTTGATCTCAATAGACCAGACCAGTAAAAAACAAACATATAAATAACACCTACACCACACACCTACACATGACTCCACTCTGTGTTATGTGAGGAAATACATTATTTGCAGGATTTATCAACCTTCAATTCACAAAACAGGAAAGATGACATAACAAAAAACTGTGCAATTTCAACATTATGATGTCTCAGTTAATCCATATTCAGTCTGCTCGAGTGTTGCATTTCAATTCAAAGCATTTACTACTGAAATCCAGTGCAGTCCACCTTTCATCACCACAGTGTAAACCACAACATCCATGAGCCAACAGTGATGGTGACTGTGGTGACGTGACTCTGTGACAAGTTTAAATGTCTCAGTCTCTCCTGTGAACTGGCAGCAGTTCCCTCTGCACACCCTTCACACAGATAACAAAACAACATAAAGGAGCAGTGAGACCTAAAAAACACAAACAGGACACCTTATTAGACCCAGAATTTTTAAAGAAATCAGTTGCAAGTCTCTTGACTCTAATGCTCCATTTAACTAAAATAATTACCCACTTTCTCTGAACTCAATAACCTCTTTCCACTATTTCAGGACATTGTTGTTTCTCATCATAAACATTTATTTGTGTGTATTGGTGATGTTCAGATTATTCATGTACATTTTATTCACTGTTTAATGTCATACTACTTTAAACAGTTTAATTATTTGCATCAAAGACTTTTTTTCTACAATCTCAGGGTTGGGCATGTCACTGGGAGAAGGTGAGTGAGGTGTTTATATCAGTGTATTTGTATTTGTATGGTATGTACGTTCTATAAATCTGTTGTTGTCATTTACCTGGCATTTACATTTTTTACCTTTTTTATTTTTTTTTAATTGTCTTGCATTGCTCATCACTATGGTAATCTCTAATATTTCTCATTTCTACAGGATCCAGCTGTAAATCTTTTCATCTACATGCAACATCTGTAGGGCCAATGGACAACACTTCTCATCCTGTTTTTTTGAATCCTCCTTATTTTAACCTCACCATGTTTGTGAGAATGGGCAACTATCGCTATGCAACTTTTGTCTTGTGTTTCCTGGTGTATGCGGTTATAATCTCAGCTAATCTGGTCATAATAGTGGTAATAATACGAGAGAAAAGCCTACATGAGCCAATGTATATGTTTATTTTGTGTCTTTCCATTAACTCTCTGTATGGCTCTACTGGCTTCTTCCCCAGATTTCTGAAAGATCTTTTGTCTGATACTCATTTGGTCCCACGACTAGCCTGTTTCATACAGATTTATATCATTTATACGTATGCATCCTATGAGCTCACCATTTTGAGTATTATGGCATATGACAGGTATGTTGCTGTGTGTCACCCTTTACATTACCACAGCAAAATAACCCGTAAGGTTGTCTCTAAACTGATCGCCTTTGCATGGATCTATCCAGTATTTACTATTGCATTCATTGTGCATCTTTCCTCCAGGCTTCCCCTGTGTGGCAACACCATACCAAAGGTGTTCTGTTCAAACTGGCCTGTTGTAAAACTGTCATGTGTCCCCACTGTGACCAATAATATTGTTGGTATGTTTGTGACCACAACCACAGTTTTTCTGCCCCTGGCTTTTGTCCTGTATACATATGCACATATTGTATTCATTTCTAGAAATCAATCCAGAGGGTTCAAAGCCAAAGTGATCCAAAGCTGTCTGCCTCACATCATTACATTTGTCAATTATGCCTTCTCCGGGTTCTGTGACGTTGCTCTCAGCAGAATAGACCTTGAGGAGGTGAATCCATTTCTAGCTGTGACTTTATCTCTTGAGTTTGTTGTGATTCCTCCCATTCTGAATCCTCTTGTCTATGGCCTGAAGTTGCCAGATATTAGAAAAGTTATATTAAGAATGCTAGCATGCTCAAAACATGTAAACTAAACCACATAAATGCAAATACCCAGTGCTGTTCATTGGAATTCTAATTTGCTGTAGAATGCTGTGATTACACTGTAAGGGGTAACTTGTTTTAACTCTTTAGTGTATATACATTTAACATGCTTTAAAGAAGTGAATCCAGTGAATATTTTGTTCTTTCATTGTTTAGAACCACATCACAGAATCTACATTCTTGGTATGCAATAAATAAATGTCATAATTCAATGAAATCGTGCTTCTGGTGGTTTGTGGCTCCAGTCAGAACTTAAAAACATTTGTTGACATTTCCTGATAAATCTTTTTTTCCTTTTTTTTCAATAGTACAAACTACAACCAAGGTCTTTATAAAACATTAACATTCATTTTGATTGCAGAGAGGGGTGATTAAATTTGATTGCAATCATAATTTTATATTTTATTTGGTATTTTTTCTACATACAATTGTTCTTTTCAGTGTAAACTTATTTGTATAAGGAGGGTTTAACATTTCCTTGTTCATTCATAAATATATGATTACAGGTGCACAGTGGCTTTAATGGTTGAAACCACAAAAAAAATCAAACGATTATATGTTATTTCCTCTTAACTTTAAGTTCAGGTCCTGCTTCTTCAAACCTTTTCTCATTCATTTGTGGTTGTGAATCACCTGCAAGAGACACAACAAACATGTTCCCTGATTAGAGTTTAAATGGGACCCCTAAGGCTCATGGTTATCAGCAGCCATCCCACACAGGTGGTCAAAGCCTTTTGCAGGATACATTTGATTTGTATATAACCAGCTCAGACTGGATGTCTGGTTGCACTGTGGGAAAGAAGTAAGCAACAGTGTCTGCTGTCACTAAATCAAAGGCCCCACAGAGGGAGAAATGGTGTGCTGGGTCCTAAACAGGTGGCGATGAACCTTTGAATGACCCTTTTTCATAGATCAGTGTGTGTTAGACACATGCTCACTTAAAGGTGGCCTTGTACGTTAATAGAGGTGCATGTGTATGTGTGTGTTTGTGTGTGTGTATGTGTGGGTTTGTGTATTGTAGTTCTGTGTCATTTGATGCTATCAATCCCAAAGCTAATGGAGCAATATTTGAGGTAAAGCTCTACAAATGTACCTAGTATAATGTAAGGAAATTTGTGTGTGTGTGTGTGTGTGTGTGTGTGTGTGTGTGACTGTGCATGTGTGTGCTTGATTGTGTTTGTGAGAGCGTATGTTTTTATGTGACCGACACCATCAATTTTCAAACCAATGGGCCAATTCTTGCTGCTGTTTGTTGATTATAAAATCAATGTAAGGCCTTATCTGGCCAAAAAAATTCAGCCTGACAGTCGTGGAGTGAGGATTCCCGGCAGACGGACATGCTCGTCTCTGCTAAATATATATATATATATATATATATATATATATATATATATATATATATATATATATATATATATATATATACATATAAATATATTATTCAATGGTGGTGATCATCTGCATTTGAATGAGGAGTTTGCTTCTCTTAGATAAGTGCCACGTTCCATTTTTGAGTTCCTACCTGTCTGACTCTGTGTTGTATCTGGAAACATTTCTTTATGGATCAGTTGCTGCTGTGTGTGGGAAAATTGTGTCTCTGGCCTTAAAAGGTCCAAAGACCATCTGCGATTTGAATCTCTTCTATGTCAAACTCGATTCAGTTCATGGGCCACATCCATGCAAGTTGATCTCAATAGACCAGACCAGTAAAAAATATAAATAACACCTGTGCAATTTCAACAATATGATGTCTCAGTTAATCCATATTCAGTCTGCTCGAGTGTTGCATTTCAATTCAAAGCATTTACTACTGAAATCCAGTGCAGTCCACCTTTCATCACCATAGTGTAAACCACAACATCCACGAGCCAACAGTGATGGTGACTGTGGTGACGTGACTCTGTGACAAGTTTAAATGTCTCAGTCTCTCCTGTGAACTGGCAGCAGTTCCCTCTGCACACCCTTCACACAGATAACAAAACAACATAAAGGAGCAGTGAGACCTAAAAAACACAAACAGGACACCTTATTAGACCCAGAATTTTTAAAGAAATCAGTTGCAAGTCTCTTGAATCTAAAGCTCCATTTAACTAAAATAAATACCCACTTTCTCTGAACTCAATAACCTCTTTCCACTATTTCGGGACATTGTTGTTTCTCATCATAAACATTTATTTGTGTGTATTGGTGATGTTCAGATTATTCATGTACACTTTATTCACTGTTTAACGCATACTACTTTTAACAGTTTAATTATTTGCATCAAAGACTTTTTTTCTACAATCTCAGGGTTGGGCATGTCACTGGGAGAAGGTGAGTGAGGTGTTTATATCAGTGTATTTGTATTTGTATGGTATGTACGTTCTATAAATCTGTTGTTGTCATTTACCTGAGCATTTACATTTTTTACCTTTTTTATTTTTTTTTAATTGTCTTGCATTGCTCATCACTATGGTAATCTCTAATATTTCTCATTTCTACAGGATTCAGCTGTAAATCTTTTCATCTACATGCAAAGTCTGTAGGGCCAATGGACAACACTTCTCATCCTCCTTTTTTGAATCCTCCTTATTTTAACCTCACCATGTTTGTGAGAATGGGCAACTATCGCTATGCAACTTTTGTCTTGTGTTTCCTGGTGTATGCGGTTATAATCTCAGCTAATCTGGTCATAATAGTGGTAATAATACGAGAGAAAAGCCTACATGAGCCCATGTATATTTTTATTTTGTGTCTTTCTATTAACTCTCTGTATGGCTCTACTGGCTTCTTCCCCAGATTTCTGAAAGATCTTTTGTCTGATACTCATTTGGTCCCACGACTAGCCTGTTTCATACAGATTTATATCATTTATACGTATGCATCCTATGAGCTCACCAATTTGACTATTATGGCATATGACAGGTATGTTGCTGTGTGTCACCCTTTGCATTACCACAGCAAAATAACCCGTAAGGTGGTCTCTAAACTGATCGTCTTTGCATGGATCTATCCAGTCTTTACTATTGCATTCATTGTGTATCTTTCCTCCAGGCTTCCTCTGTGTGGCAACACCATACCAAAGGTGTTCTGTGCAAACTGGCCTGTTGTAAAACTGTCATGTGTCCCCACTGTGATCAATAACGTGGTCGGAATGTTTGCGTCCATAACCACAGTTTTCCTGCCCCTGGCTTTGGTCCTGTATACATATGCGCAGATTTTCCTTAATTGCAGGAAACAATCCTCAGAGTTCAAGGCCAAAGTGATCCAAAGCTGTCTGCCTCACATCATTACATTTGTCAATTATTCCTTCACTGGGTTCTGTGACGTTGCTCTCAGCAGAATCAACCTTGAGGAGGTGAATCCATTTCTAGCAGTGACTTTATCTCTTGAGTTTGTTGTGATTCCTCCCATTCTGAATCCTCTTGTCTATGGCCTGAAGTTACCAGATATTAGGAAGGTTATATTAAGAATGTTATCATGCTCAAAACATGTAAACTAAACCACATAAATGCAAATAGCCAGTGTTGTTCGTTGGAATTCTAATTTGCTGTAGAATGCTGTGATTCCACTGTAAGAGGTAACTTGCTACCAAAGGTGATGTTCTTGTTAAGTTGTCTACATTTGATTCTTGATGCTTAATTCTTGCGGTTTGTTTGGAACCAGATCTCATGTGGTAAATAAATGTCATAATTCAATACAATCATGCTTCTGGTGGTTTGTGGCCCTATCAGAATTGACTAAAAAGCATTTTTGATATTTCCTCACTGACCTTTTTATATTTTCTTTTTTTTTTTTTACTTTCAAGGCCAGTGTTAATTTTTAACACCTCACTTTCAGTGACTACACAGCAATGTGTATAACAAATATAAAAAACAAATGAAGGTGCCATTCAAAGAGTGACATCTACTGGATGTGACCGATAGCACAAGCAGATTAGGAAATACACCATTTATCTTTTCTTTACCAATGTAAAGAACATGAATGTGACAGTAATATATATTAACAGTGATGGAGGTTAGGTGAGTTAAACTTGAAAAAAAATAAATAATAATAATTAGAATTGAAAATGCCAGTTTATAGTATAGTATTGATTTACCATACTACTATATATATGTACACTAATACTGGTTAAAACGGAGGATTGCCTGTTATTTACTTGTTGCCATGGTGACTCATAGTATTGAGCTCTATTGATGTTTTTCCCCTCATTCTCATACTAGTTCAGTTGTTTAGGGGTCAGCGTCAGAGCTCTTTAAAAGTGTGGAAAAAAGTGTAAGCTTATTTCAAATAAATTCAATTAATTGAATCCTATATATGAGTGTCACTAATACCATGGTGTAATTTATATAATAATCTAATGATTAACATGTGTAATAATACATCAGATACTCAAAAGATTACAAGAAAAAAAATGCAAAAGTCAAAACGGTCATGTGCTATAATTATAATTTTGTAACAGATAGGTCAAAAACCACTGGTGCGGGTAGACAATGTGTTTTGTGATTACGTTTCTTATGGAATAAGAGGCCATCCCAAAGCTCTAGTGTGGCGTCAACATATTCGATCGTTAAATACCATCGAAAGCATAACCTTCCCGTGGCAGGAAAAAAACAAGCAGCTCACAAAGTAACAGGGTTACCTGACAGAGGGAAGGTCGGGAGTTGGCCTCCTCGCTCGTAACTCAAGCTGCCGACCTGCAGCCGCGCTGATAACGCGCCCATGAGATGAATTTCAAAAGGAATCACTGCCTAATAGAGGAGAGTGGTGGAGGGCACGGATGTGAAGCAAGGTC